>JAWWES010000055.1:3053906-3064326 GCA_035583135.1 Lophotriccus pileatus
AGGCCACCACTGTCTGTTGTACCTCTGACAGACCCTTCTTAGATCTTTTTGTGCCAGAGTGTAGTTTGACATATTATAGGGAAGTTTGTGAGAAGGAAAGGTTTCTGCTTAGCTGCTGAGACAATTTTCTCTGGAATTACATTCCAGGTGGCTTCTCTTGATATTTTACATCACATGAGGCTGACCCCTTTGGTTTCATGGCATATGTGTGTTACAAACACACTCTTTGCATAAAAAGCTTTGGAAATGCTCTGAAGCCCGAGACTGCAGCAAGGACCAAATCCATGGGATGTTGTCATAACAACAAACAATAATTTGAAATGCAGATTTTTTTCATCTTTACTCTTTGGTTGTGATTGAAAGCTGTGGAAAATGGGGGATTTGCTGCACTGAGTTTGTGCCTATTAGAATAGGAAGGTGATAATGGGAGTTGGTTGGGTGCCCAAGGGATCAGGAGTATGATTTATTAATACTCCTAAACCATAATGCATCTAAACCAAGAATTAGTTGTGTTTCTGTGCTGGCCTATCCAGCTATTTCTGTTCAGCCTGTAAGACTGATGTGACCACTGGGGAAGCTCTGGGATCTCTGCAACAAACAGCTCTACTGCAGATAAAGCCCAAACTTGTGAGCCTGTGATAAACCCGTGGAAATTAGAGCCTCTTTGTGTGTGTTTCCAAACAGGTGTTTCATCCCTTTGAGCAGATCAGTGGAGTTTGCAAACAGCTTTTACTGCTAAAAAGCAGTGTTTTCTTTTTTTCTGAGGCAGGAGCTGTGATTCTCCCCACGTCTGTCACTTCATAAGCCACTCTGCTGCTTCTGTGCTGGGCATCACACCAGTGACTCTCCCCTGGGAATCCACAGCAATCCTGCCCTGCCATCTGGGAATTCCACAGAGTGCAGCCCTCCTTCCACACGTGTGTGGGCCACTTTTACCCAAATCATCCCAGTTTTCCCACTGTGCCCTGCAGGATGCAGGAACCACAGCAGTGCCTGGGGAGGGAGGTGGGGGGGAAGGTCCAGCCCAGTGCTCGGCCCCTGCCTCACTTTAATATTTCACATCCAGATAAGAGGCAATCACACACTGCACGTGAACTCCAGCCTGTTTCCTCTGCCCTTTCTGCCTCGATTCGCTCTCCCTTTGTTACTCTTCATGTTTCACGATGCCTCAAATGTCAGAAACCTTCTTATTTTCCTTGATGGGTTTTGTGATTTCCTTAGTCATTCATATCTGTCCTCGCTCTTTTCTTGTTCTAATATCTCTGAGAAGCCAACTCATTTCCTGAGCTTTACACAGGGGCTTTTTCTTTCCCTTTTTTTATTTCTAATCTTCATTTCCTTTCTCTGTCCCTGTCCATCCTCTTTCCATTCCCTCATTTCTGCTTTTCCTGTTACACCAGCCCTTCCCTCAGTCTGCCCGGGTAAAATCCAGTCATTTCAATTTTATAAAAAAGAATAATCACAAAATAAAGTGAATATGCCTGGTATGTCAACACAGGCAAGATTTGTTCTGAGCAGTGTAAATATTCTTGAGATCTCAGAGCCCTTGAAATGAATCTTTCACCCTTTGGAAAAAAAAAAAAAAGGGTGCTTCTTGCATTTGTTGGTGCTCTGGAGAGTGCTGGGCCAAGCAGGAGGAGCACATCAGTAGCCTGCAGCTATTTCAGACATATATTGGCAGCATCACCTACAGAAACAGCTGTTAGACATAAAAAAAAGGAAAAAGAGAGGGGAAAAAATGAAAGCTCCAATTATTTCTAGTGGCAGGTGCAATCTCCAAAGCTGCAGAGATTTCTGCTTGTCTCAGATAACTCTCTCCACTCTGGATGTCTCTTTTGGAACCTCTTTTCAACGTTGCTTTGCTGGGGGAGTGCTGGGACAGACTGGTGGATGTGGACAGTTGGACAAGTCTTGGGGCTGCCACCACCCCTCTGCTCCCCCTGCAGTTCTCCACACTGGATTTGCACAGCAGGAGTGTGACTGTTTAACTACCTCAGTAATAACAATAATTCTGCAGTAAACAACAACACTTATTTAATAATAATTTGATGCTTTAATAATTTGACAACTCGCTGCTCTGTCTGCTGCAGCAAGGGCAACGGTTTCATTAAGAGATTTTATATGCTGAATTATACTGTGCATTTTATTCCTTGTGGTGGAATTCATTCTTATCCTCCTTCCCTTGCCTGCAGGGTCACAGTTGCAGCCTCTCTCCTGCCCATCTCTCTCTTAGCAAATACCAAGGCAACACATTCTTAATATTTCAGCAACGTCTATTTCCTCTGTCAGCAATCCAATCCCTCCGTGTCTCCAGAGGCTACTTGAGTCTCTTTCAATGATCTTTTTTTCATATTTCACACTGGTAAAAAAAAAAAAAAGGGGGGGGGGGAGGGGAAAGGTATTTGTATTTGTCTTCACCCCTACTGCAATTTCCATTTTCTGTCTGATGCTGCTCCTCTGTAACCCCTGGACAGACTCTCCCTTTGGCCTCTGCCCTGTTTGCTTCTCTTTCTGATGGGTCAGGGGCTTCTTCCCACCTTGATATTTCTGCACCTCCCATTCCATTGCAGGGGCAGGAGCTGGACTTGATGATCCTGATGGATCCCTTCCAACTCAGCATATTCTGTAATTCCCACACCATGCACCATTATATGTTTATTTATTGCTACATAACTCCAGGGATTAATTTTATTTTTCGCTATTTTTTTACCCTTCTATGGCCTCCGTTTGTTTTCCCCAATAACATCAATTTAAGGCTTTTTGTTGCTGTGTTTTACCAGCAGGAGCAAATCACACACCTTGGCTAAGGAGCAGTGTGGGGTTTGTGTTACAGAAGGGAAGGATCAGGTCAGGGGGCTGTGAGCACGTGCAAGGACGTACCAAGCTACATCCTTCATCCAAGAGGTGGATATGGGTGAGTGAGAACAATCACCCACAGAGAAAGAAAAACTTGGCAGGTTTAAGGTTATGAAATACACGAAATACACAGGCAGGTCTCATCCAGCCATGAATTTGTGCTTGTAAAGAAAAATGTCTCCTCCTCCCAGTGAATAAGGCCCGTGAACTTCTGTAGTCCTTCTGCAAAGGCTTCAACACACGTGGCATGGTTGGTGCCCTCTGCAATTTTGCTCCCTCTGCGTTAGGAAAATGTGTGTATTTGTCATTGGAATAAACCAACATAAAATCCCAGCACAGGCAACACAGGTGGAGATGTTTATATTCCTGTTAGTGGAACAAAGTAAATACTAGGCTTCCCATTAAGGCTTGTTTTAAACTGAAAATGTGTGTTACTAAACTGAAAATGTGTGTTACTTAAATGTGCCTAACTGCTTTATTTACAAGTAGTGTGATAGCACATCTTAAACCACATTCCTCTTATTCCAGATAGGATCAGAGAGACGAGGTTTTACAACTGGGTATGTGCTCCTCTAGCATTTCACCTGCCGGGAGCAGATCAGCCAGCAACCAGTAACTCCCTTGCTGTTAATTCCTGGGGTCAGAGGTTTTCTGGGAGCAGTGATCTAGGAGGGGGATACCCTGGAAGGGCTCCCACCTCGCCTGAATGTGCAGCAGGAGGATGAGAAACAGTGCTTGGAAAAACAGCTACTTTTCTGATAAGTTCCAGGAACGTACCCGAATTTTGGTGCTTTGTCCTCAAAACAGCATTTGCATTTGGTTTCGTGCCCAGGCTGTGTTTGATCACAGCTTGAAGCTCGACACGGCGTGAGGCAGCCGAGCCCAGCAGCGAGGGAGCCCAGGGCTGCTTTTCTTTACCCAGCTCCCTCTTAATAGTCTCTCTTTCAGCGTTTTGCCCTTTTCCATGCAATCAAGCCACCTCTCCAGAGCTTCGTCGGAGTTTGTGGAAGACTCCAGGTTAGCAGTTATTAAAACTGGAGGTTGTTTTAACCCGAAGCAGCAGAACTGTGTGTTCCTCCTGCCAGCCGAGCGAGGCGTTTGGCCAGGCAGAGCTCCACAGAGAGAGGAGGCAGCTGCTCCAGGACCTGCCGAGTCCCTTGAAGTGGAGAGATGTGGAGAGCCATCCACAGGGATCACAGGCTGGCTTTCCACTGCTGAAACAGCCATGGATAATCCTGGCTGGATCAAAAACCGTGGTGAGAGCTGCAGTTCTTCCAGATGCTGGAGGCTGCCACAGCTAATCTGCTTTTGGGCAGTACCTGCCCTTTTAACTCCTTGCTGTGTGCTGTGTACTACACATGTGGAGTTGTGTTGGCCAGAGAGGACACATAGCGTTCCCTAATCCGTTTCAAGTAGCATCAGAAGTCACTGAGAGCCACTTCACAGGCAGCTGTGATGAGAATTTTTAATTCTCCTCTTTGCAGCATGAGGTATTTTTGGCCTGTATTGGCTCTATTACGATGCTAAGTAGTCTAAAAATGGTGGGTTTCTTCTGCTTTCATCATTTTACATCAAATACAGTGTCATCGCTTCGGTGTCAGAGCACAGATGGGGTAAGAAAGTCCTGGTGTCCTGACAATCACAGAATGCTCTGCAAGTTATTGGGGCTTCACAGAGTATCTCTGGCAGTGCTGCTAAGTCTTGGGCTTCTGCAATTTAAATAATTAGTTCATCATTTGAAAGAGGTTTAGATTGGATGTGAGGGTGGGGAGGCCCTGGCCCAGGTTGCCCAGAGAAGCTGTGGCTGCCCCTGGATCCCTGGAAGTGTCCAAGGCCAGGTTGGATGGGTCAAGGAGCCACCTGGGGTGGTGGAAGGTGTCCCTGCCCATGGCACTGGGTTGGATCAAGATGATCTTTAAGGCCTCTTCCAACTCAAGCCATTCTATGGTATTTCCATCCAGCCAGAGAGAAAACCCTCCACCTTTAGGCTCCTCTCTTCTCACAGGTGTAGCTGAGATGGCAATGGGAAGCTCTTTTTGCAGGCAGGAGGCTCTGGGTGCTCCCACTGCTCTCCTGCACTCCCGTCAGGCAGCTCTTTGCACCACCTTTGGAGGAGACAAAGCCTCGATTTGTCCGTCAGCAATTTTGGCAGCCTCACAGCTCCTTTTAATCAGCTCTTTAAAGACTTCACAGCTGGTGGCCAAACTCCTGCTGCAGATTCAATGGAGCAATTTACTCTGCAGCTTCTCGTCGTGCCTGGATCTATTGCACGATGTTGTCTGAGGGGGTAGGACAGAGCTGTGCTCTGTGGCTGTGGGTCCTGGGGCTGGAGGCATGTCCCTGTATCCTCTGACACCTCTGCACTGGCACAGGGTGATGCAAATCTTTGGGGAACATCAGGTTTTTGCTGGAGATGGAGCTGATGTACCAGGGAGACAGCAAAGGACAGGGTGCACCTTCTCTGGTTTCCACTGGGCATCTCATGAAGATGATCAGCCCACACAAAGAGGAAAACCAGGAATAAGACAGCCTTAACCACCCCTGTCACATGCACCAGGGAACACACTTGGTTTTAACCTGATGGGCTTTATTGTTGTTATTGTCATCATCATCATCATCATCACTCTCTACAACCGAAAGGAGGTTGGAGTGAGGTGGGGTCGGTCTCTTCTGCCGTGTCTCAAGTGAAATGATGAGAGGAAATGGCCTTAAGTTGTGCCAGGGGAGGTTCAGATTATACATTAGAATTTTTTTTCCCTGAAGGAGGGGTCAGGTGTTGGCATGAACTGCCCAGGGAGGTGTTGGAGTCACCATCTCTAGAAGTGTTCCAGAGCCATCTGGACATGGCACTTGGGGAGGTGGTTTAGGGGTGATTATGGTGGTGCTGGGTGACAGTTGGACTCGATGATCTAGAACCTTGGTGATTCTTTTATAATCTTTATCATCATTATTAATGTTATAACAGCCCTTAATCTTTGGCAGTCTTTAGCACTCCTCGAGGGAGAGAACAAAAGATACACTGAGGGCTTCCTGGTGGGAAAGTGTCAGTCAGTGTGACACCCAATTCCCCTGTTCCTGGAAGGTCCCAGAGCAAAGCAGGTTGTCAAAGCTGAAACAAGAAAACTGCTTCACTGTTGTTGCTGGACTATTTTTCTCTGCCTTGCCATCAGAGCTCCATGAAAAGCCAGGTCTGGACCCCAAACTGGGATCTCCCTATGCCTCAACTTGGAAAATATTTGCATCAGTGCCCTGCCAGATGTTCCAGCTGTGGGTGCATCTTTTGAGGTTGTAAAACACAGAACCACATCCATTGCCTGTAGTCAGGCCACCTAAGCAATTCCCAGCAAGCCCTTAAGGATAATTTTCCTGAGGCCACTCAGCCAGCAGATGAGGTCTCTTTTCAGCTGGAAACCATTGGGAATGTGCTGCAACTGCTCCCTGGGAGATGGGTAAAAAAGGCTTTTCTGTGAAAGCAGGGGAGTTGACACACATGTGGGACCATGCTGTAATCCAGGCAACACCTACTGAAGGTCCAGACCCAACTCTGGTATTTAAACAGCTCTTACTCCATCTTAAAGGTATGTTGGAATTATCTTTACGTTTTGGAGGACCAGCCCTAACTTTTCATTTTGGAGTTGCTGTGTTAAGCAGAACGACTGCAGTTTCTCTGCAGCTGAAAAGCTTAATTTCTCTCAATAAAACAAAGCCCCAAGTCCTGTTTCTCTGATCCTGGGCTATTTGGCAGCGTGCTGGATATCACTCTACTCACAGGAGACGTTATTACCAGGAATACAAGCAGGTTATTATTACTCATGCTCAGCCTGGGTTTTGATGGGTCTCTCCAGGATCCATTTCTATTCACTGTTTATTTTCATTAGTGGTTGGAATGATATAAGAGATGATACAGTTACAAAACCTGCGACTGATAGGGGTGGAAGCTGTTTCAAGCCCTCTGGAGGGCAGGATTATGACTCAGGTTGACCTTGGCTCGTTGTATTTCTGCTCTGCACAAGATGAAATTCAATATCAGGGGCAGCAAAGTCTCTCTCTCGGCAGGGCAAAATCAGCTCTGGAAAGTGGGGAACAATGACCTTGGCAGAAGGGTGTGCTAAAAGGGTTTGGGGTCTATCATGGATCACAACAAACACACCCAGAGCTCCGTAGACCTCAGTGGGTGGTTTCAGGTTGTGGTTGGAGTCCCCTGAAAGCCTTGGAGCTTCTTGGCAGGGTCTTTAGGATGTGAATAAGCAGGATACAATGAAAATTGTGAAGGTCCACCCTGTGAAAAACGGTTGCAAGCTTTTGTTTCGGACTCTGAAGATGGATTTAGGGCATTTTATTTATTGTCTGACTGCATTGTTGGTGTATGAGGGGTATTTTCATGAGGTGCATGGTGGGCCAATGCTTCTCTCAGAATAAGACAGCTTTTACTGCATTTCTTAGCTTTAGCCTGTTAGAGAAGGTCTCATTTAATCATGGCAGGACTGACCCTATTATTAGGCAAGTCCATCTTTGTTAGGTTTTCACCAGCATAAAATAGTATCTGACCCCATAACAGATTCCCTTTCAATGAACTACTGGCGAGGCTCTCGTTCGAATGAATTCTTGGCAGAGCTCTGGATAATGAGATTTCCATTGAATAAGCTGTTAGCAGAGCACCTTTTAACTCAATTCAGATAGTTAGAGAGGAGCCCTGGGAGTCAGTGCCCTCCAGTTTGGCCTCTGGTGGTGTCACAGGGCGAGCAGCCTGTCTGTCTGTCCTCACCACATCTGCAGGACCAGGACACCCTCACCTCCACACTCAGGCTTGGAAGTTCCTCCCAAAATCATCCAAATATTATATCAAGTGTGCTGGCGTGACTAGTGAGGACAAGCATTTCTGTCCCCATGAGGCAAAGATGGTTCCAGGTTTGCTATTTGATATGTGAAGCGAGGTAACCTTGAGTATAAACTTTTTGGATAAAATCTCTCTATAGAATTTCTTTAAAACTGCTCTTTGCTGTACTTCTGAAGGATTATTCCCTCATTTGTCTCCTATCTGAAAAGATGGTAGCAACTGTCCAGGCTTTGTGAGCAGAACACACCTTTTTCTCCTCCCAAATATATTTTTCCCTGTTATTCCAGCTTCCCATCTGAGTTTGGGATTAGGAGTGGTCAGCTTTCACACTGCAAGTCTCTATAATGGGATTAAGCGGATAAAGGACATGTAGAAAATGATTAGTGCTCTCCTGGGAGCCATTAATGGTTTGTAAAGTTCCTCACAGCAGCAACACCTACCGAGTTGGGTCACACAGGAAGAAACTTGCACTTCCTTTAATACTAATTTTAGAGTGGCTGCGTCTCTCTGGGTAATGAGTATTGATTCCTCAGAGATCTGCTGAGAATTGGCAAGCAGCTAGATTTAATCAGAAGTGGGATTCTGGTTGTAGAGCAGATAATACGTAGAAAATCACACATTTCATCAAGTTTTTTTTCGGGGGGGGGATGAAGAGAGGCAGGGAAGATGAAAAGCCTCCATTCCCCTTCCCTGGGATCCTGGGCTGCCCCCTGCTCTGCAGGACCAAAAGCAGCATTTTCCAGACCGTAGATATTTTTGGGCTATAACAGCTTCAAATTCCCTCAGGTGAGGTCTCAAACACCCCTCCAGCCACATTGAGATGCCCCGTGGGGGCTGCACTGGGGCATCTGCACAGCCTGATGCAGGCTCAGGGCTCCCCAGTGCAAACCAGTACCCGGGGCAGTGCAGTGAGGCAGAAAGAGCTTCTCCACAAGACCTCATTTCCCATCCCAAACACTGCAGCAACGAGCTCTCTCTCTGAAGGCACCGAACCATCCTGGTCTGCTGTAGATAAGAGCTGCAGGATTAACACCCCTGCAAAGGGAATCCCTCCTCTTGCTCCGAGGGTTCGGTGTTTGGCACCAGCTGCTCTGCCAGGGTTCAGATCCACACTCAATCCTGTCTGTGCCGCAGCCAGCTCGGATTTAGAACATTCGTGGAGAGCATCAGAAATCTGTGTCTTTCTCAGTTACTGCTGTGCTGGCTGGGAATTACAGCTGAGCTCAGGCAGAGGGACAGGGACCCGCTCTATCCCCCCTCTATCCTGATAACCTCAGTGTTGTGTGAGCTTTGAATAGAGATACCACGTGGAGCTCTGTCACCTTCTGAAGGGAAGCCTGATTATTCCAACTGAATCTGGATATCATCATGGTTTACAGTTTTTTTATACTCTCTTTGGTGAAGGGTGAATGCACAGGTAAAACATAGAATGTCCTGAGTTGGAAGGGACCAAAAAAGGATCACTGAGTCCTTGTGACTTGGTGAAGAAGGAAAGGCTTTAAAATTCTTAAAAGTTCCTTTATTGGAAATGTTAAACTGAAGTTCAAGGCATGAGAAGAGCAATGATGGCCAATGGTGAACAGATAGAAATAAACCTCATCCCTCCAGGTTGGGTCCCTGATGCTGAAAGTAGAAGCTCCTTGAGGAAATTACGTGGCTGGCAGCCAAAGGAGCCCTTTCTTCTTCAAATGCTTCCTAATTAAGTTCTGGCTATTAATCTGTCTTCTTGGGTCAAAGTTCTTCTATGAAATAACAAATTAATGTAAATCATCTTGAGGTAGAGGCACGAGGTTGGTCTGATTTGAAATCTGGTGTCAACCAGCCCACAGGGAGTGGGAGTGGGCTGCTTTGTGGTTGGGAGGGTTTAGTGAAAGCTTTGGATCTCTGTTTAATTGTTCCTAAAGCTGTATGAGCTGCCCTGTTCTCCAATACGCTGATTAAGGGTGATTATAGAATTAGCTGGGGAAAAAAAACCCAGCAGGATGTCATTGCCACGCAGAGATATCCCTGTGCTCCTCAGGAACTCTAATCCTCACAGTGACTCATCCCCTTTAGTGTTTTTCATAAAGCCACTGCCATGGCGTTGTTTTTTACCCAGATAAATCTGTTCATGGCACAGAAGGGCGTCCTTCTCCAGCCACCAGCTGTGCCCAGGCAGGAGAAAGTCTTTTGGTGAATTTTGGGCTGAGCCTTTTTGGGAATCATCATGGCAGAGCTGGTGGATGAAACTCATGCTTGAAATTAGAGACCCGCTGGAGCTGAGGGATGTTTGGGACTGGGTCTGTCATCTCCTTTGGTACAGAGTGAGCGGGAGTTGGATCTTGGAGGTGCCTTCTATAATAGTGTGATTAATATGTGAGGGTGTAATATGACTTCTGTGTAATTTGGGAGCGATGGGGTGGTTAGGAAGGAGGATTAAAATATCATATCACTCCATGGCTTCCTGCCTGGTGCCAGGGATGCTCCCTGCTGCAGCACAGCAGCACACAGTCTGCACTGTGCCCATCCTTACTTCCCCTGTATCCTATGCCTGAAAAATCCACCTGGCTACACGTGAGGAGGATCTGTCTGAGTGCCATCTTCTCTGAACACCTAATTTTCCAGCAGGCCAATTGCACCTGTTCTCTAATGTGCAGCTGTGGCACCCTGATGGCTCATAAAACACCCTTCTGGGTGCCCTCCTGGCTCCAGACAGCAGTCATGGCATCTCACCACCCTGCTCTGCTT
>JAWWES010000055.1:3064426-3079743 GCA_035583135.1 Lophotriccus pileatus
TGGCTCATAAAACACCCTTCTGGGTGCCCTCCTGGCTCCAGACAGCAGTCATGGCATCTCACCACCCTGCTCTGCTTCGCCCCTCACTGACCTAAACCACTCTCAACGTCCTGATTTATTAGGCAAGAGAACCTTGAGCAACCTGTTTTTTTAAGCCAGATGCTCATTGCCCATTATCCACCACCCCAGAGCTGAGCTCTGCCTCCTGGAGCAGCTGAGCCTTCTGATGGGTCACTTGTTTGTCTGAAATTTGACTTGGGGGGCTCGTGAACGCAAAGATGGACTTTTTTTCCCTTGTGTTGAAAATGTGGATGGAATTTAAAGCAGGTGAGGAAGGAAGCTGTGAAAGATCTGGCTGTTATTCACCTTTATGGGGCAACACAAGTGATGAAAAGGGGGAGAGGAGGAAAATACATCACTGATAATTGAGACAAGCTGCATGGAGAGAGGAACCCACAGAAGCCAAGAGAGCGGTTCCTGTGCTGGATTCAAAATGCAGATAAAAAACATCAGCAGAGGAATGAAATTGAAAACAGGAAAATGGAGGGGAGGTTTTTAATACATCTCTGGTTAGAGAATGAACATTAAAGTGAGATATTCTGGACAGGCAAGCATGGGGTGTGGTGCATAGAACAGGACCTTCATGGAATCTCATGGATCTCACGGATACCAGTGACTGTCCAGGGTCTGGGACAGAAATGGCCTTGTAGGTCCACCAAGTGGAGTGAGTTGAAAGGAAATCACAGTTAATAACTGAAAAACTCTGAAAATCCTGTTTTTCTTCCTTCACCCCTCCAGTTCAGCCCCTAGAAAAGAGAGAACAGGTCCACTTCTCCTCAGCCTTGGAGGTCGTCTCCCACCAGGGTAACCTCATCTTTCTGGGCTTGGATGCCCCCTGGCAAAGCCTCCATTTCTCCTTATTTTTCATGGATAGGAGTGAAGAGATGTGGCTAGAGCTCAGTTGAGAGCAGGTGCTGGGTGTGAAACCTGGAAAGCGAATTTCTTTTCCCTTTGTCTCCATCTGCTCCCTCTCTCCCCATCCCTAATTGAGATCTGCTGCCGAAGGAAATGCGGAGGCAGTCTGGGGGAGGTGGGTAGGGATGGTTTTTAATAATGCACCTGTTGAAGGCTCAGTGTGTTCTGCCTAATCCTTTGTTTGCCCTCTTTCTCTATCGGCTCCGTCAACACAAACGCTCAGTTTAATAAGCGGGAAACAGGCGGGAGCAGCAACACCGGGAGTTGTGGAGCTCCCCCTCCTCGCTCTGATCGGATCTCTCCAGGCTGGAGCGCATTTTGAACTTGGGAAAATGTACTGGAAGATGAGGATTGCTGTTGGGTGTCGTGTTTAGTTCCCACTGCAAAGCTGTTGGCGCTGGCAGGCTGTAACGCGGGCACGGTTGGGTATCACAGCGGTGGGATGTGTATGGATGGTGATTCCCTCCTGCTGGAGTTTCATTTTGCAGGACACACCCCAGGACTGTATTGCTGTAATAAAGGCAGTGGTACTTGGCAGCCAAGTGAGGGATTGGGAGCAGTTCAGAATTTCCATTTATGGCCCCCTGATTTTGGAGTGGAAGGAAAAAACAGGGAAAGGGGGTGATGAGTCCATGTCCAGTGCACTGCTCCTTCTGCTGCCTTAGTGGGTGAATAAGGGGATTGATAAGGGGATTGAATACAGTTTTCCTGGGAAAAAGAACTTTCAAAGTCAAGTTTGAGGTGTTTGGCTGTGATAGCCACTCTTTAGCCCATACCCAGAGTGTCCATCACTGCAGGAGCTCACCAGCTTTAGCCCAGGGTGTGATTCCATGATCAAAGTGCAGCCTTTAACCAGCCTGCAGCAGCGAGTTGTTTCTCAGCATCATTTCCCAGTGATGCTGTTCTCTCTCAGTGTGGGTTTGTGATTCCATTCATCGTTGTAGAAGGCAATAACCCAGGTCCAATCAAGTCCTGCCTGTTCCCGTCTCACCAGGAAACAACCTGAAGATCAAGTCGAATTTTCTCCTTTTTGTTGGTCTTATAACTTAAAATAACTTTATAATGAAACTTTGAAAGACTTTGCTTTATCATGATATTTTGCTCAGAAAAACCAAACAAATCCCTCCTACCCTGTGTAAGTGCCATGACCCAATTGCCTCAGCACTTACTGACTCTGGAGCATGGCAGACTCAATCCAGTGGGGCAGAATAAAGCCCAGAGAATGTCCCTAAATGTGTGTGTGTGTTAGAACTCACCTCTGGAGTATTTACTGGAGTATTTACTGTTCTCCCAAGTAAATCACTTGTCCAAGCACACGTTTCTGGATCTGCACTGGCACAGAAAGCACGTGGGAAGGTGCTGCTTCCAGGAGGCTCACGTGGATGGAGAAGGGTTTGTGTCACGAAAATCCCACTCTCTTTCAGAACTGTTCAAATGCCACCACAGACAATTAGTGCTCTGACTCGGAGCTGTTTGGGTGGAGCAGGATAATTCCCAGTTGCCAACTTTCTTCTCAGTTTCCAGGCTGACTTTCAGCATCTCTTTGTTTCGTGCAGCACGACTTTCTGAGTAATGGGAGATGATTTACTTGATGTCACAGCTAAGCTTTGATGAGCTCGAAGGTGAACCTTCAGTAAATTCCATGTTTTCCATGAGCACAGAGCTACATCCAAAACTAAACACCCAAACCCACCCTGGGTTTGCTGCCTGCCAAGCTTTTGGCTCCCAGAATGTCAATCCCTCGGCAAAACGATTTCCACCACACAGTAACGAGCCTAATTGCTGCTTAGATATCCAGAAATTTTTATTATAGTTGATATATTTATTTTATTAAATATTTATACATATGAATATTGCATATTTGTTAAATGATTTATAGATGACATTTGTTATATTTATTTAACACGATGTATGGTATAAAATGTGATTTGCCCAGGGTTGGATGTCCCTCTTGGAGTCACCCAGGAGTGACATTTTGCTCTTTATAGCCAGTGCGGCTTCAGCATCTGCCCTCTGGTTTTTGATATCTCCCTTTTCCTGTGAAGGTCCTTATAATCCAGTCACTTCTTGGTCTTCCTGGCATGAACTAAGCAAATGAAATATTTAAATCTGGATGACTCTTAAGTAATATTTACAAGATCAGGTCTTAAATATCCTCTCCCTTCCCATCAGATCCCTGCTGGGGCAGTGTGTGAGTGGGATATTCACGGAGTCACGGAACACTTTGGGTTGGAAGGGATTTCAGGATCCTGTAGTTCCAGCCCTCAGCTCTGGGTGGGTTAACAGGGTGGCAAATGAAAATGAGGGAATCAATGTGCTGTGTACATGTGGAAGGATCAGCCTCTTCCCCTGTGTGCTTGTACATCCAGATTAGGTGTGTTACAATAAATCAATGGACTCAATTCCTCCGGAGCCGCTGGAGCTAAGGCAGGGCTGCAGGGATGGATAAAGCTGAGGTTTTATCACTCTTTCATCAGTAAACATTGCAAATGATCGATTAGACAGGGAAATGTTCAGGACAGCTCTGGATTAGCAGGTTGTCAGATTCTTCAGCTTCTCTGAAATGCTCTGGGGCTGCCAGGGGTGCTCCAGCCAGAAGCACCTTTATCCCTTGGCAGGATTGAGGGGCTTCCATCCCTTCAGCATCCTCCGTGCCAAGGGTGGGGGGTTTCTCATCCTGTCAACTGCAGTTACCGAAATTAAACAACTTGAAAAACACCTCGTCAAACGGCACTGATTGGGAATTAATCACCATTTTAATTTGACGGAAAACGATCCCGCTCCGCTCCCCGCGACGTCTCCTCTCCCCACCCCACCCACGGAGCCCGCTGCAGGGTGTCTGAGGGAAATGAGACGTGCAGCCTGCCCTGCCTGGTAAAAGCCTATTTAAGTGATCAGCCAGAGACTTGGGTGGAATATTAGGCAGTAAAACAGGTTTTCTAGAAAATGAGATTGCCCCTGGCACTGGTAAATCCATTCAGAGATTCACGTAAGTCGGGTGGATACGGTGACATTTGGGAGGCAATAGGTATTTTTCTTTCTTAATAATTCTGATATGAAGAGGCTATAAATTAAGTCGTTTTCAAATGCAGAACCTGATCCTGCTCTTGTCGTAGTTTTCTACCTGTTTTGGTCTCACTTATTTCATAGGTTTTGATACTGGGAGAAGAAAGCTTGAATGTCATTTCTGAAACAACACTCAAATCCAAGCATCTTCCCTGCTTTCTGGTAGGGTCCATGCACACGGGGAGTGACTCTCATGGCTCTGCTCCATCCAAAACCTGACGTTGTAATGGGGGAGGAAAAGCAAAGGGATGTTTTAGCCAGGCCAGGGGGTGATGATGATGATGATGCTTTTGGCCTCAGACACGTCTTAGGAAAGATCCTCATCCCAGCATTTAAGACCCCTCTGATGGATCTCTATCCAGGCTGGCTGCTTTGCCCAAATGCTAATTTCTCTGAATGAAGTGAGATGGGAGATCTGTGCAATGTGTCGTTTTAGTAAATTAAGCGTTACAAATGCTGCTGCCACCCTTCCCCCCTCACATATGTTCCCACTTCTTCCCAGTATTAAAAAACAAATAGTGTGCAAAGCAAAACTCTTGAATCTTACTGTCTCCCAAAGCAGGAGAAGTGTTGTGTGTTGTAGATACCAACTGGAGACTGTTGGTCCTGGTGCTACAGAATGGGACCATAATAACCAGATCCTGCATGTTGGTGCCTCGTCCTTGCTAGATTTGCTGTTAAATATTGCTGTGATCAAAAAGGAAGAAGCAAATAAATGAAGCATACTTTTTTATCCTGGGGCTGCAACGGCTCTTGGGAGGATTTGGATTCCTCTTGTCTGTGATTAAGTGTCTGGTGTGGGCCTGAAGAGATGAATCCCAGCAGTGGCACAGGACATGGCTGTGGTGGCGTCCTGGCCAGTGTAGTGGGATGTGAGTCTGGGAAAAGCAGGATATTTCTATTCCTCTCATCCAACAGTTTCTTCAGAATTGGAAATAAAGGAAGTTGAAGAGGCTGTTCATCCTGGAAAAGAGAAGACTCTGGAGAAACCTTAGAGCCCCTTCCAGTGTCTAAAGGGGCTCTAGGAGAACTGGAGAGGGACTTGGGATAAGGGCTGGAGTGACTGGACAAGGGGGAACGGCTTCCCACTGCCAGAGGGCAGGGTTAGATGGGATATTGGGAAGAAATCCTTCCCTGTGAGGGTGGGAAGGCCCTGGCACAGGCTGCCCAGAGAAGCTGTGGCTGCCCCTGAATCCCTGGAAGTGTCCAAGGCCAACTGGTCTAGTGGAAGGTGTCCCTACCCATGGCAGGGGGAGGAACAAGATGGTCCTTAAGGTCTCTTCCAACCCAAACAATTGTGTGTTTCTGTGACTTTTCCAACTGTGCCAAGCCAGGAGTCCTGCAGGGAGGAGAGCAAATGGTGCATGGCTGGCAGGAGCAGAGCAAAGGGCCTTTCTGGGTCTCAGGCTGGACACAGGAGGTGTGAAAGGCAGTCCAACACTCCAGCCTTGCACAGGGGAGTTGCATTCAGGTGTTCCCCCTGTCTTGCCCTTCATTACCTGCTGGTAAATCCAGAGGAGCTTTGCTGGCTTTAACAAGAAGCAGATTTGGCATCCCTAACGCTCCCAGGGAGGACTGATGCTCCAACAAACCTGCCAGAGCACATGGCCTGGTTTTTGGGAGGTGCTGAAGGTAACCCTGGCATCAGCCACAGTCCATGGGAGCCACAGGCATTTGCATCCCTGGATCTGACCAAGGATGTGCTGGCTCCCTGTGCTGCTGGTATTAAGAGGCTCTTGTTAAGCAAACTGTTACAGCATCATCCTTGGGGTTGAGTGCCAAGGTTCAGCCTGGTGCAATCTGAAAAGGGAAGATAGAGAACCTGGGAAGCAGAGATCCATCACGGAAGCACTGACAGTTGCTTAACTGAAATATTTTCAGGCCCTGATGGCAGGATAATTTTGTATATCTGACTTTATTTTTAGAGTGTGATTGATAGCCCCAAAGAAGGAAGAGGAAAGCTGGAATTTTCTTCCAAAGGAGTCTGCAAGCCCAGGTTTCCTGTTGTGCCATGTTACAGTTCCTCTTAACACGATTCTTGTTCCTGATTAAAATAATTCAACGTGCAGCCAGCGGGAGGTTGAAGCAGTTTGTGCAATGCAAAATGTAATGAATGTTTCAGAAGGCAGGGAAAAATATTTAGCAAATCTGGAGTCGAGTCCCATCTCTCTTAATTTGGCCAAACAAAGTGGTAGATAAAGCTGTTGCTTTTGCAGAGCAGGAATTTCAATTACTCGCAGGAAGTTTGCAAATTAAGAAGAAGGAGGTTAACAATGAAAATCATTTCCTTCGGTTTGGAGTTCTGCAACGTGATTTAGCAGTGATTAAAATGATAAGCAGCTCCACAGTCCTCTCCAGTGCCTGTGCACTCCAGTTATTTATGGCAGTGAGTGCTGGGGAGCAGGACTCCATCCTCTGCTGCTTTGGTGCCTCCTGTAGCATGAAGGAGTTGTTGGTTTCCATTAGGATTTCAGCCAGGGCCTGTGCAAGCAGGGAGAAGATTTAAAGAAGAGAGTATTAAAGGATGTAGGAGTAAGACATCAGCTCATGGAAACAGGTCTGACCTTCCGCTCCCCATGGGCAGGGGCACAGAGTGATGTGGGGCAGCTCAGTCGCCAACCCTCTGTCATTAGTATGAGCTAAGCCCAGGGAAAGGTGATAATCCCAAAGAGACTCTCTGGAGGCTTGGTCCAAATCTTGATCCAAGCCTAGATCCAACCAGGGAACTCATATTCTATTTGATCTAATAAAGAGGCTAAAATAAGTCTCAAGGATTGTTCCAAGAAGCTAAACATGAGCCATCCTATTTAAGAAAAAAAAAAATTAAAAATAATCAGTGTTTACATTGAAATAGAAATTGTTTTTTATATAAATGTTAAAGTGATGGGATATTTGAGGAAAAATGGTTTATTAGATCCCAAAGCCTAGATTAGTCTACAGTTTGTTCCTGTGGATGCTCCCAGCAGCTTTTACAGGGATGAGGTGATCCAGAGGGATGGCAGGAGACTGGGGGGAGGGGGGTCCAACAGCCCCCCTTGAGCCACTGTACTGACATCTCCATCAGCAAGATTTTTAGACATCACATTTGTGCATAAAGCCCAGGGATAAAAAGCTTGTGGTTGACCAAATTAAATAAAGTTAAATAACGTGTTTTCAGCATTGTTTCCTTTATTTTCTCTTCTGTTTTTTTCTAACCCTCTCATTAGGCAGCAGCTACTCTGTGGCCACTCTCATTCCCTTCCCATCCGTTGGCCGCATCGATAATCAATCTTTTGAAGCACAGGACCTTTTCCGGGTTTGAATTCTTTGGATTTTATTAAATAAATGTGCATTTGTGTAGAATGGAAACTTTGCTCCTTATCAGGATCATCTGTCTTGGTGAAATGACTTGGAACAGCTGTTGCATGAAGCAAAATCTGATAGAAACACAGGGACTGGGTATAAACACAAACATTAGTCACTATGGAAACTGAAGTTACTGAGAGATGGTTCCAAAAAGCTGTGTTTCTATATGTTTCTTATCCTAACTAAATATTCCCAGGGGATTTTGCCAGCCACTTCATTTAAAGCCGTCTGGGAACGTTCTGCTTGCCTGCATATGAATCACTCGGGAGTGAGTAGCACCCCCAGCATTTGGGTGCCACGGAGCTCCACTGTCAGAATTGATGGGTTATTGATTTATCTCAATTCCTGGAGGCTGGGGAGGGACAAACCAGCATTTAAAAATATCAAAGGGCAAAGCTGCATTTAGGGACTCGTGGAAAAGTGAGCTTTAGGCTGTGGGTTTCACCCAGTTCCAGCTTCCCATCCCAGCAGCACCATGGTATGGAGGGTCAGTGCTGGGCTGTAATCTGGATAACTGGGGTGCTTTCCTCCTCCATCTGCCAGTCCTGTGACTTCTCCATGTATTTAAAAAATACATCAGCGAAGGAAGAAGCTCCATCCCCTGCCAGAAAGGCTGTGATTAAAAGCCAGTTTCTCTGTTGACAGAGGAGCTGCATCTTTAGACAACCCTTGGAGACTGTAAGAATAAAAGTGATTACTGGATGAGACTGGCACCTTGCAGAGAGGAGAAAGAATATGATGTTTGTATGATACAGCAATCACCACCGTGGGGCAAACAGGGGCCCTTTGGAGGGAACACCCTGCACAGCTAGAGGTGGTCTCACAGCCTGGCGTCCCAGCCCTAAATCCCCCTCCAGGGAGACGCTGCTCCTCTGCTTTCTTGGGCCTTCTGTCTCCTTTCTGCAGGAGTTTTAAGAAAATCCTTGGTCTCCATGGCAACTGCCTGCTCCGTGGCACGTGTGGCTGCCGCGGCACACGCGGGGACCGGGGGGCTTCCGACAGGGGTGGGGGGCTCGGCACCCAAATCACAGCTGGAGCCCTGCCTGCCCTCACCCCCCCAGCCTGAGCGATGCACGGGCTTGGCACCTCTTCTCCCTTCAGTTCCCAACGTGGCAAAGGTTTGGGTGCCCACAGGGAGCAGAGATGTCATTTCTCACCATTAGTGCCCTTGGTGCACCCAACCCCTGTCCTCACGCCGCTGCCATCCTTCCCTCTTTGGCTATCTTAGCTCAGGTGGGGGCATTTCCTCACTGAAAGGGTGGTCAGGCACTTGAACAAGCTGCCCAGGGAAGCAGTGGAGTCACCACCCCTGGAAGCGTTCCAAAACCTTGGATGAGGCACTGTGGGGCGCGGTTTAGTGATGAACGTGGCAGTGCTGGGTTAATGGTTGGACTCAGTGATCTTAGAGGGCTTTTCCAAACTTACTAATTCTGTGGCCGCTCTTAATTGCTGAACTCCTCATGGTGATGCCCAGAGGAGCTGGGAATATGTGACAGCAGAGCAAGGGGTCAGTCACTGTGAGTGAAGGTCTTGTCTCTCCCTTGACCAACAGCTGCTGGCAAAATCAATTTTCGTTGGAAATTTGGCTGTTGGGGGTTTTTCTCTCCCTGTATCTTTCTTCTTAATTGTTTTGTTACTCAGGAACTTCACCCCAAAGCCCCTTTTTGACTCAACCCCTCCTCCACTGATCACCCCCACTCATTAGTGGCACTTGAGAGAACAGATGAACATGAGAAGGAAAATAATCACGAGCTGGTTGAAAAGCCAGTTCTGCTGAATCCGGTGAGATTTGGGTATCTGATTCACTCAGACTCCTCCTCCTCCCTGCAAATCTCAGCCTGGCTGCTCCTGTAAGTCTATCCCATGCCAGGCTGAGCCGAGTTGGCAGGCACTGGGTTCAGCAGAATAAATTATCCTGGCCTGTCAGCTCCTTCCCCCCTATTCCTCACAGGGATTCATCATTACTGGGGAGAGGGGGATGCTGTGCTTGTGTAAGCACGGTGTCTTTGGCCCTGCTGATTGTGTCATTATGCCCCCAGCAAACATTTGGAGCAGATATTAAATAATAATCCCACCAAGTCAGACCCTTTTGGCACTGGCAGCGGGAGCCGGGCGGTTCCAACGCCAGGAATCGGGAGAGCGGGAGGGGGAGGTTTGGGCCATTCAGCCCTTCCAAGGAGCGATTCACAGGATCACAGAAAGGTTTTGGTTGGAAGGGACCTTAAAGATCATCTAGTTCCAGCCCCCTGCCATGTGCCAGCCGGGGAGAGATGTCTCCTGCATAACTAAATGTGTTCTCTGTGCCATTAGGATGCACGAGGCTGCAGGGACACTGTGTCCATCTCCAGCCGGCAGCAGCGGCGGGGTGGGATGGGTTGGGAATTCTGCTTGATTTGCTTTGCCTTCTCCTTGCATTTACCAGCCTTTAGGACCCCAAACCCCTCCTTTCCAAAATAAAAATACAAAACCTGCAAGTGTAATAATAAGAATAATATTATTATTATCAAGGGTAATGATAATTACGAAAAAAAAAAAAGAAGTCTTGTTCATTTACCTCCCTTTTTTTTTTTGAGTTTGGATTAAATCCCCAGGACCCAGCTCAGCAAAGCACTGCAGTGCCTATTTCAGGGCATCCCTGAGGGAATGTGCCTGCAGTGAGCTCCCAGGTAGGATCACAGGTAATGAGAAGGAGGTGAGAAACATCCCCTGGCAGATCAGGATAGGAGAAAACCCCACGGGAGAAGGGAATTGCTTCCAAAAAGATGATTTTGTGGTCACTGCTGGCGATCAGCACGATACAGGGGGCTGGGAGCTCCTGGGTGTTTAATCCTGGGGTTTATGAAGCACTGTGGATTCAGGCTGGACAGTCAGCAGCATCCCCAAATCCAGCATAATTGGGTCTTTAATCTGCTCAAGAGATTCCTGAGCTGGACACCGATGCTATCTCCTCCTTCGGAGGAGGGTGGTACAAAAAGAAAAAAAGGAGAAAAAAAAAAGAGGCACATGATGTGAATTTATTTGCATCTTCCAACAATAATCCAGTCATTCTGCCCAGGAAATGCCTGTCCTGCTTAATGCCCCTTTATGCAGGTTGGTTTGTTTTTATTTTATGATGCCCAAGAGTTTATTTATTTATTTATTTATTTATTTATTTGCTGAGGGGGAAAATGAGAGGCAGAAAATGCCATTTCTTTTTTTTTTTTTTTAATTAAAATTTATTACGGTTAATGTCACAAGCAGTGGCTTAGCTGGGGGGTTGGCTGAGTCCCCTGGCAGGTGGGGAAATGCCAGCTCCTCAAGCTCCATCTCTGCTGCTGCAGAGATCCACTGGAGCAAGTCCCAACACCTCCAGAGCAATTCCATTTCCTCCAGCAAGACATGGCAGTTGCTGGGGGAGGGCCCTTCCATCCCACCTTTCTAATAGCCAAGACTCCAGCTCTGTCCTCAAATGCCCCAGAACCCCAGGCAGAAAACTGCGCTGTAACATTTTTCCTCTTCTGTGTAAATTTTATCTGGAAAAGGCAGAATAGGGAGGGTTTTGGAATGGGTGCCTTATTTCAACTTCGGCTGCTAGAAACGATCCTGTTGCTCCGCGTAATTACACAATAAATTTGTGAGAGGGATATAAAGCCATAAAAGCAGTGGTAATGGTTTGCAATTTAATAGCTGAATTGTAAATGAATTTTCCTATAGCAGCTTTAATGCAGCAGGCTGCTACAATTAAGAGAACATTCTTTGGGGTGCCTTTAATTTTTTGTTGTTGTTGTGAAGTTCAGTGCCATTAATTCTTTGGTTTAAAGAAACCAAATCGTTAACCACTTCAAGCTGTAACAGCCAACTTTGGCTTCCTCTGCAGCCAACAAATTTTTCTCCTGGACAAGGTGTTTTTGGCCTGTTTGGAGCTTTTATTTTCTTACAGTCATGAGTGTGGAGTTGCACCACACATTGAGTTTATCCACTTCATTCTGTTTCCGTCATCACCCATCTTGCTCCCACGGCACGTGGCACCTTCTGCCATGGGGGTGGAAAGCCAAGAGGACTTGGCCACGCAGGGAGACCCTGCCCATTGCATTTGGCATCTCTTTTTTTATGTAATATTTGATATAGGAGTATATAAAAGGGGTTGTGTGGGTATTGCAGTGCCCTGTGTGCCCCTGAACCTCAGAGCTCTCTGGGCAGAGGGGGGGTCCCCATTTTGCTGGGAGGATGCTCCATGCAGAGATGGAGCCCTGTTATTCCCCCTTGCAAGAACTCATCCCCTTCCACAACACCCATTTCTTTCTCTTCCCCTTTCCAACCCTTTGCATTTCAAATGTCATTCCCAAGCAGCTCAAGCTCTTAGAAAGAATTTTCCTGGAGTGGGTGCCCCCAGCGCTGCCTCTTCCTGCAGTGGTGCCAGCCACAGCTCTCTTGGTTTGCTCAAGACATTCCTCTTCTCCTTCTCACAAATCCCTAATTACATCTTCCCACTTCCACACCAGTGTCCCCTCGGTGGCCTGTGTTTGAAGGAAACGCTGTGAAATCCATGATCCAATCTTGGAAGCATCTTTGGGGCAACTGGAATTGTTGCTGGTTGTTGTTGGTGTGTAATTACACCGCCAGCAACACCTGCTCTGTCCGTGGAGGAGCAGGGAACTCGTGTGTTACAAATGCAAAGTGACACAGGCAACCCTAATCTGACTGCAGTGGGTGATAATTAGAAAGCACAGTCATATGTAAGAAGCTGATGGAGACCTGACCCTGCTCTGAGGGGCAACTCCAAGTCCCCTCCTCGTGCTGCTGAATCCAGATTAGAGGCAGCGTGTAAGACAGTGCATGTCCTAACGCAGTTTTCTCTCCTGTGTGTCCTTATTGCTGCAACTTGAACTTCAGTTTTAGGAGGTTTCTTTATTCAGCAGCCCTTAATAGTTGGTAATTCGTGCTCCAGTCCATGGGTGCAGTGTGTAGATCCCTGCCCTGCTCCCAGCAGGGGTTTGACCTTGAAGTTATTCCTCCTCTTATTCACAAAAAAATCCAGACTGAACAGAGGCAGGTCAGAGAAAGAAATGATTTAGCAAGAATTGGCCTGGAGGTGTGTTCAGTCAGTGCTGGATCAGGCAGGGGTATCCTGGCCTTGCTGTGGGGTCTGTGGGGCACAGAAGATTTGTGACCAAGCAGAACAGAGGTCCCACATTTGCGGGAAGTGCAGCCCGTCTCTCCCCAGAACCCTTGGAGGTGTGTTTGGGTGAGCTGGGAGCAACACTTCCCTGCACAGCCAGGACTGCTGCTGTCAGCAGGGATGGGAAGGTGTTAACCGGGCTGGGATTCCTGCTCCAGAGCCCTGGAATCTGCTGGGGGAGGCAGTGGCCGTGGGTGCATTTATAGATGCAAATGGGGAGCAGGGGAGGGGAACAGAAAATGTAAGAATCCATTGTAAAGCCCGAGGGCACTGCTGAAATCCGAGCTCGGAGAGAAGGCTGCAGTCTGTGCCAGAGGGCTGCAGGCACTAAAAAAAACCTTCAAAACCGTGTTTCTGATGAACTTTAAATCCTCTGTTTCAAATATCCCGCGTGAACACACCCACGTGAGGATGTGCCATTTGGTGGATCCACCGCAACTGCCTCAATTTCCCAGGGAAAAATCAAGAGGAAGTTTTTGATCTTCCACCCAGCGCCTTGACCTTGGAATTTGCCACCTGCCACCTCATCTCTCTTGCCTGATCCTGGTAGAACCTGTCACACCCGGGTGTTTGCCAGGGAGGGAGGTAATTCCTGGGACAGGGTTTGAACAGCACCCGACACAAGAGCATCGCGGCCCTTTTATCTAACAAGTGCTTCAACAATATAAATATTTAAGTACAATAAACAATTATGATCAAGTTTCTTGGGTGACTGCACACGGCAAGTGAATTTGAAATTCATTTCCCATGGGTATTCAGGCTTCACATTCACTTTCTGTGGATGTTCATGCTAATAAAACTTCATTGCACAGAGAGAGAACACAAGAGAGATGCAAATATGACAAGGGCAAATTTGCTTAAGAGTTCAAATGAATATTCACCAACTTTTTATTATTTTTAAGTATTCATTTCTATTTGCTATAAAAAGATTATTTTATCTTTACTCTCCAAGCTCAGTGAAGCATGTGCTTGAGGTGTATTATATATTTCCTTGTACTAATGGGAAGTTTTGTTAACAGCAAGTAAGGAGTAGCTTTAAAACGCGCTTTATCTCCTGGAAATGTCTCTACTAAACCCACACGAGTTAGCACCGTCCTGATTAACATCTGTATTCCAACACATCTTGCAGTTTAGGGCTGGGATCTCCCTGCTTGCCCCCTGTTTTAAAGCTGCAGATCTCAGATCCAGATCCTGACACCGTTATTTGCCTCTGATTTTCCTTGCTGCTCTTTCATCTCACGCTGCCCTCAGTTATGAGGATGCCAGAGATGCTCTCCCTTCCCACAAGCTGAGCTCCTGTTTGGAGGGACCTGGGGGTCACTGTGGCTCCATTTTGCCTGAGGCAGAGGAAGCACAGTTTTGACATCTTCATTTGATTTCTGTCCTGGAATTGAAAGAGATGCAAATGAGCAATAATGAATATTTTCATTAAAAGTGTCTAGACATTACATCTGAGAGCAGGATAATGGTGCTGCTGCTTTATATAAAATAGTCTGATTTAGACCCAGGCTGCTTTTTTTTTTTTTTTGTCAGAAAAGATAACATTTATTTAAAAAAAATGTAATTTAATGTAAATGAAATTAGGGTAATTGCTAATTATGTAGCTGCAAACGAGGCAGATCTTTATCTTGAGAGGAGCTGGTCTGGTGCAGATTATGAACCTTTACTTTTAATGGGGTGGCAACAGAAGACAAAAAAAAATCAGTTAAAGGGTCCTAAGTCATTTCTTGTGCTTGTCCAGACATTTCAAACAGTGAGGGGTGTGAGGGATGGAGCATCACCCCCCTCTCACTGCAGGTCTGGCCTAAAATTTAGTCTGAAATGGATGTTCAAAATAGTTTTATCATAGAATCACAGAATGGTGATTCTTAAATCTCATCTCCTTCCACCCCCTGCCACGAGCAGGGACACCTTCCACTAGCCTGAGTTGCTCCAAGCCCCGTCCAACCTGGCCTTGGACACTTCCAGGGATCCAGGGGCAGCCACAGCTTCTCTGGGCCCTCCAGCCCTGCGTTCCCCACACCCCAGCTCACATCTCCATCAGGTTTGAGGTCCCAGATTTTTTTCCAGGCTTATTGTCCCACCCTGGGCCTCCAGCAATGTGACAAACTGCATTTAACACCCGGCAGATCCTGGGGTGTTCGGTGGGAAGAGGTTTTGTTTTCTATATCTAGTGGAAGGAAGTTAATAATACCAAAGCCACCCTAGAGCCAAGTGCTGCAGAATGAAGTCACGAACTTTGGAGGATAAACATATTATCTCCTACAGGCTGCAGTACGTGGGTACTGGAAAAATTAAATGCACTTGAATAGCTTTGCAGATATATATCTCTGTATCCATAAAACCCACTGACAGTGAGCAAACACGAGAGCTTGGCAGTTGTCCTGCTTGCTTTAATTGCCTTTGATGGCTTTTATATCTGTCACCTTCTTAAAATCCCTCTGCCAACAATCCTGCAGCTTCTTGTCCTCAAGACCTTGGGGTGACGGACGTGCTGGTGCCCACAGAACCTCCTGCATCCACTGGAGCTTCACAACATTCCTTAGATTTTTCTAAGGAACCCATCCAGCTGTGATTTTTAAAAAATGCTATTTGCTTAGCATTTTGCATCCTTATTTGTTTTGGACATTTCTACATATCTGCCTCAGCTTTCTCTGAGACCACCTGGAGTGATCCCTCTCTCTGGCCTTTATTCAGAGGGTGGGGAGGCCCTGGCACAGGTTGCCCAGAGAAGCTGTGGCTGCCCCATCCCTGGAATTGTCCAAGGCCAGGT
>JAWWES010000055.1:3089667-3193525 GCA_035583135.1 Lophotriccus pileatus
CCGGCACAGCCCCCGGCCCGCCCCCCCCCGCCGCTCCCTCTCTCACCTCTCTCTCTCTCTTTCTCCTCCTCTTCCTCCCTCCCCCCAGGCCAAAATCCTGCACATGATGGACGACAACAAGCAGCTGGCGCTGCGCATCGACGGGGCGCTGCAGGCGGCGGGCCAGGAGGTGACGGCGCTGCGCGCCGAGCTGGCGGCCACCGGCCGGCGCCTGGCCGAGCTGGGCAGCGACCCGGCCATGGAGCACGGCCCGCACGGCGCTCAAGGTGGGTCCCGCCGCGGGCAGGGGGCTCGGGGCACTGAGAGGGGGGTCCTTCCCGGCCGCCGCCTCCTCTCGGTGTTATTGTTCATTGTGTATTTTTGGGGGGGGGGGTGCGTCCCGTCGGGCCCCCCCGGCTGCGGGTTTGCGCGGTGGGTTTGGAGATGGGTAGTTCGCTGCTGGCGTGCTGGCGCCTCGTTCGGCTGCTGCGCCCCCCGCCCCGGCATGAGGAGGGACCCCCATCCCTACCCCAAACCCTCGCCGGCCCCTCGCTGCTCCCCGGCACCGTCGCCACCCTTTCCATTCCCATCCCCGCGCCGCTCCCCGCCCCGGGGTCTCCCCCACGCCGGCTCTCCCCGGTAATCCCCGCTCGCACAGCCGGTTTCGTAATTCGGTAGGAAAGCAGCCATGTTACCGCCGCGGATCCGCCGCTCCGGCCCCGCCGCTCCCCCCGGGCACCGCGCCGGGCTCGGCCCGTCCCGTCCCGGGGGCCCGGGGGGGCTGCGGGGTCGGGGCCGCGCACGGCGGCGGCGGGAGCCCACCCCGAACTCCCGGGATCCCGGCACGGTGTGGGGGGAGGCTCGAACAGCCTCTCTGCGATGCGAACACCCCCCCCCCTCCCTGCTCCCCAAATCCCTGAAAAGTTGTCTCCAAGCTTGGGGGCCGAGAGTGGAAAAAGGGGTGCAGGGCGTGCGGGAAGAGGCTTTGCATGGAGGTTAAAGAACAGGGTCTGAATCATTCCTGCACTCCTCGCGGTGGAGTCCTGCTCTCGCCGGGCTGAAATGCAGTTTCCTGCTAATCAAAGTGTGTTGCGATCACTGGTACTTTGTATATATTCGTATTTGAACGTTTCTGTATATTTCCCGAATAATTGCAAGCTTGCATGAGAGTTTACCCCGCGCAGCCTTGATGTCAGAGCAAAAATAGCGCATGCCCTCCCCATTCTCGATAACTGAATTTACACCTGTGTGATAAAAACGTCAGTAGCTGTTATTTACTCGTTACTTATTTACTGTGTGTATCTCTTGGTACAATGGTTCAGCGTTATTTAAAATAACAGTGGCGTTTTGGGGAAGCTTTTTAAAGGTAGAGTAGCTCTTGGTGGGCACCGCTGCTCCCGGCAGGATGCAATCATGGAATTGTAGAATCACAGAACAGTTTGGGTTGGAAGGGATCTTAAAGATCATCTGGTTGCAACCACCCTCCCCCCCTCGATGCGATAGTTGTTTGTGGCATTAATGCGAAGTGATTTAGAGGGATTAATTAGTGAATTTATTCCATGCAGCTTGTTGTATCTCTCTGTTTCGGTAGCGGGGGTGTGGGGTGTGAATTGCTCTTGTTAAACACAGTTAGTCCATCGCCAGGTGGGTTTGCTGTGCAGCAGGAGCTGGACCCAGCCGAGCCGCCCGGTGGCTGTGGGGATGCAGGGAGTGAAGTTACCTGTGTGGGGCAGGTATTTTCCGAACTGCTGTTGGTATAATCTCAGCCACTCTCCACAGCCAGGCTGCCGAGGAGCTTTCTTTTATAAAAATCTGCTGAAAGGGCAGAAGGAGGATGCCAGCCTCCATCCTCCCCTGTGGAGCAGGGCGATCAGGAATGCAGATGGTGACATGCTGTACGGGGCATGAACGTGGAAATGCAGCCTTCCAGCCAGGAAAGCAGGTAAAATGCTTTGGCTGCTCACGTCCACACTGATTTCCGTGAGTGTACTCAGTGTTTGGTTTCGTTTTTTCTCGGGACACTTCTGGGAAGATGGGTGTGTGTCTGCAGAGGGGCAGTGCCTGTGTTCCTGCAGCGTGTCCCGGCAAGGGAGGGATGTCTGTGAGGTTCTTCAAGGGCTTCTGTTTGATATTCCTCAGGGGTTTTCTAGTCTATCTAGCGATGGAAAAACTGCTCTTTGTGTTCCTTCACTATCAGCATGCTGGAAAACAGTCGGTACACTGTAAAGGTGCCAAAGAAATGCACACCATTCCCCAAAGTGTGCGTGTTTCTGCTTAATAACTATAATTACACGTGCTTCAGAGCTGTGGGGTTCCTGTGACGAGTGGAAAAGAGTAGTCCCATCTTCATCTGGGTGCCAGAGTGGTTTTTCCAATGGCTGCTGGAGGTTTGGTCCACCTTCCCGGTCTTTAAGCTGGCAAATTTAGCTGAGTGCTGATGGCCAGGAGTTAGGAGAAAGGACACTTCCTCAGCAAGGTATGACTCCATGGCCTTATGGCTGTAGATGCATTTTTGTCCTTCCCAACAAGTTGAAGAGGCTGTAACTAAAATTGTCATATACCCAGCCACGTACCACTGGTTTTGTAGCAGAAGCCAATCAGTTAAGTGTAAAATTGCATCCGAAGAGTGCTGTGTTCGTCGTGCTTAGGGAGGAGAAGGAGGAGAGAGTACTTGATCTCCTCAAACCCCACCAATTAGATTCGCTCTGCTTTGTGTTTCCTCTTAAGTTTGGTACTATTGTTTATACACTGCCCTAAATGCTCTCCTACGTCACTCTGTGTTTGTATAGACAGGCCTGAGATATCTATAGTGAGCCGTGTGCTTTTCCTCAAGGATTCAGAGACGACGTTCAGAAGGATGGGGTGAAAACAAGAATCTCTGAATAGCTCTGCTGTTGTGTGTGTTCTAAGTAGGAGGCCTGCCAAGCTGTTTGATTTATGCAAATATATTAAAGGCAGGCAGGAGGATGGGGAACGGGGTGGCAGCTACTTACCTGCAAGTGCAAATTCGGGGTAGGGTGGCGATGCTTGGGTGGCCAATGCTCTGGTCCTGGGGCAGAAGCACGTGGTGGAATCATCAGCTCCCTTTGCTTATAGAATTGTGGAATGGTTTGGGTCAGAAGGGACCTTAAAGCTCATCTTGTTTCAACCTCCCTGCCATGGGCAGGTTGGTCCAAGCCCTGTACAACCTGGCCTTGGACACTTCCAGGGATCCAGGGGCAGCCACAGCTTCTCTGAGCAACCTGTGCCAGGGCCTCCCCACCCTCACAGGGCAGGATTTCTTCTCTGTCATGGGAAGGAGCTTGGTGATCACAGCACCGCAGGCAGCTGCTTCAGGTCAGTCCCAAGTCGTGTGGAAGGAGGTGAACATGTCTCTGTGCCCTGCTCAGTCGGTAATTAATCCTGAGTTTGTCAAATGTGTTATTTGTATAATTATGGTACAGCTTGAGACAGCTCGAGGTAATAGCTCTGCCCCTTTTGTGCACACTGAGACTTCTCTCTGCTACAATAAGCTATTTTTGCCGTGGCAAGGTACACTTCGAGGGCCTCTTTTCCATAATTTAAATCAGAACTGGAAGAATTCAGCAAAGAGGGAGAGCAGGATGGTGGGTGTGCGTAGGTGGGCAGGAGTGGAACTTGCGCATTGTTACAGTCCTTAGCGAGAGCGTTAATCATTCGAACCTCTCGGCCCTGACAGTCTCTTTTAAAAGGCGAGTTTGCTGGGAGAAGTATTTTGGCTGCAGCCTCTCCTAAACTTGGATGCAGATCAGGGTGGAAATCAATACTTCACGTCCCTGGCTCTTAGCACAGCAGTTACAGGCAGCGCTCGGTAACGGCGCTGCGGCCGCGTGTCAGCACCCTCGCCTTGCAGCTCTTGTCTGAATGAGGATGGGTTGGATTGACTGGGAGCAAAAAGATGTGCCTGGTGGTCCAGGTCAGGCTGCAGTGGTGGAGTGGGATGCTGGTGATGGGGAGGGGGTGCAAATAGAGCAACTGTGACCTCCCTGTCTGTGCTGGGTTCACCTCTGATCTTTTGGCGTCGTGTCTTTGCCCAACCTGCACCTGTGTTTTCAGTGCTTTGATTAAAAGCAGCTATCTGTGGAAATCCGAAGTTTGGGTGATGACTTGCTGTGCTCAATCAGGCACTCAGTCCATTTAGCCATGTGTTTTTGCTGTGGCCTCCTTCCCACATTAAATGGAAAACACCTTAATTAATTAGTGTTGGTAAAGTGCTTGAAGATGTAACGTGCAATCAATAGCTAAGTGTTATTAATAACACCTCGCTCAGCGTTTGGCTTATCTCGCTTCCTATTTCAGTGGCACACTGTGGTCGCTCTGTCCTGGCTCCTGCTGGTGGGGGTGGTGGTGTCTGCATGGATGCTGCCAAAATTCAGCTGGGAATGGGGCAGGAGCTGTGCCTTGCTCCAGGAATAAAGGCTTTCTCCTTGCTGCACGGTGATCTTGGGCAGGTGCAGCATGAGAAGGATTTCAGTTGCGTCTTGGTATCTCAGGATGCCAAGGGGCCAGGAGGACCTTTATGCTCCTGACAGCCTAAAATAGAGTTTTCCCTTTTTCCCCTTGATCTTGGTACCCTTTCATAGCTACGATGCAAAGACTTTGACTTTTGCCCGGGAGGCAATCAGTTACCTCTGTGCTGTTGCTATTTTGTCAGTAATCATCTCAGACTGTTCAAAATGTACCATTTTCATCTCTTCAGAAATCTTCCCTGCTATTTGTTCTTCCAGAGCTGGAGAGCTGATACTGTAAAGAAGCCTGAGGAATTTGGATGCTGCTGCCCAGTTGGGTATCGGGAGCATTTTATCACAAGATCAAGGTCTTGCTGTACTATTAATCTTTCTAATCATTTCCTGCTTTATTTCCCTCTGTCCTGCGTAGTTCAGAGGATGAGGAAACAACTAGTTTCATGCTCTGAAACAATTGCCTGCGCTGAGAAATCAATTTGTGCTTAGCAATGTTCCCATGGTTGCTTTAGAGGCAAGGAACTGGCTGCAGATACCACTTCAGGTCCCTGCTACATCTTAGTCTTTGAAGATGTTAATTTAAATATCTTTTCTGGAGCTTTCCTATTCAAAAGCCTCATCTGGCATGGTTAGCATAATATTTAGATTATCATTGCTTTAGGGCTTGTCCAGGGGAGTTTTAGTGAAGCTCCTGAGGATGAGTAAGCTTGAGTAAACTCTGAAGTTGAAGAAGGATTTAATCCAGGGTTTTCAATTCCTCAGTTTGAAGCATAACCACAAAAACAGTGTTAGACTTGCAGGTGGGGAGAGGGAGATAGAAACAGGTCTGGGTCTTAAACTCAGGGGAAGATTAAGTGTGATTTTTGTCTGTTGGATTCAGGCACTCTCAGATAGTTGTTGGTGGGGCTGGGCATGGTCCAAAAGGACAGTCTGTCCTGCCATTACTTATTCTTTGTTACTCCAGATCCATCAGTGAACTCAGTGTTCTCCATCACTGGGGCCAGGTGATGCAGAAAAATCTGCATCCTGAATATGCAGCTCTCTGAGATGCCAGAAGAGGCTTTACAGCCTCGGGGTGGGACCTCCTTGCCCAGCCTGGGCTGGCAAACCCCTTTCCTTGGGTTGTCCCCACTCCCCTTGCACCGAGTAGATCACTCTGCACCGGGCACTGAGCTCGGCACTGGCACGGCACAGAGCAAAACTTCAGTCTCCAGCTTGTTAAAGTTCAATCCTCATAATTTCTGGACGGGGGAGTGTGAGATGAGCGCCGTGGTACTGACACAGCAGCTCACAGATACATGCTTTATAGATACATGGCCAGCCCCAGATTCTAAGTACATGAGGCTAGATTTTGCTTTTGGATCACTTGGACAATGGGAAAGGAGCAGAGTTGCCTACAGGAAGGTGAAGGGGAGCGTGATGCTGTCCTAAAGGCATCATGGATGTCCTGTGGGCACCCAGGAGACCCTCATCAGGGAGTTAAATCACCTTTCTGCAAAAAATAACACATATTGGAGGAGGGGAAATAGTATTTGGTGAGAATACGTGGGATGTAAAGACTGCAAGGGAGCACAATGGTGTCCTGATGCCTATCTACAGGTTTTTCTCTGACTCTCTTTTGCAGCAGCAATCAAACCTGGGGAGCTGACATTGCTGGGAAGTAGATTTTTTTGAAGGAAAGGGTGAAATAGAATTTGCACCTCTGCTGCAGCAGATTGAGACCATTGGGGTTTGGAATGAGAACCTAAAACTTGAGTCCCTGGTTCCCTTTGCCTTTTAATTCTTATCAAACCGTGGGGTTTGCAGAAGTGGAGCTCCCTTTCCTTTCAGTCACTATATTAAATATTAAGTAATATTTTCCTTTGGTCACCATACAGCTGGAGAGTTTTGCAGTGGTGAGTTCCTGTGAGTGTGCAGGGCACTGACATACAGAGGTGATGAAGGATGAGGGCTGGCAGTGTCCCTGCACACGTCTCCTCCAGCCTTTTGTTTTTAAGCAAACTGTCCTCCATCCTCCCTTGGAAATTAGCTGGGAAAAGCTGTGTGGGATTACTGTTGGCCATCACCAGTGGGCTGAGTGGGAATTCTAGCCCTGGGTCTGGGCAGCAGTCATGCCACAAGCTAATTCCCCAAGTAACAGCTTCCTTGCTGCCTTTTAACAGCAGAATATCCCAAAATCCTTAGTTTTGGTGTTGTCTGCTTTTTTTTTTAAGCGTGCACAGGAGCATTTCACGCCCTTTAGGGCTGAGTTGAAAGGTCTTTGTAAGGTTCTGCTTCTGCTCCTTGGCTGGTTTGAGTGGTCTCTGCCCTCCCACCATAAAATGGAATTTTATTTTTTTCAGGCTATTTCTGATTGTTGTAAGATTCTGTTACGGGTTGAACTTTGCTGCAGGCACACAAGCACGGGAAGGGTTTGCCTGTTTTCCAGGGAGATGTTCTCTATTAGGGGTGGAAAGCAAAGCGAATTGATTCGAGGAATAGATTTGTGGAACTTACTTTTGATGTCTACATTTTGACGGTCTAGACACTCTCTCAAGTTGCGGGAGGGGAAAAGGAACATCTTGGAAGAAACCTAGAGGGCTGCTGGGAAGGTTTTAGTGGACCACACCGAGGTTTTCAGTAGGAAAATCTCCAAATGCAGCTGCGTTTTGAATTTTGAGTAGCAGCTGCCCTCAGACGTGGGAGGAAGGAGGGCACAGTGTGTTTTGGCAGGGCTGGCACAGCCTGGTGTGTCGGAGAAGACCTTGGGGGGACCTGTTTTCATCTTGGAGCTGTGTTCCTCTGCAGTGCTCTGCTGGAGTGACTCCTCAGTGAGGGTGAGCAGAGCCGAGATCGGAGTTACTCTCTGGGCTTTGGATGATCCCCTGAAGCCGAACAACGTCTGTGAGACTTCATGTCACAGCAGCACGTTCAGAAAAGAGATTCCTCATCCTGTGATGGCAAAATATCCCCCCTCTGTGTGTTCATCGTTGTTTGTTCTGGCCTTAAACGCACCCAATTATTTGCTTTTGTGTTTGTCAATTATTGCATTATCTGCTCTGGCAAAGCCTGTTGTTTTATCCAGCTGCGGATTCTTAACGTTAATTCCTTGACCTTTTGTATCCTCCACAATATATCTGGAGTTGCTAAATGGCCTTGCCCAAATTTGTCATTATTTTTCTCCCTGCCAAAGTGACGGCTGAGGCAGGAGAGGGGGAACTGCTTCAGGTGGAGACGTGGCAGCGCTCCCCACCACATTTGCATCGTGTAATTGAATCTGCAGAGATCATTGTTGTCATCCTGGGGAAGGGAGCTCGTTTTAAAGCCACACAGGGTTTGCTCAAATGAGCTTGGGTTTCCTGCACCATCTCCTTTCGTGGTGAGAGAGGTCCAAAACTGACAGCTCAGGGTGAGAGGGCTGATTAATAGGGTTCTTAAATTTCCATGAAAAGCAGAGGGAGGTGGCGGGGCCAAAGCTGTGCAGCTCCTGCGGGGAAAAAACTCAAAAATATGAAGCTCCTAATGGCATGGGTCTGAGAAACCACAGAAAGGCCACCAGTTTGATGAAAATGCTGTACTTAATATCAAAAAGTTCTATTTTGGGGTAGCGGGTTGTAATACAAGCAAAAAGAAAAAGCCAGGCAGTTGTGCTGGCTTCAGGGTGGGTTCCTGCAAAGCCCTGCTGTTGTCCATGGAGGCTTTTGGAGCTGCTGGGTGAGCCAGTGGTGGGACTGAGCCTGGGAATGAAGAGGAGCCGAGTGTCACCATCTGGGGATGTCCCCAGCTCGCTGCCCAGCGCTGTCTGCCCCAGTTTAGGGAGCTGCTGAATGAGCAGGGATCAAAGGCAGGGAATGGGGTTAACAGGGCATGCTGGAACAGGGGTTACGAGCTGCCACCTTGCCCTGCTTGCTGATGCTCTCATGCCCGTGTCATTGCCTGGCTTCAGTCCAGCCCCAGGACTCGCTGGAGCTCCCAGAAGTTGCTCCCGAGCCGTTCTAAGTTTTGCTGGAGCCATGTCAAGGCTCTGCAGTCCCGTTGCTCCCAGCACAAGTGTGTGGCTCTGAGCAGCTGCTGAGGTTGCTCTGAGTGTGGCACCGAGAACCGTTGGCTGTTCCTTTCGGGCAGAGCGGAGCTTCTCAAAGCACTCCTGCGTTTTGCCGCCTTCGCAGAGAACCTTTTAATGCTCTTTTTTCCCTCCTTGGACACGCATCGTTTCCAGGGTGTTTTGGTAAGTGATGTAATTTAACACATCTTCTGTGCCCTGCTTATCGCTGTCATTTCTGACTGCATTCATTAGGGTTTGATTTTTGGGCATAATTCCTCTGATAGGTGCATTTACTGAACATCTTTGATTCAGCATTAGGCGTGTGGCAGGATTAATGGAAAGCACTTTACTAAAGAGGTTTGAATACCTTGTAGGTTCCTTAAAGATTTTTTTTCCCCCTTTTTTTTTTTTTTCCATTTAAATGGAGCTGCATTATCTTGGGCTGAGGTTTATTTGATGCTGTTGTGGTTTGTGGACTGGAGTGCTCCCTGTGCTGACACACCAGGCTTTAGAGTACCCTGGACCAGGGCAACTGGAGCTCCTGGAAATAGCCTGATGCACAATCTGGATATATGGTTGTGATCATTTTAGATTCGTTTTATTTTGGTTGGGGAAACATGCATTAAAAAAAAAAAAAGCCATGAGAGCTCTACCTGTTAATTAGCCTGACAATACTGTGGTAATGACCACCCTGCAGGATCAAAAAGCCGTATGCAGATAACACATTAACTCTGCTTGTTGGCAGCTTTAAACAATGCAGATAATATCAGATGAGCAGAGCTGGCTGTCGTGCCAGTGACAGCCTGTCCATACTGTGATGTCAGCACAGATGCCTTTGACCTCATCTCAACGTTCAGTCAAACCTGTCTTTGAACTTTTTGGTGGATGGGGATATTGTGCAGGGAGAAATCGAGTAAACCCTTGCTGGTAACAGACCTTCTAAGGTAGTCTTGGGAGCAGTAAAAGCAGAATTTACACTGTTGGGGTGTAAATGTGCAGGGCTGTGCTTCTTTCAGCGCCTTCATCAACCTGCAGAGGTACCTGGTTCTTGGACACGTGGGATTTGGTGCTGCTGCCAAGGTTCCCTTAATTTCTAGGGGTTGTTTCCACCCCTTGGTGCCATCCTTCCACCAGGAGGTGGATTAGGGTTAGGGTTGAGAAGAGAACTTTGTTAAACACCTCGGAGAACACGGGTGGCCTCACCCACAGTGTGGGCCAAGCCCATGAGGCTGGAAGGTCTGGAGAGGTATTTTGGCACCTGAGTGGTTGCAGGGACCTGTCCCACAGTGAGGACACGTAAGGGGCTTTGGCTCTTGTGTTGGTAGACACCTGCTGCAGGAACCATGCCCAGCATCACCTCAGGCAGGGTGCTTGAGTCAACCCTTCCTTCAAAAATGCTGGGTTTGGATCCTCCAGTGTATTCTGAGCCGGGAACAGCTGAACTTCTGGATTCTCTTGAAGAAGGAAAATTACCCAAGCCTTGAAGACTTGCTGTGATTTATTCCGGTTCCTTTGAGTTGCAGCTGTACATAAAGAATCCAAATTGGGACATATTTTGCTTAACTGCAGTTTTTGTGAGGTGGCTCTCGTTTGTTAATTCATTTTCAGTCGTTTCTGCCGATGTAAGTACAAGCTTATTTTGCAGTGATGTTTTTCATCTTTCCTGGACTTGAATCAGCAAATGAGTGTTGATACCCTTGTGGCAACCTGTTGAGGAGAGGGGAAGCAGAAAAATCAAGTGATACTCTAAAGATAAATTTGTTCATGCTATTTTTTATATATCAGTGGTCAAAGCCACTTATCAAATCAAGCATCTTGAGTAAGAAAAGTGAGTCAGGTGTTGTTGGCTACCAGTGGAGATGACTTGTAGGAAATTATTAAGCATCCTCTGGCTTTTTCACGGAGTTTTTTCAGCATATTTTAAATTTCTTTAAGTGTGTGTACACAGTTCAGAGGGTAATACCATTAATTAGACCAACAGGAAAGATTAATAAAAAGATATAACCCTCTATAGTACATTGGATTTATCCCTGATTAGCAGAGCTGCTCTGAGCTCATGGTAAATCTGTGTGTATGTCATTAGGAAAGCAGGATTAAGTTGGTAATTAATACCACCAAAAAGTTTTCATGGTTGAAAACGAGTAAAAAACGGTAGGGAAAATAAAAACCATCACAGAACTTTAAAGAGGGGATACAACCATGAAGATTCTTCTTTATTCCAGTCTGTCAGGGAACAAAGGTGGGAAGATGAGATGTAGGGTACTGCAGATGCTGTGGCTGAGGGTCGAAGTAAGTCAAGGAGGATGCCAAAATATTATCCTTGGCAACATCCAGTGAATTCTTTCTGAATTTTGCCCAAGATATTGCTGGGTAAGGCAGAGGCCAGTGTGTGTGTCGGGGTGTCACTGGAGGTATTATCAGGATGAGGGGCCGTTCAGGTGCTGAGCTCCGTACACAGGAGTGCAGTGTCTGTCTGTCTGTCTGTGTGACAAGTGCCATTGCCAGCTGAGAATCCTGATGGGGATCCAGCCGGGCTGGGATCTGCTCGCAGCAGTTTCCTTCCTGCCTGTTTATTCAGGCAAGCACGGACTTGCTTTGTTAGTTATTTCACCTCTTGTAACTGATGGTTGGCGCAGGGAAGATCAGCTACTTTCTGATGAACTCTTGAGTGCATAAATTGTTTAATTTGATTTTTTTTATGAGGGAGGACGGCACGACCAGATTTTCGCAGTGGATGGTACCTGCTCTGGAATTTTCATCTCTGCTCTTCAGCATTTCCCTCGAGCTTATTTGCATGAGGTTGCAGCGCCAAGCAAATGTTCCCTGTGTCTTAACCTGTTGCACAGCTAACCCCGTGCCTTCCCCTGTCCTCCTGCTGTGGAAGCGAAGGTGGATAAGCGGAGCTCCCGTTGTGTGGCCGTGCTCAGACAGGCGCTCGGCAGCGAGGTCCTTATCAGCCGCCTCGCCGATAAACCGGGGCACAAAAGCCTTGGCGTGGACCCACATCTCCTACTTACTTGGAGATTAAAAGCTCTTGAGGCTTTGGTTTGTTGTGAAAGTTAATTGCGGAGCCCTTGAACCTTGGCAGGGCTCCCACGGCGAGACTCGTCACGCCGGAGCCGAGCCCTCCGGCAGGCGTGGGGCTTGTCCGGGCCGGTACCTCCAGAGGGCCTTTCTCCCCAGACACTTCAGATATCCCAGGAGGAGATGCACAGTCCTCAGGAGGTGCTGGTCTCTCCCCTGTGCTGTAGCATGAGCCAGGGTGGGGGTTGGGGAAGGATGATCCCACCCATCACCTTAATCTCCCCCGCTGGCTGCATCGCCGCTGATGTGTAATTAAGGGTTGTGTTTGGTAGAGGCTCTGGTGCTTATGTCAAATCACGTCTTCAGGTGCCTGCAAGCAGGGTTGGTTCCTCAAGGGTGTTCCCAGCACTGCTCATTGCCCAACACATCTCCGTGACCCACTCAGGGAGCGTCTCTTCTGTCAAGTCTTGGTGTCCCAGGGCATTCACTGAGACCTTCTCTGTTTTTTTGGGGTCGTGACCTACATCCAGGACCCTGATCCTGCAGGTCCTCCAGCTGAAGGCAGTGAGGAGGTGAGTGCTGTCAGGGAATGAACTCAGCCATTCATTAGCATTTAAATCACTCACCATGGGAACCTTCCACACTGCTGGTGCTCTCAGGGGTGGGAGGTTCTCCTCAGCCAGGCAGCTCGGCATAAACCCGAGAGAAAAGCAGCAGTAAAAGTCAAGGCACGTGATTGCACAGGGACAAGGTTTGTTGGTTTTGGTTACATCATTATTATTATGATTATTAAATATGCTTTCTGATGGCCCCTTCACGTGCAAAACCTTAAGCACCAAGTAGCTGAGGAATTTGGTGAACCATGGGATGGGTGGTCAGGTCACTGTGCTGGAGATGGAGAGTCTGGGGCCCTCTGTGTGGGGCTGGTTTGGACAGGGTGGTTCAAAGTTGATGCTGGCTGTGTGTATTACTTTGGTTTTCAGTTTCCATCACAACCTCCTGCTACTTCTTTTTTATTAATGCTTTTATCAATGCTTTTATTAGTGCTTTTATTAATGTTGGGAGCTGTGCAGTGGGAAAGCACATGCGGACTGGCTCAATTGTAGAATCACAGACTGGTTTGGGATGGAAGGACCTTAAAGACCATCCTTAGTGGTGGAACTCCACTAGAGCTCAAAGCTCTATCTAGCCAATTCTCCTGAGAAAGGGGCAAAAGGTCCCAAACAGTCTAAAGGAGGACAGATAGAGCGTTCCTCATTTTAAGCTGCTGTCCTGCATTTAAAATAAATAAAAATACTGTCCCAGTGGCATCATTTTCTACCTGAGCTTTGAAACAAAAGTAAATATTTCTGATCTGGCAGCAAAAAATGAAAGGAGAACAAGAAGCAGTGTATGCAGTGGAATGTCAGCCAGTTTTGATGTTTTTCTGTTTTGGTCTTGTGGCATTTCTGTGGAACAGGCCGGAGACAATGTTCTCTTACATAATGCTCATGTCACTGGGGTGTGATTGTATCCAACTGTCACAGATGAGGATGCTGTATTTATGTCTCAGTGAATTTCATCCCTCAGTTTACGTGTCCTCTGACCTCTGGGGAATATCACAGAACCCAGTGTTATGGAGTACAATGGCACGTTTGATTTATCAACTCTATTAATGATCTGGTTGAAGGGAGAAACAACACGTTAATTAAATTCACAATTGATGATAAACTTCCTGTTGCAGGCAGCAGTCAGGACAGTGATTTAGAATGGAGGACAAATTTGTATTTTAAACCCCCCCCCCAACCTACAGGTTGTCAGGCGTTGATTTTGGCGCTGCTCTGTTGATGGTATTAACATAAATTCAAGCTGACCTGGGTGCACTGGGATAAAAACAAACATTTACCCTCGGAAAAGCCTCCGCCTGAATGTGAATTTCACCGTTGGCTTTGGGCTGTTTTGTGTTTTGCATTTCTTTTCTGTGGGTTTTAGTAATGAAAACAAACCACTTGGCTTCACCTTGGGTTGGAGTTAACTCCATTTCCAGTCGTCTTCTCCTTCCCACACTCGGTGGCAGAGCTGCAAGTAGGCAAGAGGTTGTACATTTTCTGTTGGGATTGAAAATGTTTGTTTTCTAGCACAGTGTAAAATCCCTGGATTCGAGGCTGGCTCGTTCCTCTTGAAGGATCCACACATACAAGTGTTCCTACATGAGGTTTTCAGTGCCCCCACCAGCCAGGTGCTTCAAGTTAAATTAATGTACAGGAGAGGGATGTATTGTGGGCTCTCAGCCCCTGTCCATGCATTACCCCCTCCCCTCTGCTTTTTGGGTTATATTCCTGCCCTTCCTAATTGTCTCCAGCTGAAACTCTCCCTTCAAAGTGAGCTCAGATGGAAAGCATTTTTGTGTCAAGTGTTAATGCATTCTGGGGGGGTACCCTCATTTTTAAAGGTGGAGTGAGCTAGAAGGACTGTATTTATTAAACCAAAAGTGCTTTATTTTAGTAAAGGTACCTGTTGATTATCTGTGAGGAGAAAAATGCCACAAACATGGTGATATTGAGCACTACAAGGGGCAGTTTAACCAAAAGCCTCTTTTTCTTGGTGCAGGTTATTGGAGGGAGGCATTTGGGGACGTGCTTGCAGGGAATGACATTAATTATTCAGGGCTGAGCTAAATAAAATTAATTTTGGACAGGAAGTGAGTTACTTTGTCCTTGTCATAACCCCCAGTCCACATGAACAGCACTCAGGTTATTAAAAGGCTGTTGGAAAATGAAGAAGAATCTCACTAGCTCACTATCCTTCTTCTTGGTCGGAAGGAGGATGTCATTTTAAAGATCAATAACGTTGTTCAGGTGCTATTATACCATCTCAGAGACAGAGTTTTGGATTTCTTTTATTTATTTAAAAAATATTTTGCAATTGACAGGTTGTTTTTTCACTAAAGCTTTCTTTTTTTTCTTTTTTTCTTTTTTTTGTGCTACATTTTCTCTTTGTGCTATACCTTGGGGTACAATTAGGAGTGTGTTCTGCTGTTCTGCATCTGAGTGATGCCAGGACTGCAGCAAGCATTAAAGCCCTTGAAAGGTAAATACTGCAGAGAGTGTAACAGCAGTAGTCCTGCAAAAAGAAAAAATACCAACAGTGTTTCAGGGGTTTATTCAGCCCTTGATGTTTGAAGACTGCAGAGAGGGGTTGAGGGCTTGGAGGATCTCACAGACCATGGATTGGAAAGAACAGGTCCAGCTTGGGATCAGAGTTAGTTGGGATCATCTGTTATGGAATCTCAGGAAAAAACACAGAATCCCAGAATGGTTTGGGTTGGAAGGAACCTTATAGACCATCCTGTTTTACCCCCTGTCATGGGCAGGGACAACTTCCACTAGCCCAGGTTGCTCCAAGCCCCATCCAACCTGGCCTTGGACACTTCCAGGGATCCAGGGGCAGCCACAGCTTCTCTGGGCAACCTGTGCCAGGGCCTCCCCACCCTCACAGGGAGGAGTTTCTTCCTAGTATCCCAAGTAAACCCCCACTCTTTCAATGTAGAGCCAAAGATATACGGGTTGTGTTGGTCACGATGGCTGAGCCAGCAAGCAAAGTGCTAAACACGGGTACCTGGGTGTGTTTCACCAGAGAGTGGGGTGGGGAAACATCACCTTGTCCATGGGGGGTACATGTGGGAGAGCACAGGGATGGAGAACTGGACTAGGAACAGTGAGAGACAGGTTTGGTGTGTGTGCCCCCCACCTGGTGCCGTATATAGGGCAGGGGCTGGGGCTGGTTAATGTGCAGCACACAGGGACCTGGTGATATTAAAGGAAAACTGAGAACACTTCCTTTTGAGTGCTGGAAGGCATCCCTGGTTCCCCTGGCTGTTATCTGCAGCAGCATCCCTGTTCCCCACCCCATCTCCTCCTAATGAAGCAATTACATGCACAGGAGTGGGATGGCTCCCAGTAAGGATTCACTCCCAGTAATGAGGCTCCCCAGGCTGGGGAGGTGTCACAGACAAAGCAACACTCTGAGCAGCAAGGACAATGTCTTAATATATTATGGGTTTTCAGCAATTTTAAAGGTGAATTGCATTTATTGAATTGCAGTAAGCTTCAGAAGTTCTTGCTGTTTGATGTGTTGGAGGAGATCAGTCGCTATTTTGGAACACGAATTTATACAATTCAGATCACACTTGTAGGGTTTTTTTGTTTCCCAGCGTTTCTTGTTTTACTAATTGCAATTGTTTCACGTCCTCTAATCTATTATACTTTTTAATAAGGCATATAATTCATTATTTAGGTGGCAGTGTTCTGATAATTAGATGGGTTATTTTTGTCAGTGCTGATTAGTTGGTAAGTACAGATTAATATTTGAAGACTTGATGTGGTCTCTTGCTATTTGGGTTTCAAAGAGGTGATGTGCCACTTGTTTCATGATATTCCCAACGACTTCATCCCTTCCAGCCTGAGGAAAGTGCCTTGTAAAGAGCGTTTGAAAGCCTTTGGATCTTGTTTTCTCTGTAAAACTCATGTTAGGAAAACGCCAGCGACTGTAAGCTGGGGGTGACGTGTTGAAATTGCAGCTCCCTGGGCAGGCAGGGGGGTCTGTGCACCCAAAGGGCTTTTTGGGGGCACAAGCTGGGCATGGGCCCGCCGTTTGCTGGATGTGTCCTTTCACAAATAGAAAGCCTTGGCCTTTTTTTTTTTCCCTGGAGTTAATTGCAGTGCAGGACAATGTGGCCTTTGTGTGCCTGTCCCTGGCTGGGGACGGTTTCTCCTCTCCCCCCCCCCGCAGAGCTGGCAGTGGAGCTGGTCTCTCTCCCTCATCCAGGAGGCATTTGTAGAGTTAAGGCCCTTTTAGTTCATTTGCTGACTGGTTTTTGAGGGTGTGGTGGCTGAGGGGACAGAGGGAGCACCTGCAGAGTCTCAGGACTCTGGTGTGGGTTTCTCTGGGTGAAACATCCCAGTCTTCCCCCTCCTCTGCAAACCAGACCGAGCGAAGCCGTGGCTGCGCTGCAGTGTAATTAAACATGTGTTTGTGGAGTCGCAGCCCTCTGCCTTCCTCAAGATAACACAAACCACGCTGCTGGGAGAGATGATGCAGTTGGAGCTGAGCCACGGCATTATTTGAGGCCAGATCTCCGGGAAGAGGGAGCAAACCAAGTGGCTTTTTTGTCACTTGGTTGCCCCTACCAAGGAAACCGCGGTGCTCTTCGGTGGCTCCTTCTCACTGCAGACTGCTTCCAGCCCTCCCTGCACTGGCAGATGGCTCCAAACACAAATAAGCCTCGGGGATGCCTGTCCCTGCCTGTGACCCTTGGGAAAGGAGAAACCACATCGGAAATGAGCAGGGATAAGGAAGATGCCGAGCGTTTTTCTTGAGCAAATAAGTGTGGCGTAGGGAAAGTTGGGATAAGCTCTGTGTGTTTATCAGCGCCGTGAGCGCGCCTCGGGCAATCCCCTCCCCTCCTCGGGATGCCAGGGGGGGTTCCTGCTCCTTGGTGCTTCAAGGACACTTGCATTAATTGATAATCTCTGTATCCACGAAGGTGGTGTGGGGTTTGCATGTGTTTCCAGAGCCCCTCTGCCTGAGGGTGGGAGCTGAAGTCAATGGGGGTTTCTCTCCTTCAAGTTTCTGGGGTGGGTGAATTTGGCACTTGCTGGTGCCTTCTGCGTGGAGGTCCAGCTGTGAGGGATAGTTGGATGGTTGTACAGATTTGGAGATGAGTGCACAGCCTAGTGAAAAAGCAGGGCAAGAAAAGGATTTACCAGAGGAGGGATGCTGAGGCCTTCCATGTTTTCCCTGGGTTTGAGCCTGTTGGGCTGTGGAAATAAATGAGGGCCTCAGCAACCGCAAACGGGAGACAGGAGGGTCTGCCAAGAGGACAGAGCTGGAGCAAAGGAGGCTCGGGATGTCTTCATTGCCCCACTGCAGTCCTGTCAGGCAGCCTGGGAATTCCAGCCCCGGCTCAGTTGGGCTGTGGTGCTGGAATTGGCGCGCTGAAGGAGAAGTGGCTGGTGCTTATGCGCGGTCTCGGCGCTGCTGAGGACGGGGGTCACAGTGTAAGTCAGTTAAGCGGCCGGATTGCCCTGGTGTGTTTGCCACAGGATAATGGAAAATTCCTGTGAGGAGTTGTGCTTGATCTGGGGCCAGAGGGAACAGGATGAAGTCTCTTCCACCAGCAAAGCGATAGAAGAGAGTACACTGTGCATCTTCCGGCGCCTGCTGCCAATGTTTTTATGGGCTCCAGATCTTATTTTGGAGAAGTATCCACATGCAAGGCCAACCTGCAGCCGTGCCAGCTCCTTGCCTTGTGTCCCCTTGCACTGCCTCTGTGCCATTCCCTTGGATAATTTTGGAAAACTGTGTGCACAGGGCCTGTGATAGCCTTGTTTTCTGCTTCCCAAGACGATGGGAGGAATTCAGGGCTGTGGGGTCCCCCGTGGTCGGTGTCCTGACACAGCATACCAAGCACATCAACTCTGCTGACACCAGAGAGGAGCCTTTTAGGGGCTGCAATAGTCTTTACATCCTCCTGCTTTCCCTGAGTGGGTCTGGGTTCATCCTGCTACGTGAAAATTAAAAAATTGCAATCAGAACTTGTGGAGTTGAAAGGAATCTTAGAGAACTTGTAAGTCTATTCCAGGAAGTTTTAATATCTCTTAGGGCTTTGTGGTGTCTTCGTGTTACAAAACCCATTTGTGCCATAAGGCTTTAGACCGAAGGATTCAACTTGCTGTTCTTTGACTGTTATCACTAATAAAATGACTTTAGAGTTTGATAGCCTCTTTCACTCCAGGATCTAAAAGTACTTAAAAAATGCTAATGAATTAATCTCCTTGATAGCTCTTGAGTGCAGCTCTTTGTACAGGAATCTGGTCCAAAGCCTAGTGAAGTCAGTGGAAAGATGTCCATGTCATTAGCACTGGCAAATCCCTTAATCTGTCTGTCCCTGCTTGTCCCCTCCTCAGCCAGAGATGATGGCATGGACATCTTCCCATGCCAGGAGTCTCATTCTTTCCCCTGTGGGATTTATTTCTTGTTTTTCTGCCTGATTCCAGTGCTGAGGAGCATGTGGGGGTAGCGGTTACTTTGATGGTAGGGGAGGGGGGACATACAGATTTAGGGTTCTTTCTCTTGTCTGCTGTTGTGCTCTGACTTAACATGAGAGGTTTAAGAACAACCTGGGTTGGAAATAACACAAAATAAACCTGTAAGAGAAAGCCTTGTTATCCCAGCAAGGATGCAGTGCAGAGCAAAAGCTCTGTGCTCGTCATTTCCACCATGGTCCTGCTCAAGGAGCGGTGGTTTCCTCTAGTGGGAAGAATGTAACCACCTCTTGTGGTTTCCAGTCCAAGGCCATCCAGTGAACTTTATTCCTTCACCCATTTTCAGTTTGTTGGAGATTTGCCATTGATTCAAATGCTTGGGATCAGGCTTTGGAGAAGACAGCTCCTTCTGCTACGGGATGGAGCCGTGGACACAGCATGGGGCTGGGCTGTAAGCAGGGGTGGAGTGCTGCTGGTGGAAGCTCTTTTGATCCAATTCATGCCTGTCAAGTGAACTAGCGGGGGAATTCTTCTTCTTGCTGTATTAAAGAAGATAAAAGCAGTTCTGCCCCTGGCAAAGCCTTAGACACGAGGCTCTGTGAGCATCTTGACTCCCCTTTCCTCTTCCAGACGTGTGATGGGTCGTGTAATGTCCTTACGTCTGATCAGCCGTGACAATCTGTGTTTTATGAATTCTCCCTCCTTGTCACCCTGTTACAATCTCCCCTCTCCCCTACCTTTCATTAATTGTCTCTCAAAACTATCTTGTCGTTGCTCTGATGATTTTTTCCAGCGGATAAGCCTGTTAGGGATAATCTGGTTTGCTGAATTTCCTTTCCGCTGGGCAATCTCCTTAATAGACGCCTCGGAGGATTTCATCCTGTTTGGTTTCAGGATGTGGCTTCGTATAAATATTCTGTTTCTCCATGGTTCTTCTGCTGATTAAGGTCTGTTCTTTCTCCTAAAGAAATTGCCTCCTACAATACCTCTGAGAGAAAAGAGTTTCGTGGAGAGTTTAGTGTGTGTTTGGTGCTTCTGAGCAAACTGGATCGGCCAAGATGGTCAGAATTCTCTGTTGGTTTTGGGTATGTCAACTTGGACATGCCAGGGGCCGAAACAAAGGGAAAAAGAAAGATGAGGTAAAGAAAAGAGTTATAATCCTTAAATGTGGAATTGTTGGTAACTACCGGGTATGTGATTGATGGGGTTTCTCTGTGGGACATCCCAAAGGGGATGAGAAAGTGGCCAGAAGGCACATCCCTTCTCTGTTTATCCATATCCCCACTAGGCAATAATTATTAGCATCATTTAATGTCTTTCAGAATTTTATCAAAGTTCAGACATTTGCCATCACTGTTCCTTTTGAACAAGCTCATTTTCAGCACTTTTAAAAACAAACCTCTTCCCTTTCATAGATGCTGTTTCAAGGATGCTTCCCCCCCCCCCCCCCAGTGCAATCAGCTCTGGATGGAGGGTCAGGAGATTACAGTTCTGTTCCTGGCATTGCCAGCGAGCTGCTGAATGATCTTCAGCAATTTGTTTGATCTTTCTGTGCCTCATTCTCACAAATAAGGATGCTGGTAATAACTTTCTATTGTTAAAGCTCTGGTAATAACTTCCCATTGTTAAAGCCCTTAAAGCGCTTGTGTGGAAAGTGCTATATGGGACTTGGAATAATTATTGTCACCATTTGCAAGTGAAGGTGCTGGAAATAAAATGTATGCAATAGGGAACCTTGGTTCTTGTTGAAGGGAATTATTAGAATAATTTTGGCTGGAATGACCAGTAAAATGTGAATAAGTCAACTGCTTTTATTGATTTTTAGAGTTCAGCTAGGTGATAAGAGAAATGGGGGGAGCATGTGGGTTTCCATGTGAGCCATCCTTGGAATAAAGGGAAGCCTAGGTCTGGCTCCAGCTGATTTTGGTCTTGTCTAGCATTTACTCATCACATGAAGCCACTTTGGCCATTATTAATAAAAACCAACCCAAACCCAACAAAAACCCAACTCCCAGCAAACGAACCACAACCCAGGGACATTTCCCTGCCACTGCTGCTTCTTGAGCTGCGTCTGATCAGGCTGATCTTGCATATGAAGGCACCTTTAAACAGTAAAGGCAATACAACACTGCCCATGATTGTCCACACGGTGCCCAGATCCAGCAGTTAGAGGTGCATTAGGATAACGAAGAAATACATAAGTTTCCCCGATACATTTCTCAACTCCTGGCTCTTCCTCTGTCCTTTATTGCCTCTAATTTTTACAGCTTGCTAAAAATAGGGTCTAGGAGAAGACTTTGAGCTGTTGAGACAAAGCAAAACTGTAAATCAGTTGACAGCTCATTTCCTTACAGCAAATATCTTACTCTTATGACTTTGTGTTTAGATTAAGGAAGGAATAAAATCTAGCAGGAACTTGGTGTGGTTACTGTGTGATTCAGTTATAAATAACAACATAAGTAGGTATGGGCCAAATCCTGTTGGGAAGGTGCAAACTGGACATCATTTTTTGTCTTTTAAACATGTCAGATGTGGGGGCTTGGGGTGCTGGGGTGGAAAGGAGAGGTGTGATATGTCTTGCAGTGTTGGGCACAGCTCTGTGGAGGAGCAGTGATGCCAGCACCGAGTGCCATGGCACCAACACAGCTGTGTCATCTGATGGAGGATGTGCCTCATCTTGTGTCTGTCAGGTCCCTTTAGCTCTTGTTGTCACTGACTCTGTGCTCTGCAACATTGTCAGCCGCATTCCTGCAGCCGGTGGGAACTTTGCCAGTAATTCCAGTCAGGATGGGATAAAGACCTTGACGGTCATTTCCTCTCCTTATGCACATAAGGATCTCCAGAGCTCTTTGCAAGCTCTGTTCTCCTAAGGCGCTACTCAGGCAACTATTCAGTTGCCAGGATAGTTTTATTCCTTTGGAGTATTTGCTTTATGCTCTGGCTGGGGATGAGAAGAGGAGGAGCCGCGGCTGGGGCTGGATTTTTGGAAGACGTGGGCAGCTTTTGCAGAAGACCTACGTGTCTACCCCAGTCTTCTGCAACAGCCGCTCTTCAGAGGGGTCTGCTGGAGGTTACCCATGTTTTGATGTGTTTAAATTCCTCTAGCACTACACTCCACTGAGCTGCTGCTCCCGTTCCCCGTCGCCGCCGCCTCAAAGGGACCAGCCAGACGAGAGCAGATTGTGCCAAAGCTCCACCGTGCAAATAAAAGTCACGGGATCAAGCCTGTCATGACAGACTGCATCTTCTGCTGTGGCAATGTGTGTTTTGGATGAGGGAAATGAGAGCCTATTCCTGCTGGATGTGGCTTTGGGTTATCAGACCCGTGACCCGTTATTGTGCTGGTTGATCATAGCAAATATTTTGGCAGTGCTTTGCATGGCTGGGTATTAACATCGTTTAATGGCAGCTCAGGAGGGATGAGTCCTGATTTCAGATCTCACGATAACCTGTGATGAGAGTGTGGACAAGGCTCTACTTTTGCCTGAGTTGCTGTTTCCCAACCTTAACATCTCTGCAAGAAAAAAACGCTCTGTGGCAGGCAGGGGTTACAGCGTCGCCTTAGACCTGCTCTCCCTGCATTGCACAACAATCAGGAAAAGGAGTTATCAGCGTCCCAGGAGGCAGAGAACAAATTTAGGTCTCGGTCTTGCATATGCTTATACAGCTAATTAGCTCTACTCAATGGAGCCCATTCAGCCCATAGCACTTGTCCTTCATCTGCTGAGGCCGTGTGTGTGAATGCTCATTGAAACGCGGTCAATCGGAGTATTGTTGCACGTACATTATTGCTTATGTTCTTGTTTGAAGCCAGGAACAGTCTCTCCATCAGAGAAGCCTTTTTTTTTTTATTTTTTTTTTTTTAATATAATACAGCTATCGCTGTGAAATTACAGGCCCAGGTAAATTTATTCCTTTCAGTTCCCAGGTCTGAAATTGCTGAGCTCGGCTGTTTTGGAGGCAGGAAACAATCTCTGTCATCACTGGGGTTGATGTGGCTCCAGATTTAAGTGTCGTGCCAGCTCCAGGACTCTGAGTAATAGACACATAATGAGTGATTACCCGATTGTTGTCGGGTGGTTGTGTATCAGGACCTTTCTGTCTCTGCAATTAATCTGCTCGTAGATGAACGTTCGACCAGCTCCTGCCGGGATCTCTCTTGTCATTTCAGTCGCTTGGCAGCGAAAATTGCAGCGGGACTTGTATCACATTTTGAACCAGACTTTTGCTGATGCTGTGGAAGGATCCTGGAGCACATAAAACTGAGCAAATCTCGTATTCAGTGGGAGAGTGTGTGAGTGCTGAGTGTGCCGAGCCCGGGTCAGTGCACCAGCTGCTTTTACTTTGCTTCTACATTAAAACTGACTTGTGATAGCGACAACTGAGCTGAAAAACCAGAATTTACATAATGGTTCTGTGTTAATGATATTAAACATCGTGGCACTAACAATAGCCTGTTAAAGGCAAATCCACAGAGATTTCCTTTTTCCATTTGACCTTGAGTGCTGATGTTGGACTGGGCTCGGCATCGCATTTTTTTTCCCCATGTTTGAACTTGAAAAGTTCTTTAATGCTCAGCTCAGTGTTTCTGTTTTGCTTTTTAAATTCCTTATTATTTCCCATGGCTGCAATATGCACTGATACCCCGTGCCAGGTCATTTCCAGGACTTGGACCTGAGTTAGATTCAGTAGCTGGAAGGCTCTGGGCCTCAGAAATGTTTGTACATGAATCAGTTCCTGGAGGACAAAGACTCATCCTTGGCCACAGAGCATCCTACACACGACTCTCCTTGTGCTTCCAGGCACTGTGAGAAGAGAAATGTGGAGGCAGGCTGTTCCCAGGATAGTCCTGCTTAAAATTTCCCGCCTGCATGGCTAATTTTGAGTTTTGTCTCCTTTCCCAGCCAGATTCTCCCTCATAGTCTTTATCAGATGCTAATTAGCATTCGTTCCCACCCAGCACCACGGCGGTTTATTGAAGTTTTGGGGAAAGCTTTGCAGTTCTGGCGCTGTTGCAACCCTGTCAGTGAGATCTCCTGTAACCCCTTCACACCTCAGCTCTACCCCTTGTGCCCAGTCACCCTGAATTATTGAATTTCAGGCCTTGCTTAGCTCAGGCATCTTGCAGTGAGTAAGATTTTGGGATCAATAGGGTTATGGCAGGGTCTGCAGTGCTGGCAGAACTTCCAGCTGGAGGTGCTGCTGGTCCTGCAGAGCCCAGGGGAGTCACTGATGGTGGTTGCAGACCAATTTCAACCTGCAGTTTGAAACTCCACCATGAAGTGCTGCCTGCAGGGTCCGTGGTGCTGCGTTACCCAAGTCAGCAGATGCCATCACGCACTTACTGGCTGTTGCTCCCCGACTATTTTTATTTGCATGCCTGGAATTCCTGCTTTCAGCTCAGCAGCAATAAATGAGCCATTTGCATAATGAACGGTTTGAAAATCTGCATCCCTGCAGTGTCTTGAGCCTTGCCCTTCAGAAGGGCTTGTTTGCCTGGAGAAGGTGCCGTAATTCAAAAAGCTAAATTCCTCTGGGAAGTGGAAGTTGGGATGGGAAATAGATTTTATTTCCCACCCCCCTCAGCTAATTTCTTCCGTGGTTTGCCTGGTTTGGAGCAAGCAGAGAAAATGCAGGGTGTTACTCTGTGTTACAGGGGCAGTTGGATGGTGTGCTTGGGGGCAGCTTAATGTGAAAGAGGCAGGTGGGAGGGAGATTTGGGATGAAAAAGATGAAAAGAGAGCACTTGCAGAATTGTAGGGAAAAAACAGGGCCCTGTGTGCTGTATTGGGGTCTCCTTGGCAACTTTTTCCTCTGATCTGCTGGGTGTTCAGGAGCAAAGAAATGTGTTGATCTTCAGTGCTTGGGAGGAGCCAGTTCCCTCTGATCCGAAAAGTAGGAGCAACACTTGCTCTAATAACCCAGGTGAGGCATTGTGCTCTTCTGTGTCCCTGTGGATCCTTTTGGGATGGCCCCACTTGTGACCATGAGGCCACCAAGTGTTCAGGACATCCATGTCCTCCAACTGAGACTGAGGGATCTCCCAAACATAGTCAGGTGCTTCACTCTTCCCCTCCACTGGGATTGTGGAGCAGAAAATGGGGTAAAGGACTCCCAAAGGAAAAGCCATTGGTCCTTGGGCACAGGAAACTTTCTGCTGTGTTTCCTAATCGCTCTGCTTGGGTTTCCTAATCGTTCCTAATAAATACAAACCAGGAGGATGAATAACGTGCCGTGATAACTCTCGTGCAAACACTGGCATCCCACTCGCGCTGATAAGGCGTCGCTCCCTTTCAAGTCCCTTAAAATGCTTTCCATGTTTCCAGGACTCCTTATTGCACAAATTCTGCAAGGCATCAGTTTCTGTTTGTTTTCCTTTAAACTGCTTTCCAATTTCTCCTCGCTGGGTTTGTGGAACGCGTAGGGAGCTCCATGGGAGGAGGAGGAGGCGATGAGCGCGGCCGAGTCCTTAATGGAAAATAAATGTGAATCAAAATCCAGTCCAAACCCTGTAATCTCTGCCCCACACAAGAAAGCTCCACTTCAAGGAATGAAAGTAGGAAAAAAATAGGTTGGATTTAATTGCTTTGGATGCCCTGGCACAGCAGAAGAGCGAAAAGGCGATAAAAGCTGCAATTTAAAGCTCGGCAGCGGCGGGTTGGAAAGGCCGGAGCTGGTGCACCAGGAGATGGATACTTTATCCCTGGCACATCTCTGCTGAGTTAAGATAAATGTTGAGCTATTAAGTTCCTGAGAGCACTAAGAGGCTGGGAGAAGGTCACGTACAGCTTCCTCTGTTTTGGTTTTGCCTCTGCGCTGCGTCCCTCGCTCTCTGGAGCTGCGAGCAAGTTTCCTTTCTCCTCGGAGGTTCCCCCAAATGAGCCCCTCAAAAATGCAGGGGAGCTCAGGACAGCCCAGATCAGGGCATAGGGTGTTGTTTTCTCCTTGTGGAATCCAGGCTGGAGCCTGCTGTGCCATGTGGGCAGAGGTTGGGGAGCACCTGGGAGCTGTGGTGAGATGCTTTAGGAGGGCTTTGAAGATCCTGGTCACATTCTGCTGAGCAACTCCTGGCAGAGTTGTGACACTCAATATTGTCCAGCCAGGTGGAAACAGAGTGTGGAGAGCCAACAGCATCCACAAAACCTGTGGGTACCCCCATTTTCTCGCTGTCTTGCCCCCTGAGGTGGGAAAAGCCAGAACAGTGGGGAGATAGGACAAGAGGAGACGATAGGATGAGAGGAAATGGCCCCAAGTTGTAACAGGGGAGATTTAGGTTGGATATTATGAAAGATTTCTTCACCAGAAGGGTTGTCAAGCATTGGAAAAGGCTGCCCAGGGTGGAGTCACCAACCCTGGCAGGATTTAAAAGTCGTGGAGATGTGGCACTTGGGGACACGGTGGCCTTGGCAGTGCTGGGTTATGGGTTGGACTTGAGGATTTTGGGGGGCTTTTCCAGCTCAGATGGGACTCAGAGTTTCCATGGAAAACAGCTCTCCTCTGTCCCCCTGCCCAAAATCCTGATTCCTCCCTGTCCTCGGGAGGCTGTGCCAGATAAAAGACCGAAGAGAGGGAGGACAGAGGAAGGGAAGGAGATGAATCTCCCGCATTCGTTATCCCGTATGCAAAGAACATCAAAAGCACTAATGGAAAAGCCTTTTTATATTTTTCATCAAAGCAGTGGTTTCAGATTTGGCAGCTGAGTTCGTACTGGTGAAATATTTATGAATGGAGCAGCTGTGGGGCACTGCTTTAGGAGGACAGCGAGAGCTCCCTCCCTTCCTCCCTCCCTCCCTCTTCCCTAAATATGTTTTCCCACTTGGTCCTGTTTTTCCCCCCCTCTGCTTTGTTTGTGTTCCTTCTATTAGAGGAACTTGTAGATGAGTCAGGGCTGCGTTTGCACACCGCAGGTAGTAAGATGTGTTTATTTATTGCATTACTTGAGTCAGGAAAAAAAGAGAGGGAAAGGGATTAACCAAACTTCAGGGACGGAGGGGGATAGCAATCAGTTCCTGGATTTCCCTCTTCCACTGCTTCCATATTTAACCTGAAAACCTCTTGACTTATTTCTCTAGCTAATAACTCATCGTGGTTTGGGTTTTTTTCCTGCTAAGAAAGATGATTGCACTGACCCAAATGAGGTGTATCTTTTATTCGTCTCTAGTAATTAGACCCATCCAAACGTAGGGAGCTTGAAATGATTTATGAAGATGTCTCAATCCCAGTTTATTATTTCCTAATCCAGATTTATTATTCTTCTTTCGAACTTTGCATCATCGCTTGGTAAGGTGGTTCAGAAAGCACAGAAGAAGAGCTGATATTCAATTTCTGTTGAAATATCAGGCAGTTAGAAATAACAGGTTCACAGAGGGAGATCTGCAGCGCTCCTGTTCATCCAAGGGAATGGGAGAGAAGCAGTTGGGATTGGTGTCTGTCTCCCAGGCAGTGATGCTCTCTCTTTATTTTAATAAAATAAACTGCTTTTCATTCTGGCTTTATACAGAAAATGGCAAGTCCAGTGCTGTTACAAATCCATGTTTTTCACAGTGATGCTGTTACTGCCCTTCCCTCCCTGGAGATGGTGGGCGGGTACCCAGGTGTCACCAGGGATGCTCGGTTTGGGATGTCAGGCACTGAGCTGGGGTGGTGGCAAGGAGCTGCCGTGGCTTTGAGGAGAATATGGGAATTCTGGAGCATCTCCAGTGTGTCTGTGGCTGCGTGAGGAGGAGCACACTACTTAAAATTTAAAGCTGTGTCGCCGTCAGTGTATTGTGTTCTTTAAATATAGATCCTTTGAAATGCGATAGCGTCGGTCATTGAAGGATAGTTGCAGCAATGGTATAAATATTTATGTCATGTAAAACAGCACAAATCAGTGGTGCAGGGCTGGGGTAGCTCTTTGCAATTTTGAAAAGTTGGCTTGAAATCTCAAGTGGTGACCAGATGTGTAGGTGGCTCAGCCCATAAAAATAGGAACCGTTGTCTGAGCTCATTTCTGTTTTAAAAAGTGCATCAACGCACATGAAGAGTGTAAAGTTCCAAAGAAAGTTGAAGAAGAATTTGCAGACTGAGGTTCACACATTTCCTGGCTGGTGATCCCCAGGAGTCAAAGTGGCCACACGTAGGGTTATGTAAGTGGAAAGTCCTGGCTGGTCTCTCGAGGTGTGGTGAAGCTCATTTCTGAACAGCAGAGGAAATATAATGACACATTGCATTTGTTTGCTCTTTTGATGTTTCTTTTCTTCCTTCCTGTGTATTATAATATGACAAAGCCTCCTAGCAGACTTTGCTGTTAGATCCTCATGTTGATTCTGCCTCTGGTCAAACACCCTGTAATCACTCACCTCTGTACAAATCTGCTCTGGTAAGATGAGTTCCCTGTTGAGGAGCTGTCTCTGACCTTGATGACCATCATACCTGTTTGGTTCCCTTGGTCAAGGTAAAAAATCTCCTTGTTGACCCTTTCACAAGGATGGGGTGCCAGAGTGGTGGCCATCCCACTCCCAGCCTCTCGTGGTGTCAGCAGTGCTGAGTGGGAGCTGTATGGTGTGTCCCCACCGTGGACATGGAGAGGAGAAATCCTTCACCCCCCAACCCACCAATGCCTTGTGCTTAATGGAGATGTAAAACCTGAGCATGGCATTGAATCTCCAGTCCTAGCAGGGCTTCAGCAGCGAGCTGGAAGGAGAAGGCCTGTTAATCCTCCTGCCATCCCCTTTGAATACCGTCATATTTCAGCCCTGTTAAGCCCTCGGGCCGTTGTTTATGGGCTTCCTTCGTGCTGAAAGGCAGAGCTGTGCTGAGCCTGCAGAATGCTGCCTACTTCTGTAACGCCCTCACCAGAGCAGGCAGCTCGTCCTCACCACCAGCAACCTTCCTCCAACCCCAAATCCTGCCCCATGCCTGGTCAAACGTTCGCCCTGTGCAAATCCTCAGTGGTTGAGCACCACTGGCTGCTTGGAAATAATCTTGCAGATCTGACTGCTTGAGGGAAATACCTGTTTGTCAGTGGGTAACCCTGTTTCCCCTTTCTTTTGGGGCTGAGAAGTGGTTAGTACATCCAACAGCTCCCCTCCAACCTCCTTTCTCCCATTGTCTCGCTGCGTGTCCTTCGCAGACAGATTGATTGAATTGGATTTCTTGTGGAGTCGTGGGTTGGCATGTTCATTAACCTGCACACTGCTCTCCTCCCTGCCCTTGCATCCATAGTATCCTCCCCAGCCTGTGCTTTATTAGTCAGGTTTTATTTCTTCCAGTTGGCCTTCCAAACCCCAGGGTTTTCTCGTGCCCATCTTTTTTTTGCACGTGTTTTCCTTAGCCCCGGGGTGGGGGAGGAAAAATACCTTTCTGCTGGTCTCTGCCACGGCTCAGTGCCAGCCTGGACATCTGACATGCTGGAATGGTGGTGTTACCAGCCACAAAAATTCCATTTAGCTGGAAAACCAGACTTTTCAGCTGGGACAAAATGATCCCCCCTCCCAGGGTCTGGAGGCACCGAGGTGCCGCAATATTCAAGTCATGCTTTTGTCTCAGTGTCTTGCAGTGAGTTTGAGATATTGCCCGTGTAAAAGGTGAGCCCCACCCGTGGCATAGAGGAATTTGCAGGTGCCTCCCCAGGCTGCAGCTCGAGCTGTGGATGTTAGATGCTGGTGGTGATTTGTGGGGCAGGGAGTTTTCCTCCTTCCCCCTCCGCAGGCTGTAATTCCCTGGTGTTATAACATGTCATTTTTCCTGGCATACCTGAGGAGCTGGGAAATAATGTCTGAGCCTAGAGGGACAGCAACCACGGGACCTCCAAAGGGGTGTGAGATGGAGAGATTAGAGCAAGAAACGAAGGTTGTAATTTATTTCTCTCTTCCATCCCTCCTGGCCTGAAAAAAAAAAAAAAAAGTGGCCACATTCCTGGCCATCCCTTTATTTTATAGCTTTGAGCTGGTGTGTTTTTCCAAAGCCAGCGGATGCTGCCAGTTCCCATCACCTAATCAAAGCTCCTCTGTGGAAGGGCCGTCTCGTTATTACATCCCATTATACCCTCCGGCGGCGGCTGTACTTTATAACCGCCCAGGAAAGCTGACAGGTAACCAATGAGATGCATATTCCAGTGACAACCCTCCTGCCCCCCAGGGAGCCGGGACCCTCTCCGGTCCCGGAGCTGGGCTCTTTGTGGCTGGGTGCTTCCCGGGAAAGCAGCTGGGGACCATTGTCTGCCCGCCGAGGCCATGGAGCAGCGAGGTTGGCTCTTTTGTTCCCTTCTAATTTCATTGTCCGTGTGGTGTGGGTTGCCGTTAAATGCCTGCGTGTTTGTTGGATTGATGGGAAAAGGGAAGAAGAGTCGCCCGCAGACACGGGAATGGCTGAGCTGGAGGGGTGGAGAAGGGGGTGGAGGGGAGGGGGGGAACTGGCTAAATGATTTTATCATCATAACTGGGTGTTGCACCTCAGAGTGGCCTGATGGGGTGTTAATTCTTACCTCATTCCACCGATGGGATCCAGCCCTCAGCCCAGTGACCCCCGCCTTTAAATCAAAATAACCCAATGCATGCCAGGTCTGGGGCACCCAAGGAAAAGGAATTGTGTTGATTTTAAGTCAGTGTTTCTCCCTGTCCCTCCCTGATGTTTTTTATTCTTGTGTTTTACTGTTTGTCAGGAAATATGGAAAGACTGAAGTATTTGTATATTTTATATTTTTGGAGCTCATGGCTAGGGCAGGGTGGGAGGGTCAGGCTGGATGTGAGGGGGTAAGGGATAAATTAGGATTGGAATGGATTTTGGAGTTGGCTGGGGTGGAGCGTGAGAGCTGGGATAACTTGGTGGACTTTTTTTGCTGGTTTGTTACTAAGTTACTTGTGGATTGTTTCTCTGCTTATTTCCTTCTGCTGCAAAAATCCAAGCGATGCCAAGCGTGGCTGGTTCTGGTCTGGAGGCAGGGGCTGGTACATCCAGGAAGGATGATGCAGCAGAGAGCAGGGTGTCCATCCAGGCACTGAGGGGGCAATATTGGCTGTGGCATCTCATTCTGCAAGGAATGGAGGTGTCATTACAGCAGCCCAAGTAACTGGCTGTTAACAAGCAAAGGGCAGCCTCAAATGTGACCTGTGCGTTGATCTTGGGTGCTTTTGAGCAGCCTTTGGTCTGTGTCTCTCCCTCTGAGGAGGGCTGGGAGTGCAAGTCCAGGGCTGCAAACTGAGTGTGTGGACAAGTGGAGTCTTTCTGCCACTAAAAGGCATTTTGCCTCCTCTGTCATCCTTTGGATCTGGTGGACGTGGCAACAAAAGGGATTCCAGGAGCAGGTTTTACTCAACACAGCTTGCCATCAAATCCTCCAGCCCCTGAATGTGACAGCTGCTAAATCACCTGTTATTATGCAGAGAACAAAGCTGTCCTCCACGAACAAAGGAAGGAGAATGGTCTGTAACTGGGGGGGAAGGCAGAGCACAGCAGTGGGAAGGAGATGGACTCCCTTGGGTGAAGCCAAGAGCCACCAGCAAAGCTGCCAGGACTCCAGGGGTAGAGAAACCTCCCAGCATGGTACATAAAACTCCAGCTGGTGGTTGAAATAATGGCTGGATCCATCCAGCAGTGCTCTGAACAGTGCCTGGGTGTGTGCTGCAGCACCTAAAAACCAAGGAAGAGCCACATCCAGGCTTAGCTGCAGTTTGGGCTGAATATTGCTCAGTTCCTTTGAGAACATCCCGGGTGGTGATAAGGAAAGAAATGGGACTTAGACCTGGATTCCACTTGGAATCATGAATGTTAAGGGCTGGAATGGATTTTAAACATCATCTAGCCCCAACCCCCTTGCCACGGGCAGGGTCACCTCCCACTAGACCAGGTTGCTCAAGTCTTAATCCACTCTGGCTTTGAACACTGCCAGGGTTGGGCCATCCCCAACCTCCCTGGGCAACTCGTTCCAGTGTCTCACCACCCTCACAGTAAAACTCAGCTCCCACATTTGCTGCTCTGCCCTCACACTTGCCAGTGCCAGGCTGTCCATCAGGGCTTTGCTCTCAGCCTTAGCCCTCAGCTGGCAGTGAAACAGGGCGATCAAAACCCACGATGCTGATTTCCCCCAGCAGCGTGTCTTGTGCCACCTGAGGTTTTCCCTGCAAGCTCAACCAGGCAAAGCAAGAAGTGCCTCTAAGAGCCTTTTGATGCTGGAAAGTTAATCCCTGGGTCCCAGCCTGGGGTAGCTGCTGGACACGAGCACAGAACCGTGCAAACAGCGGGGCAGCTGCTCGGAGCCTGCCTGTGACGCACAGCGGTGGGCTGAGTCTTTCTCTGTTGCTCCTCGACAGCACTATCTAAATAATATTAATAATTAAGGGCTCAAGCTGGGCTGGATATGCTTCCCAGGGGCTGCACCGTGCACTTAAGCAACTGTGCCACCTCTTCTTGATGGCCTTGGCCATCCCTGGCCGTGGCGTGTGGGTCAAGAATGAGCAGCAGCGAAGGCAGCAGGAGCCCTCCTCAATATTTAAAGACTATTGATGGGCAAGTAGGGCTGGGATGGTACAAAAACGAGCTGTCTAGACATAGCAGAAGGCAGAGAATCTGCTTTCTCTTGGTTCATGAAGTCCAGCAGGAGAAAGCAAGCTGCTTTATTAATTTTTCCTTTCTTTTTCGGTGGAAAAAAAAAAGTCGTGAGTTTGTTTTCCCTGTTCTGCAGCCCAGCTGATGATGCTGGGGAAGGGCATCGTTTTGCAGGAAAATGTGGCTCTAGATACCTTCAAATCTCTATCTTTACCCACCCCAGCAGCAGTGGGACATCATCTCAATATCTCTAAAGTGAGAGTAGTGCTTCACGTTTTGCTGTTTTGTCAGTAATAATTAACTGAGAAGTAGGAGGAAGACTTGCGAAATAACTCTGGAAACAGAGCTCTTCAAGGAATTAAATGAGATGATGGAAAGAGAGAATCATTAGTCTGGAATTAAAATAAATGTCTCTCTTCCTGTAAATCTATATTTCGGGGGCAAAGGCAGGTTGTAATTTCTTCTGCCACTGCTGCAGCAGAAAGTGTTCCAAAATAAGGCTCCTTCAATGGCAACACTGTTTGTGATCACTGTAATTTTCATTATATGTGTTAGAGGAGAGAGGGAGGGGGAGCAGCTGCTGAAAGCCTGGTCTGAAAGTCGCTGCGGAGCATCCTCTGAAGAAAAGGCTTTTTAAAGTTGCTGTAAAACATAAGGATAAAAGCAATTGAGCTCATTTTTCTCCAAGGACCATAACATCCTTTAAGGCTTAATTCTGCTTAATATTTTGTCTGTCCTCCCTGGGCTGCGCCGTCACGGTTTAATCCATTCCAGTGCAGTTTGGTGAATTTAGAGACATCTTCAGACACGATTCTTTTTTTTTCTTGCTGGGTTGTTTTGTTTGTTGTTTTTTTGGGTTTTTTTTTGGTGGGGGGAGCAAGAGGCAGGATTTTAGTGTAAATATTAATTGAGGTGTCCTGCTTGGGTGACTCCTGCCTGCCCCAAGTGGCCCTTGGCTTTGATTACCTCCTCAGTTATCCTGCTTTTTTCATTCCTCACGCCCCCCTGTTCAGATGGTCCTTGTCTCCCCGTGCTACCAGGGCAGGGAGATGAATAAATTTTACATATCTCTCTCTGCTGTCAATATTTGTGTCAGGCAAGCACTTGTGCCATTTCACAGAGAAGTCACCGTCTCCCTCCACTGACCTTTTATTTCTTCTGTGGATGGAGAGTTTCTTCTCAAACATCCTCTGCAATCTCTGTTTCAGCCCTTGCTTGTTCTCTTATCGCTCTTTATACACTCACTATAATCTCCCCATTTTGCATCTCCAAGAGCCTCTCTGCTCTGAGCTGGGTCCTAAACCTTCAAACCATGAATTTCCTCATAGCTGTTTCTGTTTTCTTTCTGGCTCTTTCCCCTCAACTATTTTATTCCCATTTATCCCAGTCCTTCAGTACCAAGTGTCTTAGAAACCCTGAAGAAGGAAGGCATAATGGACTGTACACAACATTTTTTGGCAGAGAAACGTTTGAGGTCACCTTTGTTTTTCCTTTTTTTTTCAGGGAGAAGGGGAAGTTACTGGCTCTTCATTAAAATTTCAAAGCAATAAGGGTTTGTTGCTCCAGTGGCCATCCACAGTACCCAAGCTCTCCCAGATCTGGGTTGGCCCTTTTTGCCCTCTGCATGCCACACATTCCTCATGTCCAGATGAGCCGGGGTCTGGGAAGTCTCATTAGTTCCCCATGACCCCCCTTGGCTCTGTGCCACTTTCCCAGTGCTTCTGTCCTTGGAGAAATTCCCCTTTTCTCTCAGATTCCTGCCTTCAGCTTTCAGTTTAGGAGAGGATGTCCTGACACAGGGCAGGGGGAATAATTTTGTTGACTTTAATGGAATTTAAGGAGCTGGCTGGGAGTTTCCTGCGTTGCTGATGGGAACAGATAACTGACTTCTCGTTCAGCATCCGGATTAAATCCACCCCCAGTGACCACTGCACGTGCTACCCCGCTCTCAGAGGGCAATGCCCACTCTGGATTTCCGTGAGTGGCACTTCAGGTTGTTGAGGTGACGTGGTGGAGACCAGCAAGCAGATAACCACGGCAAGGAAGGATGATTTGCCCTTGAAGAGCTCCGTGGGCGGTTCGTGAGGAAAAGGAACATGCATTGACTTGGACAGCTACTTATAGAAAACAGATGTGCAAGTTAGGGAGACACAAGTGATAAATCTGAACCCATATGGCAGCTCTCTCCCAAGCATTTAGAGTCGCAGCAGCCACGGATGGGGCTCTGTTTCGCTTCTGAAAGAGGAATTCGCCATCTCTTGTAAAACACGAGGATGGTTTTGTTTGTGTGTGTGTTTGTGTGTGTGTGTGTGTCCCAACCTCCACTCTTGGATGGAGCAACCTGCACCCTGTGTGCAGGGTGGGGGAGGAAGAGCAGGGGTGTAGACCTCTGGGACAGGTTTATGATGTTTCCTTTGCAAATGCCAGGACTGAAGGCACCAACAAGTGGTGCAGGACCTGTGCTGCTTTGTGTAGCTGCCAGGTGCTTTCAGCAGCACCCACAGCTGGGTTGGGTTTTGAGTCTGGTTTCCTGCAAAAAAAGACAAAAAAAGGGGGGCTTGTTGCTGTCTCAGGGACCTCCACAGATTCTCTGCCATGCTGAGGCATTTCTGCTCCCTCCCTGCCAAAACAGGCGGGACCCCCTGAGCCTTGGAGGTCCCTTCAGGAGGACTTGTGTCCTGCTGCCTTGGATTTAAGCTCTTTCTCCCTTTTTTCTCCGCTTTCTCAAGCTTATAAAGGCAGGCAATTTCCAAGCTAACTCTCATTCTGTGATTTTCCTTGTACCCATCTGAAAACTGCTTTTCAAGCAAGTTGGGGCTTAGTGGGCTGTGTAACCTCCTCTGCACTGGAAAGCCTCTTCTGCAGTCCTCTGCCTCCTCTGATCCTGTGGCATCTTGTCCTTGTCAGCTCTTCTGAAGTCCTTTGTATGGGAATCTATTGGGTTTTACTGGCTATTGTCTTAAGTGCACAGTTTATGAAATGAGAGTCCTTCTCCCCCACAATATCATAAGGAGATTAAAAAGAAAGCCCAGATTTATGGGAAACAGAATGAATACATTTAGAACCTGAAGGAAGACCGTAGAAATGTATCATAAGGAGGCATTTTAAACTTTAACCCAATGATTACCATTCAAGAGTGGGTTGGTTTGTTTTTTTCTCTGGCATTTGGTTTGTAGAGGTGACTGTGGTGCAGTTTCCATGGTTTTTATCCTTCCCATGGTCTTGCTGCTGGTGCCCTGGCCAGCTGACATCCCTGGTACAGCAGGGCTGGGCCCTGGTTTTATTTCCATCTCCTTTCTGATATATTACTGCACCCTGAATTAATTTCTTACCAATCCCATTTGCAGCCCTGTTGAGTGAATGGGTCTCTGGAGGGGCCTGCATTGTTAACACTGACAAATTCCATGATCTAGCCGTGCACAAACAGACACAGCCAGGGAAAAGAAGTGCTCTTTGCTGCCTGGCTGCAGTCCATGTCCTCTTCCAGTGCTTGCAGAGTCCTGGTTTGGAAGGAAAACCACACAGCACTTACTGAGGCCACAGGTAGGAGGAGTGGTGGGGAATGAGGTCCCAGGCAGAGCTTTGGCTTGCAAAGGTTCACAGTTACCCTGAACCAGCACCAGTCTGAGTCAGACCTTGCTTAAAAACACACCTGGGGTCATCCAGGGACTCATTCCAGGCCTGGAGCAGAAGATCTCTGCTGGCAGGGCAATGGGTAACAGCTTGATGGAATGGCTCTAACCTGACAGAGGTTCAGATTAGATATTAAGAAGAAATTGTTCCCTGGGAGGGTGGGGAGGCCCTGGCATAGGTTGCCCAGAGAAGCTGTGGCTGCCTCATTCCTGGAACTGCTCAAGGCCAAGTTGGACAGGGCTTGGAGCAACCTGGGCTACTGGAAGGTGTCCCTGCCCATGGCAGGGGGTGGGACTGGATGATCTTTAAGGTCCTTTCCAGCCCAAACCATTCTATAATTCTGTGATACATTTTTGTGTGTGTGTGTATATATAACATGTCTGTTGCAAGTCTGATATCCTGCCACTGCTGGCCAGAACTGCCTTGTCTTCTTCTCCTCCTCTCCCATCTCTCTGTGTTAAGCTGCCATCCCACACCTTACCCCGAGTCACTTGGAGCAAAGCCATCCATTTGTCTTGCCAGTGCCCTGCTCAGGAGTGTAATTCTGATACCTCACCTGCTCCTGGGATGCTCCGGAAAATCCCACCCCTGGCTCCTCTGGGCTGCTCTGGGGACCAGGAGAGAAACACACTGGTGTGGCACTTGTGAATGAAGGCCTGTTAAACTCTGAGGCAATGACAGCTCTGCCAAATTAGCTATTAAAGTGATCTCACTAATTATAACAGGAGAGTCAAATGAGGCTTAACGGGCCATGCAGTGGCAGAGGCTGTAAGGACTGAATGGAAGCCCTTTAGAAACTTGCAGGGCTGAGGACTTGTCTGTGGTAGAGTCTGGGTAGGAACTGTTTAATAAATTGGTGAAACCCTGTCAATTAACATACTTTTTAAAGACAGTTTAGTGCTCACTTCAGGTAAAAGTGGTACCATCCTCAAGAACTGCTTAACCCTGGATTTTTCAGGTACGTTTCTCAGGGTCTGAAGTAGGGTTTTATAACATCAGGGAAGACTCTTCTCTTGTGCTTTGAGTTAAGCAGGCTTAAGGTTTACTCTGAAGTATCCCAGGGACCCAGATGATCTGGGAGCTCAGGTTCCCCTGGTGTCTTTGGAAATCCCAGCTGCTGTGCCTCCCGCTGGGTAGGAGTTCAGATGTTCCTCAGATGGCATTAAATCGGAATTCTTGTGGTCGGTTCTTTCAGGTTTGGTTTGTTGACAGCAGAGGTTCATGTAAGGGCAGGGGTGACTCGAGTCCTCTCCATCCTGCTTGGCAGCACAGCTCCCAGGGCTCCCTTACTGTGAAGGAATTGCTGCTCCAGCAGAGGAGGAGAGCTGGGCACGTGCAGGGATTGGTGTCAGCTCTCTCCAGCTGTGAGAAGAGCAGTGGCTGGTGACTGATGTCCTGGGTGGTTCCACGTAAATCTTGGACCAGCTTGGAGCTGAGTCCTTGGCTACAGGGTTTGGTGGGCTCATCCTGGAAGCAGTAACTCCAGTACCTTCTGCCTGCTTTCTTTCAACCTTTTTTTTTTGCAGTGAAAAGGGTAGAAAACTGTAGAAATGGTGCTGTTGGGGAGCCAGAATTCACTGTGGTGGTTGGCATTGCCAAGCACTGTTTGTATTGATTGGAGCCGAGGCAATTAAGAGCCTCCCACTGCTTTCACTGGAGGTTTCTCTGCATAAGGAGGCTTGAAGCAGAGGGGAGGGCCATTACAGCACATAAATACAGCACAGGCTGGGGTCTAGAGTCATCTCACAGCCTTGTTGAAGCCTGAAATATTCCTTTTTGACTGGTGAGGGGGCCAACACGAAGCACACTGTGTCTTGTTGGCTTTGCAGAGCGTGGCCAGAGAAGGTGCCCCCCCCTCCTGCCAGGGGTGATGAGGTGTGGGAGCAAAGCTGGATCCCTCCTCACCAGCCTTCATCTTCGGGCTCTTCCTCCAATGCAAGTTTCTCAAAGGTTTCCTCATTCCTGGACTTGCTCTTCTTTAATCGGCCCATATCCCATGAAAGTCTTTTTTTTTTCCTTTTTGGATTGAAAAGTTATTTCTGTCTGTGAGGAAGCTGAAGCTGTGAAAGGATTGTTTGCACGAGACAGGACTCCCACTGCATGTAAATTGTCCCCATGGAGAATTTCATGGCACTGCTGCCTTTCCTCCATCCCGTGCTCTGGGTTAGGTGTTGGTGTTGGCCACGGGCTCCGTCCTTGGCCGCTGGGACTGTTTCGTTCCCAGCTAGGAAATAGTTTCCTGTGTTTCCTGGCAAGAGTTCACAAGTGTGAAATGTAAGAATTCGGGATGGGTTGTAGGAAGTTAATTTGATCACTTGGCAAGAGAGTGGGGTGATCCAGTTCTCATGTGCTTCTTTTAATCTGTGTGATTTTGTCTGGAAAGAGGAGAGTGGCAGCGAAGGAACTTGGCTCTCAGTGCATTAACACATCCCTCATTGTCCTGAGATTTAACATCTCTCTTTAAACATGATATTCTTCAGCGGCCCTTGGAGACCCCAAATCGTGTTTAGACAAAGTAGGCCTTGATGAAGCTGCATGTTTCTGACTCAATAATGTGGCTGGGAGAGAGGGATGGTGTGAAAATGCTGGAGAAAAGAGCAAAACGCAACCTCCTCTCACTGGTGCTACAATACCCCATTCTCTCTTATGCAGGATTACCTGCTGGAAATTAAAAAATGGTGTTTATTTAGTAGTAATGTGGATAAATGTCTCTCTGAGCACTCCTGTGATGCTGCCAAACTCTTGGAAAGGGCAGCAGAGCCCTGGGTGTTCCCAGAAATGCCGTGTGATGGGCGATGGGCTGCAGCCTTGAGGGCTTGTGGGTGATGTCAGACACATGAAATCAGTGAGAGCTGGTGCTGATGGGGTGAGAAGCAAAGAATAAGAGTAGTTTGGGTTGGGAGGGACCTTCAGAGGTCATCTAGTCCAACCTCCAAGGAAGGGAAGAAGTGGAGGAGGGTGGTAACGAGGCAGAAATCATCCCTGTCTTGGGGAGAGGAAACACAGCCCTGGTTTGTGCTGGGTTGGGAAGGTAGAATGTGGTTGTGCTGTCCCCTGGAGAAAGAAAGTTTTGAAATTAACCTGGAATTGCAAAAATGCATCTACTTATTTGCAACAAAGCAAACCCCCCAGACTGGCTCTCATTTTCACATTGAAACCGTGCCTTTGGTCTGGGCTCTAATTCTGCTGGCATGAAAACTCGTTTGCTGCTCTAATTGAGAAAAGGTGGAGGAAAACATGTTTTCTTTTGCTTTGCCTTCCTGTGCATTCAACAACTTTGGGTACATACTCTGCTTTTTCTGCTGTGGAGTTAGTTTCCTTTTAGTAAGGGATGAAGAGACAGGGGGAAGACCTGGGAGCGCTTAAAACTCACCTTGGGAACAAGGGCAGGCTGTGGACAGGGTTTGGAGCAGCCTGGTCGAGTGGAAGGTGTCCCTGCCCATGGCAGGGGGTTGGAACTGAGTGATCTTTAAGGTCCCTTCTAACCCAGAGTGTGATTCTATGACACTGAGGACAGCTCTGTAGTGTAGCCTGGAGCATGGGAGCATCCACTTTATTCTCTGAAGGTTTCCCCTCCCTGCTTTGATCTGTGCCACAAGAAACTCTGTCCAAGCCTGTTGTGCTGGGGAGCAGCAACAGAGGAAGGGAGAACAAAATCCAGCTGCACTCAGTGCTGGGTGATCCAAAGGGCTAAAACCAGGGCAGGTCCCTGGGCTGTGCAGAGGGAGCAGGAGGGGATGGGCTTGGTGGCCTCAGTCATGGCCAGCCCAGCCAGAAAATGTAAAGTACCAGCACGTTAAGCCTCTTGTTTCCTCTAAGCTGTTTATTTTGCTGCTGAAGGATTGTATAATCTATTTGTCTGAGTGGAAGCAGCCAGAAAACAGCACTGTCTGAAATTCCCTCCTACCTGTGCCAGATAATATAGATATATTCATATATATATATAATTTCCTAAGCATATATTTACTAAATGCATGTGTATTTACTGATGTGGAGCAGCGGGTGTTTGTCTTTGAGGGTGCACTGGGGTGCAAACCCCAGCTCTGAGGCCAGGTCAGGAACACAAAAAGCTCTCTGGAAGGCTGGCTCACATCCATTATGACATTGCTAAACACCATAATCCTGTCAGCCTTTGCTTCATAATACGATAATGAGTTATTAAAGCTAAGGAGGGTACTTTGGGGAGGGAGAGTTGGAGGGTTTGGGTCTTTTTTTCCCCCCCTCCCTCCCTCCTGCCAGGGCTGAGCTGTTTCTCTCGGTTCACAAGATGCAGTTTCAGAAGTGAGCAGTTCTAAAGGCTATAAAAATGCCAGTTTCTGAACACTGTGTCCCTTTTGCAGACAAGATGAGCTGTTGTACTCTGTTCCCTGAGCTACCAGCTCGTTCCACAGCCCCTTAGCTCCTCTCCAGGAAAATACCCAGGGCATTAGCTAAGAAAGAGCTGTGCGCTCTCAGGGTGGGAGAGCACAGTGGGCGATAGGGAAGGTGTTCCCGTGGCCATGTGTGTGCTCTGCTCAGTGTTTTCAGCACCCAGCAAAATGATGCTGTTGGAACAAAAACGCTGGAAGCATCTTGTGCCCACCTCCCTGTCTCAGGTCAAGGGCTGTGTGTGTTTCCAGGCAATCCTGGTGAGGAAATCGAGTCGTGCAAAGGACTGCGGAGGGGGAAGGAGCTGGTTCTTGCTTGCTTGGAAGATAAAGCAAGAATGAAAGAAAAAAAAATGCAGAGGAATGTGCCAGCCATTATTTCCAAACTCATTCACTTGGGGTTTGGGAGCACTCAGCAGCTCTGGGCTGTATCCAAAGCAAAGGCAGACACTCACATGACTCTTCCATCCCAGAGTGGAGGGAACCCTGGATGCTTTTTCACTGCAAAATGCAGTATATTTTACCTTCCTTTTCTCTGATCAAAAACAAACACACCGCAAAGTCAGCTCTCCTGCTGGTTTTTGCTTTGTTTGGGGTTTCAAAACCCTTTGGGTGGGGATGTGGCTGCATCCCTTGGCCCAGCAGCTGCCTCATCCAGCCCAAAGCTGCAGCACAAGGCACTGCTCTCCAAATACCATTGTCCAACAGCACTAGGATGTGTGTTATTAATCATCAGTGGCAACCTGGAAGCTGATAAAGATCTTTATTATTTTACAAGCACTCCAATTGCTACCTAGAGTTGTTTTCCTATAGCCTAAGTGCCCTGTTTCTGCTTTGGTTATACAGGATATACACGTTTGTCTTCAGTTCTTTGACTATCACTGCAGAAACCAGGAGTTCTCACAGCACACTGAGTATCAAAGCTTCACCTTTGAGGAGCTGGTTTTCTTCTCCCCTAATAGTCAGTGCAAAAGTTAAAGAAGGGGTAGAAGATGAGGTTTGGCTGCATTTGCCTTCTTCTCCTATGAGGAGAAGGCAGTGCCTTGGCACGTAGTGATGGTTTGGGGCAGAGCTCTGTGAGGGGATATCACAGAAGGAAACTGTACCCATCATCTTATCAGGAGGGCTGTCAGACATGGCAACACTTGTACCACCTTCCCATGCAATCTGTGTGCTCCTCTTGGCAGGAAATTTCCGATGGAAAGTCATCAATCCAAGTCTGGCTGCAAAGTGACAGGTGGGAGCGGGCAAAAAGCAAGGAGTTGTTCTCCATACTAAAAATAATAGTAATACCCATGTGAGTCTGAATCTGTATTAAAAATAGTAATTTCCAGGTAAATTTGCTCAGATGCATCAGTGGAGTAGGAGAGCAGCAGTGAGTGGGTGTAGGAATGGCAGTGCTTGGAGCGTGCAGATGGAATGTGGGAGGGAGAGAGAGAGATAAATCCAGGGCTTTGTCCATGGCAGGACTGTGGAAAGGGCATTCCTGGACATCATTTTTGAAATGTTTGTGCCTTGACCTGCCTCTCCTGATAAGAGGAGTGGAAAAAAAAGGGATTTACCCAGATGTGCAGCAGCCATCTCACCTGGCAGCACATCTGGGGGCAGGGGTTGATGCACAGCATGGAGATCATCTCCCATCCCCCCATGTTGGCCATGAGGTCCCCTTTGTGCTCACGTGGGCTCTGCCATCTTTCTCCTCCCAAGCCATCCTCCCATCACCTTGCTGGCATTTTTGGGCAGCCACGGAGAAGCTGCCTTGGGCACAGTGGGGCTGGAGGAAAGGTGGGAGAGCCCGTACCGAGGCAGTGCTTGAAGGGGTTTGCAGAAGGTGGGGGCACAGGGATGAAGATACAATGGGACAGGGCAGCACTTCCTCATAATGCCAAGTTTTCCATCTTTCTTTGTTCTTCATTGCAAAGCATTTATTTTCTGAATTTTGCCCCCCATGTCTTCCTTGGGGCACTGCAGGTGATGTGTAAGGGCCTCCCTGCTGGGTTTGGCTGACAAATCTGGACAGTACAGAGGTGTCTCTGCCATGGGATGCACCTCAGCTGCTGCCAAGGCACGGGGACACGGTGGAAACCAAAGGCTGGGTGAAAAGCTCTGTGGTTTGGAGCAGCTGAGCTCCTTCCTCCAGCTTTTCCAGGCTCTGCTTTCCACAGCAGATGCAAAGCCGCTTGCTGGGCATCACCTACAGTGGTCCCACCGTCCGTGTCTTGCCCAAGATCACCAAGTTCCACTGCAGGGGCCCACCACTTCAAGCACCAATTCCTGCTGAACTCTGCCATAAAGACACCGTGGGTGCCTTTTTCCTGCTGGATTTCAAAAGCGTGGTCTCTGCCATTCCTGCTCACAGCAGAGCAGATCCCGAGTCCTCCCTGGCGAGGCGTCTCGATCAGTTTATTCCTCATTAAGAGTTTTACGCGGCGCGATAAAAGTCGATGGTGAGACAAGAGCGGAGCTTTATAAAAACCTGTTAAATCGGGCCTCTGCTTATAACACACAGCCACCTTGGGCTGCTGTGGGGGTTCAGAGGGAAGCCAAATCAATCCAACATCCCCCGTCCTGCGGCTGCGCGACGGTCGGTGCAGGAGAAGGGGGGAAATCGTTACGTTCCCGTGGTTCTCACTAAAGAGTTTGGTGGGCGGGAAGAGGGATCGATCTCTGGATCATCTGCATTACACACAGCTTGTTGTTTTTTCCCCCCCTCCTTTCCTTCTGTGCAGATAAAAAAAAAGCCGAAGAGGTTTGGGTTTGATGGAGCTTATAGTGGAAATCTTTTTAATTAACAGTGGATTAGAACTGGAGACGTGTTTTAGCTGGAACGGCAGATGCCTGTTTTTTTTCTGGGCAGCCAGACAGGCTCCTAATTATTATTTGTGAGGGCAGGAAGGTGCAGGGGGTTTGTCCCCCACCCTCTCCCTTTCCAGCTCCGTTCTCACCCCTTGTGGCATTTGCTCAGCTTGTGCTAAAGGGAATTTGTTCCTGCTCCTTGTATTCAGATCAGATCTCATTCATTGCCAACTCCAAGTTCACTCATGCCCTCTGTTTTTGAGAAGGGCTTTACTGGGGCTTCACTCCCCAAAAGATCCCCAAGAGAAGGTTTTAGCCATGTGGGGGCCGACCTCTTCTCCCAGGTAACAAGAGACAGGACAAGAGGAAACGGCCTCAAATTGCACCAGGGGAGGTTTAGGTGGAATATTAGGAAAGAGTTTCTTCACTGAAAGGGTTGTCAAGCACTAGAAAAGGCTGCCCAGGGCAGTGATGGAGTCCCCATCCCTGGAGGGATTTAAAAGGCGTGTAGACCTGGTGCTTGGGGACGTGGGTTAGTGGTGGCCTTGGCAGTGCTGGGTTAATGGTTGGACTTGATCTTAGGAGGGTTTTCCCAACCTAAACGATTCCGTTCTGTGGGTCTCTCCATCTGGGCTCTCAGGGCAGGGTGGGGGTGGTGCTGCAGGAGGGACAGAGGTGCTGTGTGTGGGTGCTGAGCGTCCTCACCGCGTCCCCTCCCTGCCATCGATTGGGCTCTGTCGTGTCTGGAGGCTTTTGCCACAGTCCAGCAAAGGAAGGGAGAAAAATCAATTCCCATCAGCTGAACAGTGCCCTTTGATTTATTGCCAGTGGAGGAAGAAATTCTTTATCTCCTTCTCCTGGAAGGGATTGCTTTGGTGTTTGTTATTAGGGAGCGGTGCTGGAACATCCCCCTTCCTCCGAACCCTGGTATTTCGATAACCTTTACCAGCCTGGGGACACTTGGATCACAGAAATGGTCTCCTTGATGTGCAGTCAAAGGGGGAAGGTGTTAACCTGCTCTGCTGGGGTGCTCAGCAAAGGTCCAGCTCTTCTCCGTGGCTCGTGGTGGCTTTGGCACTGCATTCCCCCAGCAGATGAAATTACCTGTGCTCCTTAGATTTCAGAATCTATACTTGCATCTCCCTGGGGTTATTTAGCCTGATATTTTGGGCCTGCAAATTGAAAACAGCATCACTGCACAGAGCACAGGGGTTGTTTGGTCCTCCTCACCTTCCAGCACCCATCATCTCTCCTGTTGGTGTAAGTTGTTGTGCTGCCACAGAGCAGATGGAGAAAACAGCGTCAAAATCAGCAGATGGAAATGCTTTGATTTACACCTTTGAAGGTTCCTCCTATCCTTCATCTTCCAGCTGAGCTCCAGAACAGGAGATGGGCACACCAGAAATCAAACCTCACCACTCTCCTCTTACAGGGAGTGATTTGAATCGTAATGACTGCAGAGTGATGTTTTAATTATCTGTAATTGCTAAAGCAGGTTAGTGGCCAAATGAGCAACTGCAGACGCACAACTGGCCTGATTTGTTGGCAGCAAGTGTGAGCTGATACCCTGACAATGTGATTAGTGCTGATTTTGCACTTCTGCCAAAAAATTATCCCTTCCCTTTTGAGGTCTGAGGATGTGCCTGAGATTGGCAGAGGTGGTGGGAGATGGGTGGAAACACAAGGCAGATTCCCTGTGCTGAAGTTGTTCCAGTCAGTGCCTTTCCTGCAAGGTGGTTCTATAAGTGGGTGATACCAGGGCTGTGCAGCAGCACTGTGGGTGATTTAGGGAAGATGGAGAAAACTCAGACCATCTCGATCCCACTTAGTGTCAAAATCAGCTCGTCCTGCCTTTTTCGTTACTCCGATAACGTTTATTTGTGCGGCTTCCTGGGACATCGAGGTTTCGCATCGTCCGCCATCCATCAGTTTAATTCCCTCTTTAAAGCAGCGATCATGAGTCTTGTAATGGAAAAAAAAAAAAAGGCAAGCAGGCAGCAGGGAGCTTGTTTCCAGCCTCAGGCAATGCAGCTGCAGGCACGAAGCTCTCCTGGAGGGGAACCACCTGGGGTGGTCGTGCCTCAGCGACAGTCCCAGGTTTTGGGGGCAAATCCCCATGTTTTTGGAGCAGCAGTTTGGTGCAAATTTTGTTACAAGCCACCTGTGGGGTGGTTTTATGCAGCTGGTGGTGGCATTGACCTTGTTTGGGCTTGGATGAAGCTCCTGATTTCCAGCACCTGCTTTGAAAGCCTTCCCTTGGGTCTCCCCTATATGTTTTTTTCCTATGTGTGCTGCATTCGTGTGTCAGTTGTTCATTAACAGTTGAACAGGACAAGTGGGAAGGGTGGGTTTTGGAAGGCCTGACTGGCAGAGGATGCTGCCCAGAGCTGTGGAAGGGAGCAGAGCTGGCTGGGGGCTCCCTCCCTCCCTGGGCTGCCCATCAAGCAGAAACACGCCATCCTTGATGGCCAGAGGTCAACTCAGGGTGGGTTTGGGACAAAATCTTGATGTTTTATGAGTGAGGCTTTTGAAATTTTATTAATAGAGTTGCCAGTAAAGGTAAATCATCACAGGGGTGATGACCCTGGGGGGGCCTGACCGTCAATCTGGGTTGTGGGGATGAGGTTTGTGGTGTTGAATAAACCTCAGAAACCTGAGGCTGGTGTTAGTTTGGGCTGGATTCTGGGTTTAGGTTGAAGGTAGCTCAGTTTGAACTATTGTGGCTGATTTAATCCAGATTTCTCTTGTGTGATTTCATGTGATTTTTGGTCCTAGAGGACTTTATATTGTGGTTTCTGTTGTGTTTCACTGGTGCTTTCATTCCCTGTGTGTGGAACATGCCAAATCCTGCTGTGGTAACCATAGAGAAAACCCCCAAAAAGTAAAAATTTAAGGGGGAATAAGGGCAGGAGAGTCCACTGGACTTGTGCAGAGCCTGGCCAAGGACCAAAATGTATCAAATGTGCTGCAGGGCAAGTTTTTTTGTGCAGGATTTTACAATGTAAGGCAATTATCAAGCTAAACATTGTTCTTTAAGAAGATTACAATCCTGCCTCCAGTGCAGACCAAGGGCATCCCAGTGGGGCTGCAGCAGTTCTCCAGTGTATTGGGACCCAACCAGGTCATTAGTGGTGTTGCAGCATTAATTACTCTGAAAGCAAAAGGTTAATTTGAAGTTTTGTGGGTTGCAGCAGGTACCTGGGAGAGCAAAGCCTTTAATTTCGTGCCATTGTGTGGGTGCAACAGAAAAATGTATTTTTGCAGGTGGAAAGGCTTGGATGTGCTGGGGTGCAAGGAGGTGCAGGGTCTGTGAGCCCTGCTGCTTTCTGGAAGATAAAAGAAAAGCCAAACTCTTTATTTCTTGTATTGATTTTCCCAGTGTATCCTGGATTAAAAAAAAAAAAAAAAAAAAGAAAAGGCAGGAAGGATGGAGACTTGTCAAAATGAATTATTAACAAAGTCATACTTCACACTTCCTTCCAGTGTGAGGAAGCAAAGCATGTCCTTTGCTATGATACAGCCACTTTTTTATCTCCTTTTTTTTTCTTTTTTTGTTCCAAGGAAGTGTTTCCAAGCAGTGGATGTGCAGTTATCACTCTGCAATAACTCGCAGAGCATCAGCTTTCTGCCACGGATCTTCTGAGAACAGTCGGAATCAATAGATGGTGTTTGTTTATTTTGATACAGCAAAGCAAAGGGGGGGGGGGGGGAAGAAGCAATCAGGCAGGTGAGGGAGAACAGGAGTTTTGGCAGGTTTTGTTTATACAGAGATATTGGGCTTGTTTTGGAAAAAAATAAACTGAAAGCGCCCATCAGATTGGATTCAGATTTCCAGCACGGATTCCAAACGCACTCGGTGCTCCTGAGCACAAAGACTGCCTTTCACACGCAGCTCAAAGGGAAGATTTGTGCTTTTCTTGCTGACACTCCCTGAGGAATAGCTGAATTATTGCTGTTCCCACCTGCCAGCTCCATTTCAGCACTGAGGTGGGACCTGCAGAGTGGTGGGCGCTGGGGAGACAATACAGGGGGCCTGGAAACCTCAGGGACCTGCAGCGTGGTATTGCCCCCAGGGGGGTGAGTAAATGCTGCTTAAAACTCACCCCTGTGGGAGGAGCTGATGTGGCTTTGTGGTCCCATCACATCCTCTTCACTTTCTGGATGGTCCCATGGCTTGTCCTGACAGAGCCCCCCACACCAGAACCCCCCTTATATTGCCCTTGGAAGAAGCTCAGGGGTGATGAGAGCCAGCCTGGGGAGGGGGAGAAGGCAGAGACCTCAACACCATCTGGTCATGGTGTAATTAAAGAATAAATCAAGAAATAGGAATATCCCATAAATTCAACTCTTTGCTTGTGTGTGAATTAATCACCACCCCATTCAGGTTTCTGTGCCAGCTCTGGCTGCTCATCCACTTGTAGCCCAGGTCAATAATTCCTCTCTCAGCAGATAATTCCCAAACCATCCGTGTCACTGTTGATTTGCTGGGGGGGGAGAGAGGGGAAGGGGGCTCTGTCCCTCCTGGGTTTATCCTGTTTGGTGGAGGGATGGACTGCCATCCTCCCCTGGATGTGAGTAAAGGTATTGATCACAATATTATAGCTTGGAGGAGGTGATGGAGAGCTGTGCATCCTCCCCTGAGCACCCGGAGGGGCTGGCTGCTGTGCCTGTATGTGGGATAAAAGATGGGAATGTTCCCCCCCGGGTGCTGCATCAATGCCTCATGTCCCTCCTCCATTCACCAGAAGAAGGGGAGAATCTCCCTAAATCCCATACTGTTATTAAAGTGGAATTTGCTGCCTGCTCCTAGGTCGTGGCTGAGCTGAAACATCCCGTGATGCTTTTGGGAGAGCTGCCCTTTCAAAGTTGATTTTTTTTTTATTATTCCCATTGCTTGTTTTTAATATTGAATCGCTGAGGAGCAGAGAGGAAGCTCATAGGGTTCATTTTCACCTGGATATAGCAACATGCAGAAATTATCCCCAATTAAGGTGTATTTGACACGATGGAAGCTGAACACGCTCCGGCATGTTCTTTCCCTGGATTGTCAGAGAGGTTCATAGAATTAAATTGCCTCGAGGGTGGGGGAAAAGCTGGGACAGTCTGCACCCCTTGCAGCTGCATCCCCTCTCCTTACAACCTCCAAAAGGGGAAAAAAAATCACCCCAAATTTGGAATGGTGGCGTGTTTGCCACGGGGGATACGCAGCACCCGCTGGGCACCTCCAAACACTGGAGCTGCATCCTCGTGCCCAAGGAGCCACCAGCATCTCCCTCCTGGGGTGTCCCTTGTTTTCAAGGTTTATCCCACGCAGGGACAGGGCTGGGGGCCAGTGTGGAGCAGGAGGAAATGCAGGGGTTTTTCGCTATGCCCATTTCAAAGAGACTTTGTAGATAGCGATCTCCCCATCACCCCGATGCTACCTGAGATAGAGCAAGAGGAGGGGAGGAAAGGGGAGAAACTTGTGCTCCCAGTTCAGACAGGGAAGGGATGGAGGTGCCCAGATGAGGGTCCTCTGCCCACACATTGCAAAGCTGGATTGGCTCAGTGGTCAGCAGCTTCCCAGCCCTGGGATTAGGAAGTGTGGCTGGAGGTATTTAATGTCTAATGACACTAATAAACACAGGCTGGGATTTAGGAAGGTAGCAGTGTGTGTTCAAAGGGACTCTCAATGGGATTTAGGCACCTAAACAGCTTAGGTGCTCCTGAAAATCCCACTAAGCTCTTAAATAGCTGCTGAAAATACACCCTGAAGTGAGGGATCCCAGCTCTCCAACATCTCTGGGCACATGGCTTGCAGAGGTGAAATGGGGGAGATTCTCCCTGCTCCCCAAATTACCTCCAGGCTGCCAGTAAGGAGTCAAACTGAGCTGCCTGCTCCATGCCTGCCAGCCTTTTCCAGGCTCACCCCATCCTCAGCTCAAACAGCATCCGGGGAGCGGATGTGTTCCTTAATTTAAACTAATGGTTTTTTCCCCTCGTACCACCCTTGGCACAGCTTTTTCCATTTATTCTCACTCCCCTACAGCATCTCCCTTTCTCATGCCTTTTGGCTGAAAAGGAGCTGTTGCAGGGGAAAAAAAAAACTAAAAAAATCCCCAAACAAGCAGGAATTTTGGGGATAAGCTGCAAAATCGGCATTGCCTGGATTCAGGGGGAGTGAGAAGGAGACGAAAGCAGTGCCAGGGATAATTATAATTAGGTTAATGTCTTCAACTGAACTTGGAAGCAAAGTAAAGAGGGGCAAGGTTGAGCTGGAAATGAAAGGTGGGACCGGATGGCTGTGGGAATTGCCAGGGGGATTTGGGAGCTTCCCAGTTGCAGGGCTGTAATTCTGGCCTGGCTGTGGGGGCTGCTGGGGAGGGGGAGTCTCCCAAAAAGGCTGTCAAGGAGCTGATGTTGAGAATCTGTGTCATCCTGGTGGTGCTTTTTCCCTTGCTGGGGCTCCAGGCGTTGCTGTTTCCCACAGGAATAGTCCCTGGTGCGGGTTTGGAGGGGTTTGGCGAGGGAGCGTGTGCTGTCCCAGCTGTAGGAGGAGAATACGGGCAGGAAATGGGGGAAAAATTAAATTAAAAATCCAGGAAAAAGAAAAGAGGCCTTTTAAGCGTGCTGGGGCTGGATGATGGGACTTTGTGAGCTGGCTGCTCCCCTTTCCCAGGATCTTTTCCTCTGTGTGTTCAGGGCATCACCTCTGCTGCTCTAGGGATGCGGGGCAGGCTCGGCTGGATGCGGGATCTGGGTCAGAGGATAGAGAAAATGACTCAAACAAGCCCTTTCCTCTGTGTTTTTTCATGAGGGAAGTGTGTTTGATATGCAGATCACCAAGGGGGAGGGAGAAAAATAATACTTGTGGAACCACAAATGTCTGGGTTGGGCATTTGCAGGGAGTTTTGTTTAAATGAAGTCCAGGCAGAGGAACTGAGGCATGAGCTGAAAGCAGCTGGGTTTAAACCCGGGGTTGCTGTGCCCAGGAAGCTGGGCTGAGGTTTAAACCCAGGGTTACTGTGTCCAGGAAACTGGGCTGAGGTTTAATCCCAGGGTTACTGTGTCTAGGAAGCTGGGCTGAGGTTTAATCCCAGGGTTACTGTGTCTAGGAAGCTGGGCTGAGGTTTAATCCCAGGGTTACTGTGTCCAGGCTGACCTTGGGCCAGAGCTGTAGGAAGGCAAAAATCAGGGAAGCTCCAGGTGCTGGCAGGGACTGGCATTCCCTGGAAGCAGCACCACAGGTGGCAGCTCGAGTTGGGGGCTGGAGGGCTTTTTATCTTCACCATCCACAATCCCACATGTGCTTTTTTAACCGTGCCCTGGTGCAGCTCAATTTCCCCCTTCTTATTCCCACCACCTTTTATCCCAGGCCAGGAGAGGGGCTGGGGTGCTGTTGGTGGTTGAGGTCCTCAGACCCATTTTGGGGGCAAGATTTGTTCAGGTGGGGTTTCTCCAGGTGTCCTTTTGCAGGAACAAGCCCTGTACCTGCAGTGAGACGCTGTGCACGGTCGCTTACAGATTTTATCTGGCGGCGGATAAAATATTCCTTTCCAATGCTCTTGGCAAACAAATGAGCGAGGCAGAAATACAGATTGTGTTTGCTAATGGTAACAGGCTGCCAAAGAATGTATAAACCGCTATTCTCTGGGAGGGAAATTCCTCCCTTTCATGTGAGATGCAAAGCCCAGGGTTGCAGCTCCTCGGAAATGCTGCTTCTCACTCTGGGTTTTGCTGCAGTTCTTTTTCTGGGGGGGTGGAATTAACGCTGCTGTGCTGAGGGGGGAGTTGAGTCAGCCAAGCCCTGGCTGATGCTGATTCATGGTGAGATCCCCTGGGCTCCAGCGGATCTTTAGGCAGAGGAGATAAATGCCAGGGGTCTGTTGCACGGGCAGGAATGAGGTCTGCGCTTGCATCCGTAGCGCCCCGGCTGCCCTGGGCAGAGCTGCTGCTTAACTGCATCTCCAGAGATGATTTTGGAACTTAATCCTGTTAGATGGAGCGTTCCCCAGCTCCCTGTGTCCTCCTGGGGCTTCTCGTTTCGGGGACATTGAATGTCTTGTGCTGAGGACGATGAAGTTCCCTGTCCTTGCGTGGTCTGAGCCATGGAGCAGCGACACTGCCGTGCCAAGGGAGGCTCTGGCTCCTTGGAATTTTCTGTGGGAAGGCACAGCTGAGGTCACAGATGTGTTTCTGTGTGCATGGTGGTCATTTTGGGGTGAGTGATCCCTGAGAGAAAAGGGGACTCACCAGTTCTGAGCATCCCATTCCCCACATCCACTGGGGACCAGTCCATTGGATTTCCAGTTGGAAACAGTGTTTGGCTTTGAAGTTGCCATTTGCAGCTTTGGGGGTAGATAAGAGGAGAAGTGGAGGGTGGGGAGATGTTGGAGAGTATTCACGTGTGGAATTACCTCTTGCAAATATTTTTTTGGAGTGTGCTTGTTTCCCCCCCTTTTGGGTATCAGTTTCAAACATGCTTTTGATTTTGAATTAAATAAATCTTAAAGGTCTTCGTGTATCAAATAGTACAGTAGACTGCATTAAATTATCCTTGGGAACCTCTCCAGGAGATGGAGAGGCCTGGGCAGTGCAGGGTCTGTGGGGCATCACAGAATCCACGGGAGCTGGTGGGAACGTGAGAGCTGAGGGTAACAACTTGTGTCCTGACAGTAAAATCCTACACAGTTGAGTCCAAGGAGCAAGAATTCTGCAGAAGATGGGGGGAGGAAATCAATTTGCAGCCCTTGGTGGGGGCTGAGCATCCTCTTTGCCAAGCTGGCTCCCTCCCTCAGCCCTCCCTGGCTGGATGTTGCAGAGCATGAAAGGGCTGTAATTATTAAAATGGTGTGGACAGGAGAGTTTAGCCTCTCGTTTGGTTTGTCCCAATGACTCTCCAACAACTGCCATGGAAGATAATAGGCTTTGTGGCAATTACCTAGCCAGGGAAATGCCGTGTGTGGATGGTTGGGCTTCAGGCTGGGAGCTGGGGGTGATTCTCTGTGTTTTCATTAATGCACAGCTGCTCTGTAAAATAGTTTGGCAGTGCTTGCAGAGCTGTTCATCAGCCCATCTTCCCTTTGTGGGGTTTGCTTCCTGCATCACCTCTAATCCTGCTGTGGGTGATCCCTGTGCCCAAGGGAACACTGCTGGCTTCGAGGGCTCAGACTTTGTGTTACTTCTCTGCCCCATTATTGCTTCTTTAGATCAGGCACTGTTATTGTTCCCCAAAATCCCCTTGGTTATCTAAAAATTAGGCTTTTAATTCACACTTTGCAACAGGTTTGCAGTCCCTCTGGGTTTACCTGTATCTTTCCTCAAATACCTGGTGTACTCAAAAGCCCGGTAGTAGGTAAAGAAAACTCAGCATTATGTATGGATTTCTGTTCCTCCTTCACTGTGTGTTGTACCTTGTGCTGCTGGCACAATCCAAACTCATTATTTTCCCCACATGGATCTTTTGATCTGTTTTTCCTTCCTTCCTCTGCTGCAAAAGTGGAGCAGAGACCACGAGAAGTGGCTGGAGCAGATGCTGTTTGTCTGGTCCTCAGGTCTAGACAATATGGATTAAAATATGTCTTAAAAATAGCTTAAAAACCCAGCCCTTAAAATGTGCATATTCCCCCAAGGATACCCTTTTCCTCCCTGCAACACTTTTGGAGAGACTCCTGCATGTAAATCTGATACAGGGGTGTAAATAGGACCTGATGGTATTGAGTGACCCCAAATAATGAGAGCAAATAATAATTGATGAGCCCAAATAATGAGAGCAGCTAAGGAGGCTGGAAAAGAACCTGATCCCCAAAAGGTGCAATTCTCAGGGAAAAGGTGGCTTTGGGACAAACCTCGTGGTCCTGCATTCCTTCTTCATCCCAGTTAAAGCTGAGGGGGCTTTGTGTGGTGCTGACCCTCTCACAACTGGGCTTAGGGAAGCGAACAGCTCCAGGGGACTTTACTGGTCACCCTGAGTCTAAAATAGAAAGAGGATAAAAATTTAAAGAAAAAAAAATCTTTTCTCAATTGCAAATCATTTCCTAGCAGTTCCCAACTGAAGCAACTGTGATGAGCATCACAGATAACATCCACTCCTGCCCTATTTCTAGCTGTGAAGGCGGAGGAGAGTTTCATTCGGACACGTTCTCCCAGGAGATGCTGCTTGGGATGCTGGAAGACTGAACTCTGAGGATTTCTCCAGAGGGCACTCAACACTTCCAGCCCTCCTGGGAGTGCAGTCTCCCCACAGGCTTCTTCCAGCCTGTCCAGCTCAGTTATTTCCACTAAGGAAGGGAATTTATGACACCTAAACCTTGCTGTGGTTTATGTGGCTTTTCCCTGTGTAACAAATATTCACAGGACACCCAATTTCCAGGTGTCTGTTCCCAAAACTCCCAGTGTGCAGGTCCCTCTGGCCATCTCTGTTGCTGTATTTTGATTTTCTCTGCAGTGCTTAACGCTGCCAATGCCTGGAAAACTACCTTTGCAGAATTCCCCTGGAGCCCTCCTTTTCTTCCCCGGCCGGAGCTGGATCAAATAATATCTTTGCCACGCTTTGGAGATAAGGCAGGAGCTGAGCAGACCTGCCACTATCTCTGCTTTAATTTTTCTTTGCAAATAGTGTCGAGCCAATGCCTCTCCACCCAGATCAGCTCCTCTTATCAGAGGGATAATAACTGGCTCACTAACCAGCATAATTCCTCTATAACCCCCAGCAATCTTTCCGGAGGATTTTGCAAGCTGCTGAAGAACAGAGGCAAATCTCTGGCTGTGGCATTAATTGGTATAAAATCAAGGTAGTATTTGACCATGTGCTTAAAAAAAAATGTTAAAAATACTGTGTGTGTATAAATACAAGTAACTGTATTTCTGCCTGTTTGCTCTTCAGCGATCCTTCAGTGGCTCCTACGGCTGCGGAGCAAGAAATGGAGGTGCAGAATCATGATCAAGTTTGGGATTTCAGGTGTCCAGAGCTCTCAGGTGCAGCTCTGTGGCTTTTAGAGGGAAATATTTTGTGTTCATAGGCCCTGTCTTGCTGCAGATGCTCTGGGAATGTTCTGCCTCTGCATCCCCACATCCCTGCCCCGTGCTTCGCTCCGGGACGTGCCGTGCTGCTGCTCTCCAGGCAGACAGATCCATGCCTGGGCAGGTTTGACAGCCCAGGGGATGATTTTGTCTCCAAATCTCTTATTTATTTTTTTTTTTCAGTGTTTTTTTGACTTTGAGTGCAGTTTGCCAGCGGTTTCCTTTCCGCTTGCTGAGCTGTGGGTGTTGAAAGCGAGCGGGCTGGCCGACTTACTGAAGAGGTTTGGGTTTCCTTGTTGATCCTTCTCCCTTTCTTTTCCCCCTCCAATAAAAGGACATCAATAGCTGGGAGCAGCCCCAAACCACCGTGTGTTGCACGATCGGATTCTTGTCCTAGGAAGCGACCAGGATTATCGGTTGTCTTTGCACTTGGAATTTTAATAGCATTAACTCCAGCCTAGTCATGTTCCCTTCAAATCCCATTTAAAGTTGCCTTTGTAAGGCAGAAGCAGACACCACTTGGGCTGTGCTGGTTTGGGTTTTTTTTCCCTCCTCCCTCGCCTGCAGAAATCACAACCAGAATTAAGAGACAGATTTTGAAGGTTAAAACTTCCCAGATTGTTTCCCTCTCAGTTGTCATTTCGGGACGGTTTTGTTTTCTTTCTGATTGCATCAAATATTTGTACTCCTGTGGGGACTGTGGTGCGAGGGTGAATCTTGCTTAAAAAAATAAAGGGATTTTTTTTTTCCCCATCATTTTTGTGGCGTAGCTGGGGGGGGAAATTGGTGAAAGGAGCAGTTTCCAAACGTGGGCCTGAGTTGGGGCCTCATTGTGCCTCTCCTGGTGCTGGTCTGAATTATTTGAAGCATCACTGAAACTTTTACATCTAGAAATATTGAGCTGTTGGATGGAGACCCTTTCACCCCTGCCTGAATTACAGATACTTCTCCTTTTGGGCTTGCAGGCAGCCCTGGGAGAGGGGACTTGGCCACTGTCCTGTCTCAGCATGGAATAGCTGAGTTATTAAAAAAACTCCCTGTTTTACTAAGGAAAAAAATAACTTGGAAGAATTTGGGGTCTTTGAAATCTTTTGGGTGTGCTCAGCAGTGTTTTTTTTGGGGGGGGGGGTAGTGGGTGTCTGGGCTGTGAATGACCAGTTATTTCTTTGATTTTCCCAATTTTAAACCGAATCCTGGAGTCCTTTGGGTGCCACTTCCCTCCCATCCTGGTCCCCCATGTTGGTGCTTGCTCCAAGTTTTAGGAATTGCATTTGGCCAGTGGCTTTTTTTATCTCCTCCACATCCCTCCCCTCCTTGCTTTGGGTATGTTTTTGTTATTACTGGCCTCTTTTTTTCAGTACAACAATATTTTTTTCTGGGAAAATGCCCAGGGCTGGGCACAGCTCGAGAGAGGTCCTGTGAGGGCAGTGCAGAAAAGGTGGATGACTTCGGAGCCTTTATGTGAATAAATAGAGGAAACATCATCTTTTTTTGTCTTCCTCAAGTACCATGTTGAAAACCCATCCTGGAATTATTGCTCTTGATCATATTTAGCTTTGAGTTAATACAATTGCTTCTTGGGTACCTGTCTCCTAGGATCATGTATTTCTGATTTTCATTTTCTAGCTCTGGCCATTCGAAAATCCTGGTTTGGGTTATAAAGTAGATGTGGAAGGGATAAGGGCTCCTGTTGCTTTCTTTGCTTGCTGAGTTTGTGCAGCACACAGGGGGAAATGCAGGAGTCCCTTCTATACTGGTCACGAAAATTTATTTATAAGGTGAGATTTTTCACGAGTCTGATTTAAAACAATGAAGTTTGGGAGAGGAAGAAAGGAAAGAATAATCCAAATTCAATCATTACTATGAGATTTGTGATGAAGTGATGAAAACTGGCAGCTGCTGTTGCTGCACATCTTGCTCCAATAATCTCTCCCTTCTCTTCCTCTTTACTCCTGTCCCACCTCTCTTCCCTTGTTCAGCCGTGGATGATCCCAGGATTATCAGGGATATCACATCAAAGCCAGGATTCCTTCTCATGGCAGTGTCACTGTCCCCTGGACACCCTCCTATGCAAGAGTGGCAGGAACTTTACAGCCTGCCCAGAGAAGCTGTGGCTGTCCTGGATCCCTGGAAGCGTCCAAGGCCAGGTTGGACAGGGCTTGGAGCAACCTGGGATAGTGGGAGATGTCTCTGCCCATGCCAGGGAAGGAACAAGATGAGCTTTAAGGTCCTTGCCACCCAAACCATCCTGGGATTCTGTAACTTTATGGAACATCTCATCACAGCCAGGTGTGTCCTGATATTTAGTGTGTTAGTCAAATTTTGGTGGAGAAAAAAAAGTGGTTTGAAACCTCCAGGTGTTTGGTTTTTGCCCTGCACCTCCCATCAGGGAAAGACAAACTTTGCTGTGAAAACTTTTAATGAACACAGATTGGAAGTTCAGTAAGTGGTGCATACATAAAATATTACCTCCCTTGCTGCTCAGGCACTTGGAAAGACATTCAGGTTTTATTTTATTTATTTAAAAAAATATTTATTTAGTTTAAAAAAAAACAGGGGTAAAATAAAGTTTTTGAAAGGAGTTTTTTGGTCCCTCAGGGTTATGGGCAGTGGAACAGGAGCACTTGGACTGCTGGAGGAGCCTGATGTGGGCTCAGCCTGTGATTTCAAACCCACCAAGACAAGAGTTATCCATTTAAATCAACATTACCCCCCTAAACATGAGAACTGGGAGATTTTTGCTGCTCTCAGCCCATCATTTGCCATTAAATCTCTGGGCAGGGAGGAAGCTGCTCCTCCTGCCCTGCTCCATGCTGACTGGCGATGCTGCAGTGCAGTTATTTTTATCTATTCTATATTGTTCTCCATGGAATTATTCTGCCCCCAGCCTGTAGATAAGGGCTGTTACTAAATGAATTTGAGCTTTACCTTGAAGGTTAAACTGCTGCCTTGCAAGTTGGCAATGAAGGTGGGGAGATGCTGACGAAAAAAACCCTTGAGCTCCAGCCCTGGCCTGACAATTTTGTTGAGTATTACTTGAAAAAGGCAAGTATTGCACTGAAATTCAGTCTGAACTGGTGGCTCTTGCTAATTAAGATGCTGCCTGGATGCCAGCTCTCAGGTGGGATCTCACAGCACTGGAGGAGGCTGAAAATTTCCCCCAAAATTCCTTGTAGGCACCCCTGGAAATTTTCCCGTAGGATGCAGGTCTGAGCTGTGGGATGGGGCATTTTTGGGTGCTCCTCGAAAGCAAAGTGTCAGCTTCAGAATGTTATTTTAGCCAAAAGCACCCAGTTCTTAGTGGCACCATCGTGATGGTGCTGGTCCTGTGGACTGGATTAAGCCCAGCCCTGGTGTTGGTGTGTTCTGAGGTGTGAAATAAATAATTAATGGCAGCAACAGGGACAAGGAAAGTGCTGCTGGTCCTGCCCTCAGCCTCCCCTTTCCAGAGTTTGGTGTGGAAGGATTAGGGTGGAAAAATCAGTAGGAAAACCTACAGAAAGTGGCAGAAATGTTGACTGCTCTGCCTAGGGGTTAATTTTTTAGTTGGGGATCAACCCAGCAGTATATTTAGCCCTGGCTTAGCTGACAAGGAGCGGGTTGGTGACTGGAATGCTGCCACGGGGTACATCCAGTGGGTAATATTAGGACTCACATCCCTGGAGGCTTCCCCTCAAGTCCTGGAGTCATTCCTCTGTTATTATTTATAACTCAGCTCGAAGGGGTTGGTCACTTAAGTGAACACAGCAGGATGGTGCAGCTCCCAGGGTCCATGTGAGCCTTCCTGGCTCCATCACACCAGGGGGATCCAGGGATGCAGGAATCTAGCTGTGGCCCTGAGCATCCCTCCCCCAGCATGGAGCAGTGGTTTATCTGCAGGCCCCTCTGGTTACCAACCACGGCTGCTGCAGGTTTTTAGAAGCTGTTAGCACGAACCATTAACTCTTCCTTTTAATTATTCAGGTTGGCTCTTTTAAATTTCTTTTTTAAGTGGAGCTAATAGGCTTTGCAGGGGAGGCTTCCAACCACAGCGGTTCCTCCCTGGAGGAGCCCTGTTTGTGCATCGCCAGCTAATCTCTTTTCTTCATTATCCCTTATCTTCCTCCAGCTGATTAATTGCTTTCAATTGATTTATAAATATTCTGTTGATACGCACAGTGGACGGGAGGGGAAGGGGATGTGTCTGGGCTCACGGGGTCATTGATCCCTGCAGCTCCCCCAGGCTTCCCTAACCTGCCTTGCCATCCCAGCCAGGCTTTATTCCCACTTTTTTTTTTTCCCCCTTGTGATTCCTGCAAGCAACCAAAATTTGTGCTGTAGTGTCATTTGGAGTCTGTGCACGTGAGCAAGTCTCTCGCCCCGTGAGCGGCAGGTTTTGGGTGTAAAGAAATGGGGTTTGGGTAAGTTTTGGTCACGTTGATGAACGTGGCAGGTTGTGCAGGTATCATTAAAAGCTATTTTCTGTACTGAATTCCCTAATATACATATATATATATTTATATATATATGGATGGGGTGGTTAATGAAAAGAGATCATTAAAATTGCTTATTGGAAACTTTCTGGAATCTAAAGGGCAGCTGCTAAAAAAAATAATATAAAAAAGGCAATAGCATCTGATTATGAAAGATAGTAGCCAAACTCAGAGTGGAGCTGCCCACCTCCAGCCCCATCCGAATCACACGTGGCCCTGAGGGTGAAAAGCTGTTTTTAGGAACAGCGGCACGTTTATATGTGGGGATAAATCATTAACTTTCCCAGGCAGGCTCCCGATTTTCTCTGTTATTTCTCTGCATGCAGCTCCTTCCCCGCCAGTGCCCCCATGGTCCCTGCTGGGGTGGGCTGAGCTGGGTGGCTCTGGGGACACGGTGGCCCTTGGTGGCCTTGCAGTGACGTTCCTGGATGTGCTGTGGGCGAGATAAGGCTTCGACAGGAAAACGTTTCCCGAAGTTTGAGACCCTCCACGCAGCTCTGGGGCGTGTTGCCGCCTGATTTATTATTATTTTGCTTTATAATTATTATTGTTATTAGTTTTCTCCTCTCTCCCCGTGAAGTGGCTGGTGGCACAGGCACAACCTCAGTGTATAGCAGCTTAATTACAGGTTGCTAATGAGCGATTGCAGAGCGAGCGGCTCCTTTCGCAGCCCGGCCTGATGCTTTATCGTGTATTTGCAGGAGTCATGTAATTTTTTGTCATCATATATGGTAATATATTCACTGCAGCATGACATGGGATGAGGTTCAATGAATAATGTAAAACCCAGAATAACACTGAATCCATATGAGATGTGCTTTTCCCCCCAGCGTTGGTTTAAAAAGGAAAATATTGATTCTGGTGGGGTTCAGCGGTTCAGAGCTCTCGGAGAACTCACGTTTTGCTGGTCGATGCCCACCCTGTCCCCTCCATGGCCACAAATGTGCCATCCCTCACCTTGTTAGTGCTGACAAAGCTGGGAAGGCTGGGAAAGGGTCAGTGACATTTTCCACTGGATCCAGATGTGACAGTAGCACAGAAAGTTCTGTTGGGGTTCAGGTACCAGGTGGAACAACCCTCTCCATCAAACATCATTTCCCCGCCCCCAGTTAATGTCTTTGAATACTAATTAGGATGGATAATTTCTATTTGTTTTCCTTTTTAGCCAAATTCCCTCTATTTTGATCTGTATCATTTATATTTGTGGGCCATTATCTCAGTCTCATTACAGCCTTTTAGCATTTGAATGAAGATATTGTACAGAGCCCAGAAGTTAGGCATAAAATGTCTGTGATGATAACTATAATTGTCATGATAAAATTAAAAGCACAATAGAAGTAACTGTGCTGAGCTCAGGAAGTTGTACCAAGTGAGATTGGAACCAGCATGATGATGTTTGCCCCCTTTTTTTTTTGACTCTTTACAAACAGCTTTTGCAGTGCTATTTTGAAGAAGGGGAAAGTTGCTGGGTACGGCCTGGGTAGGGACATACCAAAAAATTTGGATTTTCTTTTCTCTCTGTTGAGGTTTTAATTAATCACTACAAAAACTCTGGGCAATGCACGTGCGATTTTCAGGAGCTTAAAATACTCCAGCAGCGCTGGAGAAGGAGGAGGAGGTGCTAAATGGTGCCAAGTTCCTGAATGAAAATTACTCTCACCGCCTCTGGTTTTGGAGCCAAATCGATGTTAATTAATCCTTGCCTCACACGTTACGTTCTCCAACCTTGCCACCGTCGGATTTTAACGCGGCAAAAGCAGATGGAGGCTCCCGGAGCGCCTCCGAAATTCCCAGCCGAGCGCTCTCTCCTCGGTGACAGTGCCAATTTGTCATGAGTGAAATGTTTGATAAAAATCTGTCATCTTTTTTTTGAGAGGAGTTTTCCTTGAGAGGAAAACCAGGGGGAAAAAAGAAATCAGCTCTGTTTCGAAACACCTCCTCGCTCCATCGTCTCTCTTTTGCGAGAGACGGGGCTGGAGAAGGGGGTTTCCATGGGCATGGGGGAGAGGTGTCAGTAAGTTTTCCTGGAATTAGGTGGCATTTTGGTGCAGCCCTCGTATGAGGTCTCCAGATTTTTACATTTTTGGTGGGGTTTATGGACAGCTTGTTCTCCGGGTCAGATGTGGCTCTGCGAGGACCAGCTCCAATCCGAAGGTACACGGATGCTTCACTGACCTTCTGCAGAGATTCTTCTGGCAGGGCTGAGGTTATTCAGCAGTCGCTGCAGGTGTTGGTGCCTCCAGGGCAGTGATGTACAGCTCATCCATATGCTCAAGCTGCATTTAATCAGCCATCAACTCCTCTTATATGTTGCAGGGAGAACGTGTTGCAGGTTCCCTTTGGAGTCGCGATGCTGAAGCTGAAGTGGTTTTTCATAGGGTCACAGAATCATTCAGGTTGGAAAAGCCCTCTAAGCTCATCGAGTCCAACCATTCCCCCAGCACTGCCAAGGCCACCACTAAACCATGTCCCCAGGTGTCACATCTACAGGTCTGGTAAATCCCTCCAGGGACAGTGCCCTGGGCAGCCTGTGCCACGGCTTGACAACTTTTTGACCCCAACTTGACTCTCTGTTACCAGTCTCTGGTGGGCCCGGCCCTTGGGGGTGATGGTTGGGATTTTCAGGCTGATCTTGAAGGAGCTGGGAGATTTTTTGGCCGTGACCACCTGTATCTGACTTGCTTCGGAGCCATAACCCTGGTGGGACCTCCAGGCCTGGGAAGCTGGAGATGGGACACATGATACAGGTTTGGCCTCCAGTGGTGGCTGAACAATTTGAATCAGCCTGAAGAGACCTTCTGATCCAGGCCTGGTGGGAAGGGCCCCTCCTGCTCCTACAGAAGGGTCTTGGCTAGGGAGGGTTGAAGGAGGTTGGCCAGTTTGGAATAAAGGGCCAGATCACCTGCGCTGACACCAGCACCTGTCCCTTTCCCAGCGCTGGTGGCAGCCAGGATGGATGTCACTGGAAGTGACTCCAGGGACAGAAATACCTCCCCAGCCATGCCTTCCTCCTGGATAAGGGCCAGGTACCACTGCCAGATACAGTTATGGCTTGATCCAGAGCAAGGAGAGCAGACCCAGACCCCAACAACAATTTAACACACAGAGACACGCTCAATGCCTGGAGCCCGATGGCACCACACAAACCTGGCTGAGGCAAGTGCCACCTTTTACTTAACCAGCACCCTTTTTCATGTGCCTTCCAAAGGGGTTGTTAATCACATAGGAAGGGGCAGGGGAATCCCTGAGGGTGGCATTGGTGGGTCAAAGGGCAGCAGTGCTGCACTGTCTGGCCGCAGGACGGGTGCTGTGGGTGTGGATGACGCTGCTGGGCCACCATTAGTCAGCAGAAGTCAGGACTAGAGCCCAGCCCGGCTTTCCCACTCACTCACCGGGCTCCTCTGCCAGGGAGGAGGCTCCGAGGAGCTGCTCCTGGGGAGCTTGGGGCTTGTGCAATGCCCGTGACGTGGAGAACCTCCTCCCTCTGCTTTGGTTCGGGGCATTGCGACTCAGCACCTTCCCGTGGCGGGGCAGGTCACACCGGGGTGCGCGGGTACTTTGCACCGGGATTACGCACGGAGCGGGATCGAACCCGCGGGTTTGATCCCCGGAGCCGGCGGTGATTCCTGGCTCCCCGTGGGGTGGCTCCGGCCGTGGCAGCGTTCCCATTGCATCCCGAGCTGAGTCGGCAATGGGCTCGCTCCGACTTGATCCCCGGGGAGCGGAGTTGCGCAAACAGGGAGCGATGGGAGGTGACGCAGAGCTTTCCTGGGCTTCCAGGAGCCGAGGTAGGCGATGGCAGGGGCTGGGGCCACGGGGGCAATGCCCGGCTGGCAGGGGTGCTGCGGGCACTGCCAGCCCACTGCAGTGAGAACCAGGGCTGGTTGCACAACAGAACCAACTCCCTTCCCCTTCCAAAGCTGCTGGCGAGGAAGCGGCAGGATAGGGAGGGGGCAATGCCCGGCAGCACAGCGTGGGGCCCAGAGGGTCACAGGGTGGGTGATGACCTGGTTTTATTGACCTGGGTGTACGAGGTGGCCGTGGCTGCATCCCTTCCTAACTGGGGCAGCTCACTCCTCCCACGGCTGTAGTGTCACCCACTTCCCAAAATCGTCAAAGCCCATGGAAGTGGGGTGTGCCTCAGTTTCCCCATGCCTGAGATGCTGCTCCTGTAGGGCGGGGGAGCTGCGTTCAGGGTGGCTGGCAGAGCCTTTGCATGCCATGTGCTGTGGTAAAATGGAATATTGCTGATTTTTTTGGCCTTGGATTGTGTTTTCTGATCTTTGTGCAAGTGTTACCTTCCTGGGCAGAGCAAGAGGTGTGTGCCACCAGCGTGCTGGGCCTGCCTGTAAAGCATCCCTGGGCCACTGGCTGGCTGGGCAGTGTTCATCTAGAGAGAATAACACCAAAGAGACAGGCACAAATTAGTAAACCCAAAGTGCTTCTGCCCAGTTCTTATATCTTTGGTGGGAATAACTTTTAAAAAGTGGATTTGATGTGGAGGGCTTGGAAACAGGCAGGGTGAAGACAAGTAACAGTGCAGCATGGACTGTAGAGAGCAAAAATACTTATATTAGGAAAAATTTCTTCACTGAAAGGGTGGTTAAGCATCGGAAGAGTCTCCCCAGGGAAGTGGTGGAGTCACCATCCAGGGAAGTGTTGAAAAAGCGAGGGGACGTGGCACTTTGGGATATGGTTTAGTTGGCACGGTGGTATTCAGTGGTATTGGACTTGATCTTGAAAGTCTTTTCCAGCCGTAATGACTCTCTGAAAAAGCCACACGAGTCTGCTGCGTTTCATAGAGTTCGGTTGTTTTTTGGTGGTGTATTTTTATTATAAAAAGCAGGTGGTCACTACTTTCTCGAGGGGATTTTCTGTGCCCCGCATCCCACCTGGATAAAATAACCTTAATAACAACTGCCTTGCGAGCAGGAGCATTGCTTGTATTTGCCTCGTGATGACGAGCCGGCCCGGGCTGTGCGCTGGCCCCGGGGAGTGTTACCCCCCTCCTGCCTCAGTTTCCCCCCCGTGCTGCCGGCGCTGGCCGAATATCGCGCCCGGCGGTCGCGATGGTGGCGCAGGGACGCGGCGGGCGCTCCGCTCGGTGGGTGGCAGCGGCGGGGAGCGATGGATGATGATTCCAGCCGGGAATCATTTCCGCCGCCGGCCGGCCGCGGGTTCCTGCGCAGCGCGGGGCTGCCGGAGAGCCCTGCACTGCTGCTGCTGCGGGGCCCCGTCCCGCACACCTTGGGCCGTGCGGGGGCAAAGCCACTCCTCCTCCGCGCCGTGACATCAAGCCCTGCAAGAGCGACCGGCGAAGGGTCAAATTCCCGGCGCAGGTAGCGCTGGGCTGGCACTTCCGCGCCGCGCCGTGCCGGGCAGGACCCACCCCCCACGCGGGGACCCCCGAGCCCGGGCACCCCCGCCATGAAGTCGGAGCAGGAGGAGAACAAGCCGGGGAGCTGCCGCTGCGAGCAGGGCTCCGCTCCGCGCCCGGCCCATTGTCCCCGCGGGCGGCGAGGGGCGGCGGGCGGCGATGCTCGGGGCAGGGCGCTGTGCCCCTGCTTGGCCCACGCAGGTAACGGGGGTCCCGCGGCGGGGTCCCCCCGGGGTGGGGGAGGACACAGCCCGGCGTGCACGGCTTCCCCCTGGCTCGCTTTGTGCTTCGGAGCTCGCTTCCTCCTGGGAGAAACAAAAACAACGCCTGGGAGCTGCCCGGGGCCGCGGGGAGGTGGCGGGGGGGTGGCCGTGCTGTCCCCGCGTCCCACGGCGAGAGAGGGGCAGGGTGGGGGGGTTCGTGCCCTCGTGGCCGTGGGAAGGGGCGGGGCGGGCGGGTCCCCGTGCCCCGTTGTCCATTTTGTGTCGCGGAGAGAAGTTGGAGCGAGCCGGGAGCTGGCGGAGCGCTCCCCGCCGGCTGCGGGGGCTGCTGCGGGGGTCTTAGCCCCACCAGCCCGTGGTTTTATATGGTGTGTGCTTCTTGAAGCTTTTCACAACCCCCAGCCTGGCCCCGAACCCCTGTGCCCCCCAAACCCACTGCCCCCCCTCCCCTCCTGCCGGCACAGGGGTTTACATCATGTTTTATTACATCCCACCAGCTTGTGGCCAGGGCAGACGAGAGAGCAGGAGTCTGTGTGGTGGAAATAATCATTATTTTTGGAGGTGGGGAGTGCCAAGAAAGCAGGGGGGGTACTTGGCAAGCAGGTGGTCTCTGCTTGTCATGCCCCATCGGTGCGAGCACCCATTGATGGTGCGAGGTCGGGGGTCCTGACCGGGGGTCCTGTCCCGGAGCTGTGACCGTGTGGAAGCGCCAAGGCCAAGCTGGTGTCTTAACAGGAAATGCTCCGAAATGGTGTTTGCAAGGATTTGCTCTCACTGGGTGGAAGCTTTAACCCAAAATTGCCGAGGAGTGCCCGTACCAGTGTCCAGGTGTGACAGCTCGCTCGCTTGCAGCATCGTGGCGGCAGCAGGGGGTGGTATTTAAAGCTTCTTTAAAAGTGAAAGACAGATGTGTGGAGCCAAAATCTATGTATTTAGCCCAAGCAGCTCTGCTGAGCACCCTGGTGTCCCTCCAGACAGGAGCACTGGAGGCCAACAGCTCCTCTGAAGTCATAGGGCACCTCAGTGCTGCAGGGGGTGTTACAGGGGATGCACAGCAGCAGGACTGCGCTGAGGTGGGGATGGACACATTTCCAGCCCTTTCTCTTCTTAACCTTTTTTGGGGGGGGATTGGGTGCCCACTGTAATTCCTGACCACCCAGGGGAGAAGGAGGCATTGCCTCACATGGACAAGCCCCATCAGTCATTTCAACCCCTTCCAAATCTGCTGCAAGCAGGCAGCAATGAAATTAATGTAATTTAAACATTTCCCAGACTAATTGATGAAAACTACCATTCCCGCCGAAATAATTGGCTGTTAATTATATTTCAGTTGATAGCATTAAACTTCCATGGCACTGCTGGATTCTGCATCCTTTATGCTTCAACCACTGATTGGTGTTAACAGACAAGGCAAATCAGATTTTTTTGGAGTTTTTTTAATTGTGGTGAGCACCTCCGGACAGCGTTTTGGGGCTGAAGTTTCCACTCCTGCTCCTGCAAATCCCATCTTGGCCTCCTCTGGGCAGCAGATCCACTCTCCCTTTGCAGCAGCAAAGCTTTTTACAGGCCTTGGAACAGGCATCACTTTTAAAGACATCCACTTAAAAGCCTTTTTTTTCCCTGTGTAACTCAGCTGACACGATTGCTGTAACACGGAGGGGATGTATTAAAGATGGATGCAGCACAAACGACAGGGCTCGTGTTGGTGAATTCCTGTCTCAGGTGAAAGCTGCATTTTGTGAGTTTACCAGTGAGATGGTTTTTGCTTTGCTGGGCATGAGTCAAGGGGGTGATTTTATCCAGGATGTCAGCAGGGTAAATATGCATCTACGTACACCTCTGTCCTGGGGCGGGAAACAAAAGGGTCATAAAGAACATTGTTAGAAGAAAATAAGGATTCAAGACCTAGAGATGAGTTGAGTTTGTATTTTAAAGAGCATCTCTGGTTGTTAAGTAGCTCCCCAGCTTGGGAACCCCCTCTTGCAAAAGGGCATAAAGCTGGAGAGAGACTTCTGACAGGGACGTGGAGTGACAGGACAAGGGGGAATGGCTTCACACTGGGAGAGGGAAGGGTTAGATGGGATATTGGGAAGAAATTCTTCCCTGTGAGGATGAGGAGGCCCTGGCACAGGTTGCCCAGAGAAGCTGTAGCTGCCCCATCCCTGGAAGTGTCCAAGGCCAGGTTTGACAGGGCTTGGAGCAACCTGGGCTGGTGGAAAATGTCCCTGCCTATGGCAGGGGGTGGAACTGGTTGAGGTTTAAGGTCCCTTCCAACCCAAACCATTCTGAGATTCTATGACTTTGGTAGCAGCCTTAGGAGGGAGTTAGAAAGAGGAATTTTCCTTTCAAACCTTGGCTGCATGGATTGTGCTTTCCAATTTTATATATATAGAAAGATATATATATATATTCTCAACCGATTTGACTTTGCCATATATGTAATAATATAGATAGATAGCAAATATAACTGCATATTGCAAAGCATAATCCATTTTTGTACAGATATGTATATATGTATATATTAAATTATATCCATAAAACAGGAAGAATTTGGGATATATGGGTGATCCCAGGTTCAATAATTCAGGTTCTCCACAGACTTTGGCTTGCAGCTGGTGGCATGGGAGCGTGGTGGTGCCTCATGCTCCTCTCCAGGTTGCATCTTCAGCTTCCCACAGATCTTGGATTTTAATCCCTCAGCAGTTTCTACTGGGACTGGGAGCTGAGCATGAAGTTGGGGATGAAATTCCCTTGTTGCCTGCTTTGGAGGATGGATGCTTTGGGGTTTCTTCACTATCTTCTAACTGGGACCAGAGAGGAATGGTGCAGTTTTGGGGGACTGCACTGTAGAGTGTTTTATAGCAAGGAGTTCTGGGGCCCAAGAACCCCTCTGGGATTCTCTGCTGCATAATTCCCTCCTGGACTGCCTGTTCTTGGTCTTGTTTCCGCTCTTCCTTCCCCAGAGGGGGCCCTGGCATGTGGGGATTTTCTTGGTTCCCACCAAAATGCTGCGATTTCCAGGAATCCGTTGGGATTGGCGCAAGCTGCCCTGCCCTATCCTCTGCTGGTTAATTTTATTTCCTGGGAATACCCCTCTGTGTTTTCTGGGAGAAGTGACATGTAAGGAAAGGTGAAAATGAGTTACCAGTGGGAAAAAAAAATGAGCAATTTGTTGCAGCCAGGGGTGTTTTGTGGGACTTTCTGCGGCCGGGGAAGGCACGGGCTGTGTTTTACACAGTAAATATTCCACCATGTACGAGCCTTTCACATCCTCTCTGCGATCCCAGAGGCTGGAGGGGACATTTCTGCCATCCCTGGGAAAGATCCTGTTGTCCTTGGCCTCCTCTTGTCCTTGCTGTTTTGCACAGATTTCCAGAAAGCACTTTGGGCTGCACCAAACCCCCCGGCCCGGGGCTCGACTGTTCCTCGTTAGTGACTTTATTGCTGAATAATTTACAGAATGGGGCCTTGCCAGTTTTCATTCGGGAAGCATTTCAAGTATGTGGACCAGATTTTATGCCTTCCTGGCGCAGCTGCCGGGGAGGAGCCGCCTCTCCCTGTCCTGCCTCCGGCGTCGCCTCCCGGCCTTGCTCCGCGAGCGCTGCCGGAAAGGAAGCGGGCAGCGCACGTGTGGAGGGACCCGGGCAAAAATAAGGGGAAAAACCCTGATATTCCATGCCCAGTTGGTGTCACCCAGGCTGGCTGCTACACAGGGATGCTGGGGAGAGGACCCAATTGTAGTAGCTTTTGGAGAGGGGGGGTTGGTTTTAATTTTTATTCAGTTTTTCTGGTTAACTGTGGACTGCGTGGGCGCAATGCAGACCTGAGAGGATGTGGGTGTCCCATCCCTGGAAGTGTTCAAGGCCATGTTGGACGGTACTTGGAGCAACCTGGGCTAGTGGAAGGTGTCCCTGCCCATGGCAGGAGGGTTGGACATGACTGTCTTTAAGATTCCTTCCAAACCAAACCATTCCATGATTCTGTGAAATCAGTAAGTTGCTTTGGGATCAGTAAGGGCTTTTCTCTGCCTGTTTCTAAATGGGAAGGAAAGCAAACCAAACTCGGCTGGAGAGTTGCAGTGGTACACACACAGCCCCAAAGTGTTTTGCAGGATGAGGGCAATGGGTGCAACGTAGAAATGGCATTATTATTATTACATTAAACAGTGGATATGGCTGTAGGGAAAGAGGTGTCTGGAGCTTTCCTCCAGCACCTGTTGTGGAGGGGATCCAGGCTGGGGTCTGCTGGGATGCTCCTGCACTGCAGCTGCTCAGAGGAGTGAGCAGTCACTGGGTGTAAATCTGCAAAATTCAGGGTTCAGCTCTGCAGGTGGGAGTGTTGTCTTCCCTTTTCCTGTCTCACAGTGGGTTTGTTGGATTTTGTTGAGTGTGCCCGGAGCACGTGGGTGGCTGGAGGCAGACCTGAGGTGTGTGGGACTTAATGGAGCTCATGAGGCTGTGTTGGATTCCATCCATGTGAGCACCCTGTCAGCGAGTGGTTTGCATGGGAAAGTACTCCTTTGTTTATTCTTATATTAACATTTATTTTTAATTTTTTTAACGCAAAACCAGCACCCAGCGGAGCCTTCCCCCTCCCTCCCGGCGCCTTCCCGTGCCGTCCCTCACCCTCCTCCTCTGTTCCCGGAATAACTCAGGGTCTGGGCTTCGTGCAGAGCAGTTTTGCCAGCAGGAGGGGTCACCCCAGCGGCCTTTCCCTGGGGTTTGAGTTTCCAGCGGGGCCGTGCCGGGAGCCGTCACTCACTTCCTCACATTGTGTCTCCTCTTCCTCCAGCGCTGCTGCGGGAGGAGGTGGCCCAGCTGCAGGAGGAGGTCCACCTGCTCCGGCAAATGAAGGAAATGCTGACCAAGGACCTGGAGGAGACGCACGGCAGCAAGTCCCCGGAGGTGCTCTCGGCCACCGAGCTGAAGGTGCAGCTGGCGCAGAAGGAGCAGGAGCTGGCACGTGCCAAGGAGGCTCTGCAGGGTAAGGCTGCGCCTCCTTCTTCTCCTGAGCCTCTCCCCGGCACCCTGAACTTTTGAAGAGTTGGGAAAGCCATGCTTTCCATTTGCGGGGGGGTTTGGTCTCCCTGGGACCCCCTGATCTGCCCCTGCTAGGAGTGCTGGGGGACCAGGAGGGACTGGGGTGCGGTGATGGGCTGGGAAATGGGGTGTGGGGGCTGTTTGCAGCGTTGCAAAGGAATTCCTCCACAGCTGTAGAGTAGAGACAAGGCAGCAGCTGAAACGCAGCTGCAGGTGGGGGTGGGTTGGATTTGAGTCCCTCAGACTTGTTAGGAGGGAAGCAGCGAGTTTCCTGGTGACTGCAATTTTCCTTATCCCTCTTGGAGTTACCTCCAGATGATGTGCAGGGTCTCCTCCTTCCTCCGTGCCTGGTTGGGGTGTTTCTGTGGCGGTCAGGGCCATGCTCTTCCCTCCCTCACCAGCCCAGCAAGCCCCAGGACCGGGCTGTGCAGAGCAAAACGCAACACTGCAGCTTTTCCACCCCAAAAACGGGCTGACAATAAATCCGTGCAGGATGGTTTGTTAGCTGGAGCCGGGGGATGATCCTGAGCGGGGAAAGCTCTCACACGTCAAACCCTGGCAGCGCCGCGGCTCTAAATATCATCTCAAATCCCCAGCATACCGAGTATAACTTGCACTTGTCAGCTCCTGTTTGCGGATTATGAGGAGAAGCTGTCAGAAGTTTTCAGGCTCAGAGGCTGAGCAGCACGTGGGGAGCTCAGGGGGCCACCACGTCTCCCCCTGTCCGGGATGCCGAGGTGCTGGGAGAGGCAGGGAATTGGGCTGAGTCGGTGTTTGGGGAAGGAAGTTCAGAAAATTTTCTGTGATTGCTGTCTTGATTTGCAAAAGCATCCCCATGTATCAGTAGCAGCCAAAATACCTTCAAAATTCTGCCTCCCCCGACGCCACTGGTGCAGCCTCCGGCAGCAGGAAATGCTCTGGGTTTATAGAACTGTAATTGGAGGAGAAAAACCTTAATTAGGGAATATTTGCTCTGTGTGTGTGCAAGGGGAGCTGCTGATTAATGCAAAATGCAGAAAAGCAGAACTATTGTAATGCCTGTTCAAAAAGAAGTAAGAGCAAGAAGTCATCTAAGGAGCTGCAGTGAGGCCACACGAGCTTCTGTGGAGGAGAAAAAGTTAATTTGGCTTCAAAATCATGATTATTTAAATAATTATTTAAATATTTAAATAACACAGTGTTGGTTTTTTTATTGGGCTTTTATTTGCCGCTGTTGCAGCCCCTGGGGTTGGTTTTCCAGGACTTCTCTGCAGGTGTGGTGGCTAGGGAGAGGGAATGTCAGTCGGCACTTGGAAAGGCACATTACATGAAGCCTTTTTCAATCGATGCTTCTTCCCTCCTCTGCAATATTGGGAAGCTTCTGAGTCATTTGGAAAAGCTGGCTGGGCTGGATCTGGGCTGGAGGCGCTGGGCAGCAGAGCAGGCTTGGCACGACTGAGACGGATAAAGTGGAAACGGGATCAGCAGCTGGAGGGGGAAAAAAAGTCCTTTTCCCTTTCCGTGAAAAATTGTCTGTAGAGAAACGTAGCCAAACGGGGAGGAAAACCGGCGCCTGGTGACTGGTTCTGCCAGGAGAAATGCATCTGCTGATGGACACACTGGGGGAGTGGTGGCTGTGTGTTAAGGAGCTGCGGGATAAGGCAGAGCCAGGAGCGCAGGGAAACTTGGCCGCACTGTCCTGTAGTTCAGGGATCTGTGACAGTCGTGTCCTGCAGGCAGAAAGCACCTCCCAAGAGCAGCTTCCTCCTCACAGCCTGCATCCCTGTCTGCCTGCATCCCTGTCTCCCTGCATCCCTGCACAGCCCCGTGCCCGGCAGCATCGGCCACACCATCCCCGTGCCTGCAGCGTCCCGCAATCCACGCTGGGTCCTGCGGAATGTCATTAGCAGATAAATTATATGGAAAGCTGTCATGGTTGCTGGCTCGGAGCCTGGAAGTGCAGCGCAGCTGGTTCAGATAGATCTTGGCTCACCGGGCCGTGCTGAGGAGGGAGGTGGAGAGGGTTTGCCAGTGGGGTTTGCCAGTGGGGGCTGCAGCACCTTCTAAGAGCATTTATTTTGCGTGGCCTCACAGGGTTTGGTCTGTGATGGTCTGGGTGGAGGGTCCCCCATCGGAGGTGCATTCCCAGCCCTTTCCAACAGCATTTGGCACAGGGATAGAGCTGATCAGCCCGTGCAGCATCTTCCCTGTGCCGTGCTAACAAGCCCATGCTGTGGAGGGAGGGAGCAGGGATCTGGCCCAGCACGGGATGCTCTGCAGGATTAACTCGACCAATTTCTGTATCCCTGGCAGCATGTGCTTTATCCATCATTATTCCACTTTTTCCTGAGCTAATTCCAGCCCTTGCACTTTTTTTTAAATCAATTAATGTCCAATTAAAATTCCATAGTGCCACATCCTATCTCCCTCTCTGCCTTTGCCAGGACTGGGACACTGGGTCGTGCTTCCAGCATCAATGCAGTTATTATTATTTCCCCAGCCCTGGCTGGAAAGGTATGGATGTGGTCTGGATTTCTGATGTGGCAATCCTCAAAGGGAGAAGTTGCAGACAGCTTTATTACTGCTGGTCCTGCTGTGGGCAGGGACGATGCCCGAGCACCTGAGGGGCTCGAGGAGCCTCTTGGCCAGGTGACATCCAGGAGCATGTGGGCTAAATAGCAGAAACCCCATTTCTAGGAAGGTTATCCCATATGCTGGACCTCGCCTGCAGGATTATCCTGTGGAGAGCAAACCTGGTTTCTGTTTCCGTTTTGAGTGCCAAGGTGGAAACCTCGGGCTGCCTTTCCCTGCTGCTCGGGAAGGTGTGAACTGACTTCGTGTCTGCTCCACAAATGGGTTGTAGCCTGGACTCCTCCTGCCCAAACCCGCAGCTTGGAGCTGTGACCTTCCCAGGAGTGGTGTTTGGCTTGGGAAGAACTTCCTGCAGAAACTCACAGCACCCTCAGATTGCTGCAGTGATGGGGTGGGCAGCAGAAAAATGGGTGGATGGGTGTCCCAGAAGATGAGTGTCCTGGTGGATGGGTGTCCCAGAAGATGGGTGACCTGGAAGACAGGTGTCCCAGTGAATGGATGTTCTGACAGATGGATGTTCCCACCCATGGATTCAACCAGGGAAGCCCATTCCCTCATACAGACATGAAGCTCTCTACAGAAAACCTGTTGTTCACTTTTGAAGACCCACCTTAAATTTTCAGAAGTCACTGATCACCTTGTTGGCCGTTGGGATCAGGTTTGGAATGCCCTTGGCCTCGTAGCAGGGTGTTTTCAGGTAAATTCCCCCAAGGTGAAACGCCTCTCCTAACTTTTTCCTGAAATTTGACTTTGGGCTCTGATTCCCTGCCTGCTCCATGGCTCTGCACCCCCAGGAGCGAGCTCTGGCTCTGCCTGACGCCTCGTAACATTGACATCTTCAACATCAAGATCTTCCCGATGTGACGGCGGCACCCGGGGAGCAAATGCGCCAATTTAATTACAAAGCAAGGAACAGCTCTGAGATCCCTGCACAGGGCTGACCGATTTTATGGGTTAGTCATGGTGACAATATTGAATTTCATGGTTGGAGGGGAGAAACAGGAGAAATTAAGTAAATGTTAATGGGACAGGATGGGTTTCCACGTTGGGCGTCGCTGAGGTTTGAGCGGTGCTCCCCGAGGACGCCCTTCCCTGCGTTACAAAATTCAGAGTATGGTTCAGTAAGTGATAAAGGAAGCTCTGATTCTGTTCCTGGCACAAAAATTGGCATTGTATGGGGCCAGAGAAGGGCTTGGAAGTGAATGGGAGTCATGGGAAGCTGCTCTTTGGAGTGTCAGAGGTGGTGGGCTGCATCTGCTGCCGGTGCCTTGATGTGTTTGGGCTCTGCTGGCTCATTCCGGGAATGTGAAGCTGGGCAGAGATGATGTTTCTATGTTTTTCATCTAATATTGTGTTATCAAGGTAATAAAACTAATTATTATGTCCTCCAAAAGCTCATCTGGATGGTGTGGTCACCACTACCTGGCAGGGCCAGGAGTTGGACTTCAGTGATCCATGTGGTCTCTTCCCACTCAGGATATTCTATAATTTATATTTCCTTAATTTGATATTACTAATTTCAAAGGGGAGGGGTGGTATTTATAGCAGCCCCCCATCCTGAGAGGAGGTGCCTGCTTTTGGGATGCAGGAGCTAATTCCCAGCTGGAAGTTGTTGGATGGTGAGGCCAGACTGGGGCCACGTAGTGGTAACAGCCGTCGGTGGTGGCATCACTGGGTGGTTCCATCCCTGCTGCTGCTGCCCCAGGCAAGGCTGTGCCTCTCCTGTGGAGCGGCTGGGGTTTGGCTCATCACACAGAGCTGGATGTAAAAGGCACTGAGGGGGTGGATTTTTAATTGTTTTGGCAGCAGGAAGGGCCCAGCGCGGAGCTGGTCCCGTTACGTCTCTGTGTCCGTCATCCTTGTCCCAGAGGGCCGGCGCTCAGGGGGACGGATCATGTGGCAGGAGGTGGGAGCTCAAATAACACAGGGTGACTCGTGCAGGTGGGGATGGGGGCTGGCAGTGAGAGCTGAGGGTTCACCCTGCTGCTCCCAACCCATCTCCCCCATCCCTTGCTGCCGAGGCTGGTGCTGAGCTACCGAGTCCAGAGAGGGGCTGGTGGGTCCCCCCCATTCCTTCTGCCACATGCTTGGGGTGGGAGGGGAAAATAAATAATGCAAATAAGAGAATTACTTTCCACTCACGCTCTGGGTTTAGGATTTCTTGCTTCTTGTCTTATGAACAGGTCAGAGGTTTGGCCAGAGAGCCCCCTATGCTGATGAGCTGGATGAGAGCTTGTTTGGATACTCGTGGGGTGGGGGTTGGGATATAGAAAGCTCACCCTGGATCATCAGATTAAAGGAAAAAGCCATTTCACTTCCATGGATGGCCCAGATAGCCAGTGAAAATCTGCTTTATTCCTCCTTGGCTGGCCCTGCCGTCACGCCGTGGATTGCAAAGGCTCGTTTTCCCCGACCGAGTAATTAGCTGGGCTTGTTTGCTAAGGAGGAATTAAGCTGCTGCAGCAAGTGGGGTTTGGTCCAGGAGCTCCTGGCAGCCCTCGCGGCTCACTTCTGCCTCACTTTTTATTTTTCTCCTGCCTTTTTCAATTAATTTCCCATTAATTTGGTTTGAAATGAAGTTCTCAAATGACTGATAAATCTTCTTTAAGCTTAGGAGCTAATCGGTTTGGAGGAGGGAGAGTAATAGAGGGGAAGAAAAAAAAAGTGTGTTAATTTTAGCAAATCTCTCAAATATGAACTGAAACAAATGGTAAATTGTCCTGTTGGGTTAACAGGAAAAAAATCTGCTCTTGCAATACCCAAACTTCATAATCTTCTTGCAGTACTGATGCATTGGCGTAAATATTGGTAAATATTAGTAAATTGACAGATATTCAACCTTGGGAGATAGTTACCCTTCTCCTAATAGTACTTATGAGCATCTTTATTTGTTTTATAGGTGAGTGTTGAAGTGTTTTCTGTAAATCTTTAAAGGTCCTGAGTGTTGCCACTAATTAAAGGAGTTTGTATGCTATGGGGGACTCTATTTAATTAAATTCATTAGGAGTCTTTTGTCACCTCCAGCATCCAAGAGTGGCAAATGTGACTTAAACTTTTATAAGAGCCTCTGATTATCCTTGAGGAAATTAAATATACGTGTATATGTGTCTGTGGGGTCTGGATCTCACCCCGGTATGGCTCAGTCAACTTATCATTAATTTTTCTTTTTCAGCAAGTTTTTAGTTCCAGTGAAAGGACTGGGCAGAGGCAGGTTGTGGTTAAATACACACAGGCAGCAGGAAAGGGCTTTTTCAAAGACTTAGATGTGGTTGTGATTGTTTTTAGAGGGTTTCTGTAGTGATTTCTTAAGCTGGGAAAAAAAGTAAGGGAAGTTGCGGTGTTGGAAGGGGCTGAGTTGTCCCAGGAGGGGTTGTGTTTATTGAAGTGAGTGAATAAGACTCCCAGAAGCTCCCTGTTATGGGACAATATGAATTTTTGTGGCATTTCCTACCTGGCTTTCTGTTTATCTATGTTTTGTTTTACCTCTGATGCTTAATGGCAGAGTAGTTTGTCTGAAGAGTTTCATCTCTTGGTTTTTAACAGATAAAAATCTCCCTCTTCTTCCACTGTTTAGTTTGATTTATTTTTTCCCACCTTTTTATCCTCTGATCTGCAAACTTCCTCCTTTCCTCGTGGTTCCATCCTGAGCACTTTCTTTATCCTCAGCACACACTTACAGTAAAAAAAACCAGTAAAAAAGTAGAATGAAACCTGTGCACAGAAATAACTTCCTACCTGAGTAAAGCTCTGAGCTGGTGATTGTGACAATCTGGGGTGGGATGCAGGAGGTGCATAGAACCCCCCTCTTATTTTGGGGGCTATTCCAGCACATTTTGGGGCTGGGTGATCACTGTTATCAGGTGATCACTGTTATCAGGTTATTCTGCCTGAGGGTGCCTGGGGGCTGCAGTGCAGGTCTGATAAGGATGCTCTCCCTGCTTGCACACAGGTGGAAATGACTTACTGAGGGTCCCCAGGCAGAGGAGAGTGGGAGCAGAACACCCCTGTGCTGGGACAAGGCAGAGGCACCAAACCAAGGGTGCCAAAGGTGCCTGAGGCAAATTAATCCCTTTTGAAGCATGACACGGTCACGATTTCCTTGTATTTCGTGTATATTGTCCTTATCCCACGTGTTCCTCACCAGGGGAGGCACGTTGTGGTGTAGTTTAAGCCCCCAGTGAAGTGACTCATCTCAGGGTGTAGAAAACACAGCGTGGGCTGAAACGCCCACCAGGGATTTCTGTAATCCAGTGGAAAAAGGTGGGATGTGTGCATGGAGACGGGTCCCACTCATGAGGGCTGCGTCATCTTCTAGTGGTTTTGGTAGTACAGGCAGCTCCTGGAGCTTTGGGGCTGGTTTTTCTGGTGAGTTCAAGGGGGTTTAGGATATTTTTTTTTTAATATGGAGGGATAACTTGCAAGACTCAGCTGGGAGTGTTGGAGGGGCAGAGCGTGTTTCATACCATCCTGCTCCCCTGGGAACGGCACGTCCTCAGGGTGGAAAAGCATGAATGTGTAATCAAAAGCAATATTTGTATTCTGATTCCTAAACTGGGTGTTATTTTGGTGGGGTGGGGTGTATCTGGAGCAGGGAGCCAGAGAGGATTTCTGCAGTGCTGCCAAGGACCAGGTTCAAGGTTGGGTAAAGCATTAATGTACAGAAATGACTGAAACTCCTCCTCCTACCTCAGATTTCTGTAATTCCCCCTGGATTACCAGCCTTCCTCCCCTGTCCCGGTGTTGGTGGTCAGCGAGCATCCCTTGCTGGTGACTGGGAGAGGGAAGACAGGAAGGTTTTGGGTTTTGAAACACCCCATTGCATCCTGTGGTGCTGCTGCTCTTGCCCCTCATTCCAGCACAGCATCACTGAGCTGGAAGGGGACACTCAGGGAGCCATGCCCCGGGCTCGTGGGAGCGCTGCTGGAACCCACCCCGCTGCTAAAAATAAACGGGCTGTGGTTTATTTATCCTGGAAAGGGAGCAGCAGGTTTTCCTGTGCCGGGCCCTCAGGCTGAGGCAGCAGTTTTGCTCTGGAATCTCCTTTTCCAGAGGGCTGAGCTGCCCCTTGGAGAGCGGGCAGCGATGATGAGCCGTGGTGGCGGCGTGATGGGCGTTTTGGGGGCTGCGGCGATTGGGACGAATTGGGCGTCTCCTCCCAGCCCAACCCCCCGGGGGCTGCTGTGCCCTCCGTGCCTGATGCATCCTCTCCCCCTCAGCCATGAAAGCCGACCGCAAGCGCTTGAAGGGGGAGAAGACGGACCTGGTGAGCCAGATGCAGCAGCTGTACGCCACGCTGGAGAGCCGCGAGGAGCAGCTCCGCGACTTCATCCGCAACTACGAGCAGCACAGGAAGGTGAGTGTGGGAGCCCGCAGCACCGTGGTCTGGTGGCACAGGGGGCTTGGCAGCGGGGTTGAGTGGGAAACCTGGTTTGTAATCAGGCAAAAACCCTTTTGAAATCCCAGCTGGACTCTTGCTGGGGTTGGGGTGGACCGCGGCAGGTTAAGCCTGAGATTAGCTCAGTTAGTTGGAGCACAGTGCTAATAACACCAAGGTTGTGGGTTTGATCCCAGTATGAGCTTAAGATCCTTGTGGGTCCCTTCCAACTCAGAATGTTCTGTGATTCTGTGACATACTAGAGAGAATCGAGCCAGACATGCGAAATCCCATGTAATTTTAACAAGGTGCTCAGTGAGCATTGCTTCTTGGGGGACTGGCTGCATCCTGGAGCTCCCCAAAAAGGGGAGCCACCCCTGCCAGCACAGGGCTCTTGTGACACCACTCATGGTTGGGTGGTCCCTGAGAGTGTCATTGCAGAGGGGTTTGTGGTAGCACATGGATTTTCCCTCCCTGATGGCCACCCCGTGTCCCGACAGGAGAGCGAGGACGCAGTGAAAGCCCTGGCGAAGGAGAAGGACCTCCTGGAGCGGGAGAAGTGGGAGCTGAGGCGACAAGCCAAGGAGGCGACGGACCACGCCAGTGCCCTCCGCTCCCAGCTCGACCTGAAAGACAACCGCATGAAGGAGCTGGAGGCTGAGCTGGCCATGGTGAGCTGGGGGACTGGTCCAAACCTGAGGGGTGGAAGGACTCAAAACAGCTGGAGTTGAGCTGGAGAAGGTTTAGGTTGGATATCAGGAAAGTGTTTTTCACCCAGAGGGTGGCTGAGCACTGGAACAGGGTCCCCAGGGCAGTTGGTCACAGCACCAGGACTGTCTGAGTTCAAGAAGCGTTTGGACAATGCTCTTGGGCACATGATGGGACTGGTGGGGTGTCCTGCACAGGGCCAGGAGTTGGACTCAGTGATCCTGATGGATCCCTTCCAACTCAGCATGGTCTGTAGTTCTGTGATCCTCAGCACAGGTTGCAGCACAGTTTGAGTATTTACTTGCCCAGGGGTGGGTGGGTTTGGTGCAATGTGTTGCTGCTCGTTCCGCTGCTCCGGGAGGTGTTCACGTGCTTTTCCTGCTCCACCACCATCACCTTGGTGCCCTCCCCCAGGCCAAGCAATCCCTGGCCACGCTGACCAAGGACGTCCCCAAGCGCCATTCCTTGGCCATGCCGGGCGAGACGGTGCTGAACGGGAACCAGGAGTGGGTGATGCAGGCTGACCTCCCGCTCACCGCCGCCATCCGGCAGAGCCAGCAGACCCTCTACCACTCACACCCCCAGCACTCGGCGGACCGGCAAGGTGGGCACCCCCTGGCCCAGGGCACGGGCAAGTCCTCACTGCCAAACCCCTTTACGGGGGAGGAAAAAATGTGTAAACACCCCCACCCCCTCCAAAATAGTTTATTAGAAGCAAAGCAGAGGTTTGCTGGCGTGACTTTTTTAACTCCCCGCGTCCCTCCCTGCCTTCCAGCGGTCAGGGTGAGCCCCTGCCATTCCCGGCAGCCGTCCATCATCTCCGACGCCTCCGCGGCCGAGGGCGACCGGTCGTCCACACCGAGCGACATCAACTCCCCCCGGCATCGAACGCACTCGCTCTGCAACGTAAGGCACCGTGTGTGGGTGGGAGGGCTTTCTGCGGGTCCTCCACTGCCCAAAACAGCGTTGGGTTTGGGCTGTGGGGCAACCTGGAGCTTTGCTGACCCGGGAAGCTGCTCTCCTGGGATTTTATCCCAGCCCCACCGCAGTTCAGCTGCCCAAACGAGCCGCTTTTTGCCGTGGAGGTGGGAGGTCTCAGGCTGTGTTGGGGCTGATCCAATGGATCCGTCTCTTTCTGCCGCAGGGGGACAGTCCTGGACCGGTACAGAAGAACTTGCACAACCCAATCGTACAGGTAGGGCATAAATCCTCTCAAATCCTGCTCATGAGAACCTCTCCTGCGTTAGAAAATACTTTGGGGGCTCAGAGGCACCAATTTTGGGGTCTTACAAAAAAGTCATCTTGAATTGTGAGTCTTTGATGTCTCAGATTCCTATAATTTGCCCAAAAATCCATGTAATATCTTAGGCATTTGCTGTGCTCAGGGCCCTTTGGGGTCTTGATTTTTGTAAAGCACAGGCAAAGCAGGTTATTCTTCTGGTTTTGACCCTAAACCACTGGGATATTTTTTTCAAGCTGTGGACAGACCCTTGTTCTGACCTATTCCTGGAGCCAAAATCCTGGACAGTTGAATTAAGCCAAAATCCCAGAAATGTGTGTGTCGGGGGGGGGAGGGGTGTTCCAATTTTGCTGCAAATTCCACCACACAAATTCCAGGAATATAATTTTATTTCGGTCCAGCACCTTAACGTTGCTCTGGACCTGGATGCAAATATTTTTTGGGATCTGGACGCAAATACTTTTCGGGAGCTGGACTCAAACATTATTTGGGGCCAGGACCACGTGGTCTGTCATCCCCGATGCGAGTGCGTGGCGAAGGAATTGCCGAATACCCACACCCGTGTCCTCTCCTCCCACAGTCTCTAGAGGACCTGGAAGACCAAAAACGGAAAAAGAAGAAAGAGAAGATGGGCTTTGGCTCCATCTCCAGGGTGTTTGCCCGGGGGAAGCAGCGCAAGTCCCTCGACCCGGGGCTCTTCGACGGGACGGCCCCCGACTACTACATCGAGGAGGACGCGGACTGGTGACCCCCCCGTGCCGGGCGGGTGCCGTTGTACATATCCCCCACCTGTGGACGTGTTACCTGTTGTCTTGGGAGCGATGCAGCTGTGTCGTAACTTCAGTTTTCCCCCTTTTTGTTTTTCCATGTGGTTTTTTTTAATTTTTTTTTTCATTTTTTTCCCCATCCCGGTAACTCCTTTTGTTGTCGCTTCAGTTCGTCAGTTTTGGGGGTGTTTGTTTTGTTTTGTTTTGGGTTTGTTTTTTGATTTTTTTTTTCCTTTTGTTTTTGGTGTTCTTTTCTTCTTTTGACAAAACTTGAAACTTGAAGGACTGCTGTGTCTCTGTAAATACCAGAAATATTGTGCACTTTGTGCTTGTGACGTCTCTTGTCCGAAACCCGCTGTTTTCCGGAGCCCAGCCCACGGGATGTCCTCGCTTGGGGACGAAGGACCTGCCCAGCTGAGGGACCCTTAGAGGGAAAACACACAAAAACAACAACAACAACAACAACAACAAATCTCCTTCGCTGTGATGTCTTCCTGGCCGAGCACCTGGGCTGGTTGTAACGCCTGCCGGTCTGGAAAATAAGTGTTTTAACGTTCCTTTTTAGTTGTCTTAATTTATTTGCACAAACCCAGAGGAGCTATTCTAACTAAATTATTGCAGAAATTTTGGGATTTTTATATTTTTCCACGTCGGTTGGGATGGGGCGGGAGGAGGAAAGGGGGTGTTTGTACTGTATTGTCCTGGGAAGCTGCTGTTGTGGGGGGGGGAAGGGGGAAATTGGGGGGGTGTTGGAGCCGTGGACCCCCCCACGCCGAGCTCCCTCGGCTGCCCCAGGAGCACTTAACGCCTTGGAAAACGCAAACCTAAATACCTGCTGGGAAATCAGATGGAGGTTGGGGGGGGAAGCTGGTGGGAGCTTTGCCCGCTGTTTTTCCCTGCTTTTCGGGGGCTCACCCTTTGCTTCAAGTAAAATTTAGGGGGATCCGTCATGAGCTGGGAGCAGGGGAAAGGTGATATCCCAAAATATCCCGTATCCCTAGAAGTTTCCCAGACAGGACCGGCCACCCCGCTCCAGTTTGGGGTGTTACCGCTGCCATGGGGGGGGGGGGAGGGGGGAAATCGGTACGAATTCCTACCGGGGAGGTTTTTCTGGCTCTGGGGTGATTTTGAAGCACAGGTGGAGCTTGTGCTTCCAAAAAAATCCCTTGGAAATGCCCCAAAACCAACCCTCCACCCCCCTCCCGGCGCGGCGGCCGCTTCCCCCTTCTCCACTAACACGCGCCGCGCTCTGCTTATGCCAAGATAAGTACCTTATGCTTTAATGCTTATGATATAATTTTAAGCTCTTTACACAAAAAAAAAATGTATTAAGATTTTTATTTAATGAACTATAATAGTGTATTATTTTTCTTAATTCCGACACGCGCACGCCCTGGTCGAGATGAAAAAAGGGGTGTTTTGTCTTAAATCACCGGTGCCCTCGCGCTGTGTGTTCCTGCTCGTGGGATGATGCAGAGAGGCCGTGGAGGGGGTGCCAGAGGGACCAGCCCCCCCAGGCTCTCCTGGGGTGGCAGGGCGGGCTTTGCCCCGTGGCGTCTTTTCTCTGCAGAGAAGCATTTTTATACATTTTGTTGTTTTTTTTGGGGGGGTTTTTTTTGTTTTACTGGTTTTGGTTTTTTTTTTTTGGTTCTCGTTGCGTTTTTATAATTTAAAACTCTAAACCACCAGAAGAGATGAGCAATCTCCTTGTTACCGAGTAGTTTCCTTTGCATTTCAGCTTTTTTGTAAATTAGGAAATAATTCTAAAAATTACTAAGAGGATGATTTATTTAAAAGAGAACTTCGCTAAATAGCATATGAATTATGGGTAACATTAGATTTAACTTTTCCCCCCGTGAGCGGGGGAGAATCCTTGAAGGCATGGATGCAAATATAAAGTTATAAAAGATCTAAATAAAGCTTATTTTAAAGTACAGATGAACTCCACGTGGTTTAATTGCTTGACAGATGGAGAGCCTGGGCCGGCGTTGGCATCGGGGTGCAGGACACCCTGACTGCCACGTGAATCTGGGGGGCTCCAGGGTGATGGGAGGGATGCAGGAGAAGCTGGACCAGCTGCCAGGCAAGTGCTTGCAACCTGGATGCAGTGATCGTGGCAGGAGGCTGGGACAGTCTGCATCCCTATAAAATGGGGGTTTCAAGGGTTTGAGGTAAGTAAAGCTTTGGGAATGAGGGGGACAGCCAGATGTTCCTCCTCATATGCAGAAGGACAAAGAAAAGCAGAAGGGATGGAGAAATAAGGTAGTGTTGTGCTGTTTTATTAATGGATAAATTACTTATATTAATTGATAAATCATTATAACAATCCACAACTAGTTATAATAAATATATGTTATATAAATAATAAATAATAATTATTATTCCTATTATTATTTTAATTACATTGGTCACTTGTAGGGCCGTACCAGCACTGCAGAGGGACCTGACAACATTTTGAGGTCAATTGCTGTTCGCCAGAGCAAAGACAACTTGCAATGATTTTCTCTTTCTTTGAGCCCATAATGAGGGTACAGATGAAGAGAAGTACCTTTTCTTCTTTTTTTTTCAACAGAAACAGCCTTCTGGGTTTGGGAGAAGCTGCAGGGCAGGTAAGAGCCATCATAGTCTGAAATGGAGCAAAGAAAAATTGGAAAAACTCAGGAGAAGCCAGCTGGCTCTCCAACAGCTAGAATCCAGCATTAATGGGAATTAAATGTGGCATTAAAAGGTAACTGCTGAGCACAGCAGACATGAGCTGGGCACACACAGGGGTGGGATTTGCTGCATTTGGAGCAATTCCCTGCAAATATTTGGTGTTTCCCCTCATGTATGGGACGGGCTGTGGGTGCTCATCCATCCCATCCGTGGTTTTAAAAGCTCTGCCCTCTGGGAGCCAGGAATGTGGCAGAGCTGTGGGTGTCACACCAGTCCTGGTCAGGCTTCTACTGTTCACCCATTTTGTGACAGTGCCGTGGGGACCGTGCTGGACCCTGGGGAAGGGGTCACCTCCTGCTCCAGAGCCTCATTCCCTGTATCTGGGAGTGATGTCCTGGGCTGAGGGGGGTCTCCTCGGTGGCTTTGTCCTTCCCAACCTGCATTTCCCTGGCAGTGGAGGCTGCAGGAGCCTGTCCCTGCTGCATGGCTGCTGCATCCCCCTCACTTCAGCCTCATCCCTGCTGCATCCCCTCCGTCAGGCTCATCCCTGCTGCATCCCCGCTGTGCTGGATGCTGCGCTGCTGCCACCGTGTGAGCGGTCCCCGCGTTTCTCCGCCCCCGTGGCTGTTTGTTTTAGGTGTGACTCGCCGCTCTGGCGCACTTTGCACCCAGCACGTTGTTGTGCAGGAGCTCCCAAGCGCCTTTTCCCCCACCGTGAGGACTTTAGACCGAGAAAAGCAAATATCCCAGGGCCTGGCACGGGGTGTTGTGTTGGTGGGGTGGGGGGTATCCGGCAGAGGGGTCACTCCAGAACTCCAGCACCCCTTTGCTGGTGTGCAAACCAGCCGTGCTGGTCCTGGCACCATCTCTGGTGATGTTACAACCTGAGCCGTGTTTACCTGCCGTGTCTCAGCCGTGCACTGGAAGGGAACATGTGGGTCAGGAGGGGGGTTGAGAGGTCACAGCAGGTAAACAGGGGTGAGTCTGGGAGCTTTCCTGCCTTGGCACTGACTCAGCCCACGGCTTTAGCGGGTGATCTCACCTCCCCGGGCTAGATTTTTGGTGATAAAGAGCTAAACTGGTATACACCAGAGAGCTGAATAAATCATCAGGAGGTTGGTGGGGTTTAAGATGGGGCTGGTCACAGAGTGTGGGTGATGGTGGTATTTCGTCAAACACTGGTGTCAAGGGCCACCACTGAGCCTGTTGGTTTATTGCTTGGGATTGCTGAAATTCGGGAATGTGCCTGTCATTAATTCACCTGTTTTCAGTATTTTCCCTGAAGGTGTCTTCTAGTGGTGCTGCTTATTGTATATGAAGCCAATGCTGGAAGTGCCTTTGAGTCCTCGCCTGCACAGCCCAGGGGATGCCTGAGAGCATCCCTTGATGCAGTTGTCCTTTGGGATATCCTGCTCTGCCATTGCCCCTGCAGCTGTCCCACCACCAGGCCCTGTCCTTGGCTTCCCACTGCCCGACCTGACACTGCCACGAGCACCTGCAGCAGCACAGACCAAGTGGCTCCTCTCCATCCAACCGGGACACCGGAGCTGTGATCAGGCCCTGCATCCAGGTAGGAAGGTTTCCTCGGTGTTTTATCACTGGTGAGTGATTTCCCAGCGTTTCCCCATTCTTGGGCACAAGCCCTCGCTCTGCCATCCACTCCTAATTCTATAAAGCTACATTAAATATCTGCTCAGCTTTTTTTTAAACACCCACCTGCACGACACCACCGGGGCTCTTCTCTCCCAGCCCTGTTATCCTCAAACCCTGGATCTCCTACTCCCAAGTCCCCGAGCAAGGCAGAGTTTCCCCCCAGTGGGATGCAGCAGCCCCCCGGCTCGGCTCCAGGAGGAAGCAGCAGGTTGGTGGTTATTCTCCCTGCTGAACACAGCCGCTCTGTTTACACTGTTTTTTCCAGGTTGCAGACGTGCAGGTGCTTGAAATGCAGACGGTGACCTGGCCCGGCGGTTGAACTGGTTGTACTGGAAGCGCCGTCCTCTGCGCCACGTCCCGGCAGCCGCCGGGGACACCGGCTCGGCTCCTGGCCGGGAGATGCCGGCAGGTCGCACCCTCCCACCGGGAAATGCCTCCCGAGTGGCTGGTTTTCCTCCTTTTTCCCCGCTTGCGTGGCAGGTTCTCAGCCTGCGGCCCCGGCAGGGACTCTCTAAATCGGGGTGTAGAAACTGAGGCATGAGGAAGAGAGATACCAGTAAAGGCCAGTGTGTGTGTGTGGGCTGGGAACTGGGATCTGAGGGAGCCCATCATGGAGCAGGCTGGGATGGACTCTTATCCTGGGGGCAAAGATGGGGCTCTGCCATGTTCCATTATATATAACATTATATTTATATATATATTGTATTTATGGGGCTAATTAGCTCCTAAGTCTCTCTCTAATCATAGAATCCTGGAATGGTTTCAGTTGGAAGGGACCTTAAATCTCATCCAGTTCCACCTCTTGCCATGGGCAGGGACACCTTCCACTAGCCCAGGTTGCTCCAAGCTGCATCCAACCTGGCCTCAACTTCCAGGGATGGGGCAGCCACAGCTTCTCTGAGCAACCCCTGCCAGGGCCTCATCCCCTCTTCCTATTCCTTCCTATCTAATCTAGATCTAAATAGATACTCTAATCCTAATCTAGACAGATATCCTTCCTCATCACCCTCTTCCAATTTCTTCCTATCTAATCTTGATCTACCCCTTGTCCTATCACTCCATGGCCTTGTAATATAATAATATCATATAACATACATGTGCAGTTTGGTGGCTCTGCTCCCAGGGATGGGTTTTCCCTCTTTCAGGACAAGCCATCCAGCTGCAGGTATCCAGGAGCAGCGTGTCACCCAGAGCAGTGGCTTTTTTGGCTCGCTGTTGGAAAGGTTTGGAGGAATCCTGGGATACGTCTGGGCTTTCAGTGATGACTTTAAAATACATGCTGAGCACTTTTGAGCAGGAGAAATCAGGGGAAACTGCCAGTGAGCAATTTCTGCCTCCAAGGCAGGGTAATGTGAGCCCCTGGCACCTCTGCACATATCAGGGCATCAGATGCCCTTATGAAAGGCCCTTTTGTTACCTGCTGGTGGATCCAGTGGGGCTTCAGTTCCCCCCTTGGCATTCCTGTGCTCTCTGTCCTGCATATCTGCCTGGATAAACACCCTGGAGAGGTCCCAGCCTGCCCTGGACTGGGCAGGGAGTGTTTGCAAGGGGAGGAGTTGATAAATCCCCATAGATAAATCCCCACACTGGGATGGCTGTTGGAGCTGGAAAGGCAAGTGAGACCAAGAGATGGATGTGAATGTGTTATCCCACAGAGGAATGGGCAGAAGGGAAAGGCAGGTGCCTCAGCAGCCATCCAAGGGGTCCAAGCAAGCCCCTCCTGCCTTGATCCCGCTCCACTGCCACTGAAAAGCCCATTTCTGGCCAGAATTCAGCTTTGTGGAGTGGGAACCTGAGGAGCCAAGTGATGAATGCCCCCTCTGTGCTCACGGTCTCCAGGGCCTCTCTGCAGGGGGGTGACCTGGCTCGGAGCTCTCCCTGCGCCAGATCGGGGGCAGTCAGTGTGTGAAGCCCATGTTCCCCCTGCCTTCTGATAGACAAAATAATTCCCTGTTGTGCCTCCTGACTGGCAGAGCTGCTTGGGATGACGGGTCTGTGTTTGACACAGGAAGGTGGGGCAGGAGAGGAGGAAATTTGCCTGAAGTGGAGTGAATTTGCCTGAGCCGGTGGCCAAGGCGGAAAATGCAAAACAACTCATATGAGCTAAAAAAAAAAGTGAATAAATATGCAGTTATGCTTAATAATTATTTCTTTTTATAGGACAGCTCTCGGAACTGCTCTTTGATTAGAGGAGGAAGGTATCGCTGCCGTGCGCCGGGGCAGGTGAGTCACTGGAAAATACCATCAGCTTCCTGCGGGATTGTGCTGCGAGGGAGGGATGCAGGGAAGCAAGGGGGGGCTTTCCCAAGAATCCTGAACACCGGTGGCCCCGAGGCAGGGCTGTGGTGTGCTGAGTCACGCCAGGAGATGTGACAAGTTTCGTTGGGTTCATGATGGTTTTTGCCCTTCGCAAGGGCTTGCAGGGCTTAAGGTACAGGAAAAACTGCAGTGGCTGGTCCAGCAGCGTAGTAATGTGGCTTCTTCACTTGAAAAGTGGGAAAACCCACCCTGACTGTCATCTCTGACAGAATTTGAGTCCTTGATGGTGTTTATTATTATGGCTGGGTGTGAGAAGGGCCTGGAAAAATGCATCCCAGTTGTTGTTGGGATGGCATTCAGGCAGAGGTGACACTGGACATGGCATTAGTTGCGACGGGTTTTGCCAAAGCTCAGGTCTGGTCCCTGTAGTTCAGTCTGGAAACCATGGAATTGTCTGGCTATGAGGACAAGGCACGTTGCCAGTAGCCATGGTGAGGCCCATGCCCAGAATGGCTCTTCCTGGCAAGCAGGTGGTTAACTGGGAGTGTTTATAGAGGGCAGCAGACTGATAAAAAGCACTTTCCAGGCTCCCTGGGAGCACAAGCCTGGCTTTGTGGGGATGTCAGCTTTGCCTTGGTGAATGGAGTGATGAGCCTGAGCAGTTGGGTTCCTCAAAATGAGACTTCTGCAAACAGAGTTCGGAACTGACAGAGGAAAGGCTCCACACAAGCTGGTTTTGTAACACAGATGCCTCACAAGCTTAAACTACAGAGTAAAAACTAAAACTTTAGTTAGATGTTAGGAAGAAATCCTTCCCTGTGAGGGTGGTGAGGCCCTGACAGAAGTTGTTGAGAGAAGCTGTGGCTGCCCCATCTCTGGAAGTGTTCAAGGCCGGGTTGGACGGGGCTTGGAGCAACCTGGGCTAGTGGAAGGTGTCCCTGCCCGTGGCAAGGGGTTGGAACTGGGTGGGCTTTCAGGTTCCTTTCCAACCCAACCATTTTGGGGTTCTATTAAACCAGAGATGGGGGGCTGCGATGTTCCAAGCAGGGGCTGCACAGCGCTCCGAGGGGGGGGTGACGCGATCGGCACCCCCAGCTGGGACCCGCACGTGGTTTTGGGGTGGTCTCCCCGATGGTTTGCGGGTCTCTGCCGCTGGTTTTAGGGGGGGGTCTCCTTGCCGCTGCCCTCCCTCCGCTCTCCCGGTTTCCCGGAACAGCGCCCGGGGCCGGGGAGCGGCGGGGCCGGTCCCGGGAAGCGCCGCCCCGGGAGGGCCGGGCCGGGGAGGGCGGAGCGGCCCCGCACGGACCCTCCGCAGCCGCCGCCGACACCGCCGGGAAGGTACGTGCGGCCAGGGGGGGGGGTACCGGGAACAGACGGGACCCCCCTGGCCGAGCGGGGACGGGACTGGGACCCCCGGGAGCGCTGGGAGCCGGGAACGGGGCGGGCCGGGCTCGGTCCCGCCGGGAACGGGCACCGGGAGAGGGACCGGGAGGGCGTCGGAGTCGCGGGCTGGGATAACCTCCAGAGTGCGGGGAACACCGGCAAGGCGAGGGGAAACACCCCACAAAGCAGGAGCAAACACCCTCGAAGAGGGGGAAGTCACCGCCGAAGCGGGGGCTGGGCACTGGAGGGTTGGAGCGCCGCGGTTTGGGGAGCAGCGGTGCCTTGGGGTCACCCCTTGGGGTCACCCCTTGGGGACACCCCTTGGGGTCACCCCTTGGGGACACGTGGGCTTGGGGCACCTTCCTCGGCCCGTGCGAGCATCGAGGTGGCCGTGCTGAGAGTGGGGGGAAGGAGTGGCTGCCCTTTTGGGAAGGATCGGCTTCCCTAAAGGACCCCTTTAGGGAAGGGTCGTTTCGGCCGTTTTGGGAAGGATCAGCAGCAGGGAGGGTGCCAGATGACCCTCACGCCAAACCCACCGGAGCCTGGCAGCCAGGTCCCACGGGTGGCAGCCCAGCAGGAGTGTCACGGATCACGAGCCCACGGCTCGGGTACATCCGTCCCTGGGAAGGTGCAGCGACCGTGTGTGAGCCAGGAAAGCAAACAAAGCCAAGGAGAAGGAGACCTGCGCAGGGCAGGTCGGGGCTGGGCGCTGGTCAGTGGGGGCTCAGCTCTTCCTATCATGACGTTCCTGCTGAAAAAAGAGCGGCCCGGAGCTTTGAGAGGTTCAGCAAACCCACAGGTGTCTCCCAAGTGGTTGTCTGCTGACGCTGGTATTTGATTTTTGGAGGTGACGGGGTAGGGACGAGCGTCGCTGTGTCATTTGTTGGGAAGTGCGAGCAGACACCAGCAGTTCCAGGAGTGTGTCCCATGGGAGACGAGCTGCCCTCGCCTCTGTGGAGTGGATGAAGCCTGAGAGAAGTGAAGCTGCACCAAGAGGTGTGGTCCTGGCTTTTCCAGCTTAAAGCTCTCTGGAGCAGACCTTGGCCACTGCCTGGTGGGATGTGGCCACAACACATCCCTCTGCGGCATATCCAAGCATCCCGCAGCCGTCCACAGCCCTGGGTGTCTCGGCATGGCAGCCAGAAAGGGAAACCTCCCAGGTGTCAGTGAGGAACATGTGGGTGTGGGGCTGGTGAACCCAGCCCTGGACTGAGGTGACTCGGAAGTATGTGAGATGCCTTTGATTTTCGCCGTGTAATTACACGGGTGGGAAAACCCTTAGGAAGGCAAGTGCCCGGGGAAGGAGGAATGTTTGGCCACCGGTGCCCTGAAGAGAGCTGAGTGTTGGTGTTCGGCGCCGTGGCGGTGCCGTGGGGAGATGCCAGGGGGCCAGGGCTGGGCAGGGCTGTCTGCCTGCACTCCAGCAGGAGCCTGGGAGGAGGGATCTCTCCAGCAGCTCAGGTATGCGTCGTCTCCCAACGCTGCTCCAGACTTTTCTCGTTCCCAGTGTATTTAACAGGCGGAAAACGGTGTCGAGGCTCTGCGGGAGCACCTGAATATCCTTGTATGAGCAGTACAAGTGGCATGTAGTGACATAATTCCCAGAAAACCTCCATCCCTATCAAAATACCTGTGCCCACGCTGCGGAACACTCCTGCTTTGTGCCTGGCTGCTCTGCGTCGCTTGGCTGCCCGGCCAGCTCCGTGTGCCCTGGCTCCCCCCTCCATCCCTTCCTGCCTCGTGGGGGCTCCTTAGCCATCCACAACAGGCTTTCTCTGTGGGTCACACTTGTTGGAGAACCTTTTGGAAAAGCCTGGGGAGAGGTGATGCTGTGTTGGGGTAAAAGGTGTTGCTGACAATCCGGTGTGAGGGTGAGGAGGGCGGTGCTGGTGAGGCCGATGGCAGCGTGATGTGTCGGGTTAGTGGCTTTCAGCAAGGGGAGATAAGGCTCCAGGGGCTGCTGTGGTGTCACAGGAGCTGCTTAGAGCACTCCAGGAGGGCTGTGAGGAAGCGGGAGTGCTGGGTTTGGCTTCGGAGGACATCAAAAGGGCAGATGGATAATGTCTCTGAGCGCTGGAAGGCTCTGGAGGAGAGTGTGTTATCTGGGTGTTTTCTGGCACAGGGACGGGGAGAGGTCCCAGAACAAAAACCGGGGGGAGGTTGTGCAGGAGTGGCTTTATCTCAGAGGAAACAGCAGATTAGGAGAATTTAAAAAAGAAATAAATCCAAGCTCAGAGGTGCACAGTGGCACCCAAAGGAAACTGGGAAGGAGAAGGAGTCAAAGGGCTGGGATTTTCCCAGGCAGGCCCCTAGGTGCACAGGGAATTCAGCTCCCTGGAGAGAGGTGAGCACCTCAAACCCCCATCCCTGGTTTAGCAGAGCTGGGCCTGGAAGCACTAGGCTGGCAGTAGCTCTCCCAGTGCGAGCCTGGCTCAGGAAAAGCCACGGGCCGCTGTTCACACAGTGAATGAAGGCTGGGACACAGCGAGGGCTCGCTGACCTGCTGGGAGCCGGTGCCAGCACAGCCTCGGTGCCCGCAGCAGCATTGTCCCCGGGAGTAAATGGCAACGTCCTGAAACACAAACGTAAAAGGACTCTCTGTCCCTGTCCATTACCGCTCTCCAGCAGGCGCCGCTCGGATGGATATAATGGAATTATGGGGAGAAAAGAGTCTGGGAGGCAGTTTCTTCCATCTCAGTGGCAAAGGTCAAGGTAATGGCTGCTGCAGAGTCATGGTTACAGCTCAGGAGTACGATACTGTGGCTTGTGTGATTCCCTGCCACTTCAGAAGCCCTTGGCAATTCCCAGAATTCCGAAGGATGCAGCACAGGGAGATGCATATGGCTTGGGAATGGTGCCGTGGAAATGGGGTGCCTTGTGTGCCTCGAGGTGCAGCCAAGGAGGGGTTGTTCAAAATGAAAGGTAAGGGAGAAAGAGGGTTAAACAGCTCTTAACTGTCTGTAGGGAATGTCGGGAGTGATGGATGTGGGTGCATTCTTTTGTGCTCTAGGCAGGAAGTGGAAGCAAAATGTGGAAAAGCCTCCATGGTCTGCACGGCGCTGCCCCTCCGGGTTTCTATTCCCTGGTGGGATGCCCTATAATAGGCTGGGATTTGTCCAAAAGACCAGAAATTGGTTAAATTAGCAGTGATGCTGCTTTTCCTGGCTCTCCTGGATTTCTGTGGGTATTCCCCACGTTCCCTGGGCTGCATCTGGCCAGGAACATCCCTGTTCCTGGGACAGGGGTAATGGGGACAACAAAAAGGGCCAAAAAAAAGAGAAACCGTGGCAGGGGGTTGGAACAAGATGCTCTTTAAGGTTCCTTTCAACCCAAACCGTTCTGGGATCCCGTGAAAATATCATCCATGTCCTGGGTGTCGCTTTTCCAACCGCACATGGAGTTTTGTGCTCCTGGTGGGTTGGGCCCTTGTGTAATGAGGGCCACCTCAGGAATGAGCTCCCGAGGATGTGTCGGGGTCAGCAATTAGCAGGGAAGGGGGTTAATGAGCAGGTTGTCTGGGTGGAAGGATGAGGAAGAAGGTAGAGCCTTGTAATCTAACAGAGAGGAGACTCTGGGATCCTTGGATAGTTGGAGAATGGGTTCATTTAAAAAAAAAAAAAGAAATTCCAGGCAATTAGTTTTGTTTTTTTATGGCCAGTGCTGGGGTTGCAGCCTGTTTTTGGGAGGCAGCTGCGAGGGGATGTGTTGCTCCATGGAGGTGTCCTGGGAGCCGTGCACTGCACTCCAGTGACTCCTCGGGAGCGCTGGAGCTCATCCCACGTCTGGTCACTGCGTCGGGGTTCGACCTGTTCCCTGAACTGCAGACTCATCTCCCGTGATCCCGTGACAAAGGTGTTGCTGCTGGAGCATGAGCTGGAAGGTGATGTCACGGGAGGGGAAAAATCCAAAGGTTGTGGAGGGCAGAGGAGCGTGGGTGCTGCTGTGGGCAGCAGAGGGTGTTGGGCTTCCTTGTCAGTCAGCCAGTGGGGCTGGCATTTCTCTGGGAGCATTTCTCTGGGATGTGGGGCATGATCTAGGGCTGACCCCACTGGGTGGGCCTGTCTCCCGTGGAAGGGAAGGTGTTCCCTGCTGCCGCTCCACCTGGCTGCCTGTGCCAAAGCCTTGCGGGCACATCCAGGCGTGGTGGCACGCAGTGCTGAGAACAGGCTTATCCCGAGCCCTCCCATGCCCAATTAACCCTTGGAAATGTCCCAAGAGAAGTCCTGAAGCGTCCCTGGGCTCTGGCAGCCGGCAGGATTTGGGGAGGGGTGTGAGAAGCCTGGAGGGGCTGTGGATGCCCCTCCAGCTTTGAAGCTGAGCCGGTGGAGTTTAATGATTTGGAGATCTTGGTGTAAATCATTGCCAGGGCAGGGCACAGGAGTGGGGGGGATGGGATGGAGGGGGTCTGGCTGCAGGGAGGATCCCATGCTGTGGGCTGAGGGAAGGGGAAGGGGGCTGGAGGGGACTGGAGTGCTCAGACACCTCTTGCCAACCTGATGGGAACAAACTCCAATTGAATAGGACAAGGTGATGTTTTAAAGTAAAACAGGGATGATTTAAGTTGGATATTAGGAAAAAATTCTTCCCTGTGAGGGTGGGGAGGCCCTGGCACAGGCTGCCCAGAGAAGCTGTGACTGCCCCATCCCTGGAAGTGTCCAAGGCCGGGTTAAAGCAACCTGGGCTAGTGGAAGGTGTCCCTTCCCATGGCAGGGGGTGGGACTGGATGAGCTTTAAGGTTCCTTCCCACCCAAACCATTCTGTGACTGAGGGTTGAGCATCCAGACAGCTCTGGGGGTGCTGGACCCGAGGCAGAGGCAGCAGCAGCTCCCTGCTCGAGCCGTGACGTCAGGGCACCAGGATAGCTGTTGGATCAGAGATAGGAGCAGCTCTGGAAAGCCAGGAGAGCAGCTAATTCAATGGAGATACAGACTGGAATAGCGAGTCTCCTGTTTTAATCTGATTTCTGGGCTGCTGGGTAGCACTGTGAGGGATCTGTGGAAAACTTCCAGGCACAGAGGTGACGTAGGAGCTGAAATCCTGCCACTTCCAGGGCTGAGGTGCCTGAGGGAAGCCGCAGAGACTGTGAGCAGGCACAGAGGTTTAGACACCACGGGTAAATGCGAGCAGCCCTGTGTGTGTTCTCTGCCCACCGTGGGTGCAGCGCAATTTTCCTGCCCCAAGGCCATCACAGCAGTTGTCAAGTGAATTAAAGCTGGAATCAGGGGATGCCTTCCCCCGAGGAGCACACAGGGCAGCAGCCTGGTGCTGGGCACAGTGCTGAGCTGTGCCATGGGGAACAACGGGCTTGCCCCATCCTGCCTCCCAGCAACTCCCTTTGGGCAGAGCTCAGCAGCTCCTGTGTGTGTCCCATAACCCTGGACAAACCACAGGAGCCCAGACTGCCCTGCCTGGACCCACACAGGTCCAGGGATGTGTCCAAAGGGACTGGGACACCCCTCTGGTTGTATCCCCAGCCCTGCTGGGCACCGGCAGTGAGCAGGGAAGTTTTCTCTGCAGATCCCTCCTCTCCGGGCTTGCGTGCGTGTCTTTTCCTGCTGGAGCCGGTCTGTTTTCTGGGAGTGCTGCTCTATTCTGGCCCTTGACCCTGCAAACCGGGCGTGCACTCAAGCTAAACAAGCAAACATGCAGCTTTTGAGCCGGAGGGTTGAGCTGGAGGGTGCGTGGGTGAGTGTGGATACAGCACTTACAGCAGCACAGCCCAGGGCGACCCCGAGCCCAAACTAGTGTGTCCAGAAGCTGGGGAGGGAAGGAGGGATCCTGGCACAGTCTTGGCACATGTAAAGCTGCGAGGCTTCACAGGGATGTTCTGCTGTGAGGACCCAAGTTGTCACCCGTGGGTCACAGCACCCGAGGTCAGGGTGGAGGCAGGCAGGAGATGTGGCTCCATGAGTTTATTTTTGGAAAGCCAGCACATCTGGTCCTGGCAACTCAGAAAACATCCAGTGGAGGCTGCGGAGGGGGAGTTCCCACCTGTGTCTGGGTGGTCGGGAATGCCAGTGCTCGGACATCCCCATGGGATGCAGCCAGGGCACTCACCACCCCTGTGTGTGTGTTGCTCCAGGGAGGGTGAGCACCGGCCTGAAGTAAGCTGGGGGCCCTATAAGGGGTCACCATCCCGGCAGCTGTTGCTGGCAGCAGCAGGGAGAACCCACAGGGTCAGTTTGGCTGGGAGAGAGGCAGTTTTGGTTTCTGTTCTCTGGAGGAAAGGCATCGCAGGGCAGGCAGCCAGCGCCGTGAGCAGCCCTGCTCTGTCCCAGGTGTGGGGAAAGGGAGAAGCTGTTCAGCTAGATGTGTGTTTCTGAACATCTCCAGGTTGGTTTGCACTGACAGAGTTGATTTGAGTGGCCTTCTTTTGGTGCTGTGAAGATGTTATCACACTCCTAAGGACGGCCAAACATCAGTAATTTGATTGTTTCCAAAGGTTGATGATTATTACAGCTCAGAAAGTAGCAAAGGGTGGGAAATGGCCAGCAAGGATCCAGCCTTGTTATATCCCAACGTGCTCTCCTAAGGCATGGCAGCATGAGATTTCCAGTGCCACATGGATGAAAGTATATCATCGTGGCTGCTATGGCTGCACAGACTTTGCACTTTGCCATGGACTAACCATCACTTTCCTGCTCTTCCCAGAGCTCACATCCTGCCCGGGGAGGGCATGTTAGCAGGGCTGCAGCCCCCCTGCCCCGAGCCATGCTGTGAGGAGGGGGCAGCCCGGCCGTCCAGCAGCGGGAATGATGGCCCAGTCCCGGGCCAACGGCTCCCACTACGCCCTGACAGCCATCGGGCTGGGCATGCTCGTCCTCGGCATCATCATGGCTGTCTGGAACCTCGTCCCGGGCTTCGGCCCCCCCGAAAAACCCGCCACCCACGCCGGCAACAGCAGCAAACCCGACCGTGGCTCCGGGGGCATCCTGAAGAGCAAGACCTTCTCGGTGGCCTACGTGTTGGTGGGAGCGGGGCTGCTCCTGCTCCTGCTCTCCATCTGCCTCAACATCCGCGACAAGAAGAGGCAGAGCGAGGACATCGCCATCGCCCACGTGCAGCGCCAGGTGTCTGTGGAGCCCTCGCAGCAGGAGGACAGGTGAGGGGTTCTGGAGTGACACCAAGGGCTGTTGTAGCTCCGTGGGGTCTGGATCGAGGAGGGGAAGGCCGGTTGGCAGGCTGTGCTGAAATAAGCAAGCACGTGCCGTGGTTTGGGGTTCTGATGCGTCCTGGAGATGGGGAAGGAACGACTCCAGCCGTATTTATGGAGCTGTGTAGGTGGAAGGGAGCCTTGTTGGTGTATCTAGACAGAGCTGGGGCCAAGGCAGTGTTGCTGAGATGTGCCACTCCTGGCTGGGTTGGCCCATGGGATGTGCTGAGAGGGAACTGGGGGTGGGCAGTGGGTAACACAGAGCTGCTCTGTGCCTCACGCCGGGAGAGGAGCCAGAGGTGCAGCGGAGGTGCTGTCTCACTGGGTGCAGCTGACATGCCCAGCAACCTTGGAGGCTGGCCATGGAGTTTAGACCCGGTGAAAGTCTGCAGGGCTCTGCTGTTTGCTCAGGGATCTGCCTCGAGCAGAGCAAAGGCTGCTGCTGCAGCAGGCACAGGCTGGATAAACAGTGGTGCAGTTCCTGTGCAGAGGGAGGCAGGGGGGTGTTGGGACAACGTGGGATACAAGGGGGCAGGAGAGGATGATGGCTCTGCTGGCTGTTGTCAGGGTCTGCAGACCCACCCAGAAAATGAATTTTCCCTATTAAATTGAAAAGGTAACTTCATAATGCCAAAGAAATGGCAAAGATTGATGTGCAGGTACCTGTGCATAGATGGTGCCATAGTGCAGGCCTGAATCTCTTTACAGAAAACCTCAAGGTACCCAACCCAAAAGACATCAGAACAACAAAGGAAGATAGGTGATGCCCCTTTCAAATGTATTTTGACTGGTTTTTGAGAGAGGAGGAGAGAAATTGGTGTTCCTTTGAGGGAAGAATTCACACCTAGGCAATAGAAGAAGGGTTTGTGGGCAGAGAAAGCAATGATCAAAGATGGGCATATGTCATAAGGAAATAAATTGTGTGTGTATGTGAACATAGGTGGGGTCATGATTTGTCCTGTCAAGCAAAAAGGGGCTGCTATATAATGTAGAAGGGCAAATAATTAGTTAAGGCTTTGAGGGTGGGGTGGTTTTATTCTTTCCTCTCCATCCCCTACCCGCAGCAAAGCTGAAATGATGTTGTACCCACAGCCTTAACTCTTTCCCCTCTAGCCAAGAAGAGGATGAAGACATGTCTTCCCAGTACTATGTCCCCAGCTATGAGGAGGTGATGAACACGGGCTACTCGGAGCCCAGAGACTCGGACAGGAGCAACAGGCTGAGCGTCTCCCTGCCCTCCTACGAGTCACTGACGGGGCTGGGTGAGAGCAGCCAGGCTCCAGGAGCTGCAGGCACGGAGCCAGGCCCGGAGAGGCAGCCCAGCCGGCACAGCTCCCGCCTCAGCAAGCGCCTGAAGCCGCTGAAGGTCCGGAGGATCAAGTCGGAGAAGCTGCACCTGAAGGACATCAGGCTAAACCTGGACCAGGGGAACAGCAGCATCCCTGTCACGATAGAGCCCCTCACCCCTCCGCCCAAGTACGAGGAGATCCAGGAGAAAGCGCCAGTGAGCCAGCAAATGCCTTGAAAGGAAAAAAAAAGAGGGATCTGTGATGCTGCTGGGTTGAGGGTTCTTACAAACCCACCAGGCCAAGAGGGGCTTGGTCTGTGGGTGCTGAAGCAGCCAGGGCTCCCTGGGAGCTGCCATGTGGAGGACATGATGGGTGTGGTAGGGCTGCAGCACGAGGATGGGACAGTTTTTCCCTGGGACTGGGTTTTACAAAAGACTTGGGGGGAAAGAAGCCTGAATGCCACAGGTTCTGCTTCTCTGAAGTAAATGAAGGCTGGAGGTACCAGAAGTGTCACTTATGGTGCATCCTCTCACCTCCTCTGCCTCTCACCTCCAGCAAGACTTTTCCAAGCCACCAAACTGATATTGGAGAAGGATTTTTCCAAGTGGAAAAGCGAAATGTTCCTTTTTTTTTGGGGGGGGGTGTCTTTTCTTTCTGAGGAAGGGAAAGGTATTGCCAGAGCAGCACCACGGCTCTCCCTCTCTCCCAGCTGGGTTGGGCTGGTGGCCCAGGGCCAGCCCTGATTCCTGCCAAGGTCTCTGCTGGCTGGTGGGAAGCAGCTGAAAGGGGCCCTGTGCTCCTCGGGAAGAGGATGGGTTTCCTGCCTCAGTTGCTTTCCCTGTTGTGTTTCGTGCTCCGTTTGAGGCGAGTGGGTCACTCAAGGGGGGGTGGGAGCTGCACCAGTGCCAGAGGTGCAGGGGGAAACCACTGCTGAGCATCCTGTGTGGGCAGACCTGGGCTGAATAAATGTTTTGTACGTTGTGTTTGTGTGTGTGTGTGTGTGCACTCGTGGGTGGTTGGTCCTTCCCAAGGGAGATGCTCCGTGGGCATCCCATCTCCGGCAAAGCCATTGGCCACAAAGTCATCAATACATCCATCCAGGCTCCCTGGGGTGGTCTGAGGGGGATGTGGAGGCGGCTTTGTTGGTATGATAATGATATTGATGTAATCATAGGATAATAGAGCCATTTAGGTTGGAAAAGATCTCCCAAGATCATCAAGTCCAACCACTAACCCTGCACTGCCAAGTTCATCACTAAACCATGTCCATGTTATGGACTGGTCAGCAGAGATTGACTTGGTGCTGTGGTTGATATGAGAGGAGTCCAAGTGACCAAAATGTAGGCAAAGACATGCTGGTCCAAATCCATCCAATGGATTTCCCTTGTTAATGATTATTTCCTATTGCATCTCTTAGTTTCTGTTGTTGCATCACAGGAGTTTCACTTTGTTGTGCCCCAAGGCATCTTCTCACGTGGGCAAAATAACCTGGTTAACTGAGGGCCTCTCTTACTGAAGAGAAGGAAACAAAGCAGAATATACCTCAGATTGAGGGATTTGGGGTGGGGGGTCCTGTGTGGGTCTTGTTGAGGGGGGTGTAAAGGTGTTGCAGCTCCTTGGAAGTTGTGTCCAAGGCCTGTGTGGCCCTGAGAGCCCACTGGGAATTAAATCCTCTGTCCTTGGTGAGAAACTTCACTTTATTCACCCAACTTTTCTAGGACAACTGTTATTATTTCCTAGAAAAGCTGGGTGAATAAAGTGAAGTTTCTTGTCTGAGCAGTTGAAAGGTGAAGTTTTATTGAGCTTCTTTGCCAGAAAATCCCATTTCATGACATAGGCTGGCAAAAAACATCCTCTTTCCCAATGTCCCATGTAGGAAAAGAGCTGAAAGACTGCTGTGAAGTGCACTGACCGCAGTGACATGAGCTGTGACTCATGCACTAGTTATGCCAAAAATGCCCAAATGGCTAAATCAGCATCTCTGGCTATTTTCATGCTTGTCTTTGATGGTATTTGGGAAGCAGAGGGAGATGTGGGATGCTGAGAAGCGCAGGAGCCCTGACCATCGTTGTCGTGGGATGGCTTATCCCTGTGGCACTGTAAGGGAATGGTTATTCCTGAAGGTGAGGGTGATGGAGAGAGCACAGCTGTCTTTTCCAGCAGATTCATCTCACCCCAACCTCAGGCTGGTTGTCCAAGATGGACCACACTAGTAGGTGAGAAATCAGGATGTGTTCAACTTTGCATGTGTGTCTCAGTGTCTCCAGGAGGTAACACATCTCAGGACAGCTCAGTGAGTTCAGCCTGGAGAAGAGAAGGCTCCAGGGAGACCTTAGAGCACCTTGCAGTACCTAAGGGTCCTCCAAGAGAGCTGGAGAGGGACTTTGGACGAGGGCCTGGAGTGACAGGACAAAAGGGAATGGCTTCAAACTGACAGAGGTTTGCAGAGCTCTTCTTTGCAAAATCTTCTGCTTCTGCCTCAACATTTTTTTTTTAATTAATGTGATAAGATCTTGGAGGACTGGAGAGGCTAAACTGGGTGGTGATAGTGGCAAAGGTGGGGGGTTTTCCCTTTTTCTGCTGAAAAAGAGTTCCTGGCAGCCTGGGACGAAGAAGTGCTGATGGGTGACAGAGTCCCCATCACCTGGCAGCAACCTTTATCCCCTTGCCTGTGGTTGCAAAACCTGTTTGTGTGTGTGTGTGTGGTATTAAATTAAAAAAAAATAAGTCAAATGGGGACTCAAAGGTTCTTTGGCAGCCCTGGCAGGTGGCAGTGAGGTTTGTGGTCCACATTCCCACGCGTGTCAGGAGCTGGCACCGAGAGCTGCGGCCGCGCCGGCGCGGAGCTCTGTTGTGCTGCCAGGCCAGTTGCTTGGGAAAAGGAGAAGGAGGGGGGGAAAAAACCTAAACAAAACAAAGAGGACAAGCTCACCCAGACAGGCAGCAGCGGGCCCCAGCGTGGCCGAGGTTTCCAAGGCTACTGCCAGGCTGCAGCAGCACTGCTGGCCGGGACAGAGCCGCTTTTGGGGTCATTTGGTACAGTTTGTGGCGTGTGAGTTGTTCGGGCCGCTCGTGGCTCAGGTTTTGTGTGTTGGGTGGGGGGTTGCTGAGTGAGGAGTTGGGGTTTTTTTTCGAGGGGAAGCCTTGCAGGTTTGGGGCCTGGGCAATGCGTGCCTTTCTGAAGAGCTCCGAGGGGTGTTTCCAGCTGAAACCCCACACCACGACCATCGGGAGCCACAGAGGGGCCGACATCGTCCTGCAGGTAGGGGCGGGGCAGCTGATCGTCCTAAAACACAGGGTGGGTTTGGATGCGGGGAGGAGGACGTGCTGGAGTCCTCCGGGCGAAGTGTGGTGGGATTTGTGACCAGAAAAAGGGCCGGGCAACGCAGGGACAAACCTGGAGCCACCTCCAGCAGCGCTCCCTGCCTGCCCGCTGCCCGCTCCCAGTCCGCAGGTGTGGCAGGTCGACACGCAGCCCTGGAATTCTCCGCCTCAGACAACAGCTTCGTCCTCCAGGACTTCAACTCCCCCCACGGCACCTTTGTCAACGGCTGCCAGGTCCAGAATGCGGCCGTGGGGGTGAGGCCGGGGGACATCCTGCGCTTCGGCCCCGCGGGAGCCGCCTTCGAGCTGCTGCTGGATGGGCCTGCCCAGGTGAGGCTGGGTGGGGCTGCCCTGGGAAGGGTGCCCAGGGAGGGATGGGGTGCTTGCTGATCCCAGGGAAGAGTGCACAGGGATGGGGATGTCCAAGGGAAGTTGCCAAGGAAGGGTGGGTGGGTGCTGCTGCCCAGGGAAGGCTCCGGGAGCTGGAAGAGGCTCCCAGGTCTGGGCGGTCCTGAGGAAAAGCGAGGGAGGGGGAAAATGAAAAGCTGGAGCTCCCTCTGCTGAAGAAACTCTGGTGGTTCGGTAGGGGAAGGGAAAATCACGGGACAACGGGGCATGAGGGAAGGTAGGTCTAGAAAATGTGCTTTTCCTCTATATGCATTTTATGTTTCCTCCCGGGCCACTTACTAAGAGGGAAGTTGGGTTTTACATTCAAACTTAGAGCAACTGATAAGTTTCAATATCATTTTTATTATTGAAGCATCCAAGGTGCTGGTGAGGTAAAGCCAGACCCTTCCAGAGCAGTGAGCAGCTGAATTCCCAAAGGCAGGATGCACACAGAGAAGCAGGTGTGCACAGCAGTGCAGAGGATGCCCGTGGGGTGCCTTTTCCTTACTCGGGGCTCTCTGATCCTCCTTTGGAGGAGCAGCTTTGAAGGCTGACCCTGCTGACTGCAGGGAAGGAACCACCTCGGAGCTGCACGCTGTGAGGTGTCTAACAGAGGGAGGGATCACTCCTCTGGAGTCTTAGAGGAACATGCTGTACAGAGGAGCTGCACCCAGCTGGGAATCGCATCCCACCGTGCCTCGAAGCGCAGGACAAGTGCCAAGACAGGGACAGAGCAAGGCTTTGGTGGAATCCCGCTGTGAGCAAGAGCCATGGGTAGCAGCATGAGCAAAAGCAACAGGGCTTGGATGTGCTCCAGGAGAAGGGAAGGTGCTGGAGTGGCAGGGAGCATTCACTGGGGGGGGTTGGGCTCTGTTAACAACCAGATGTTGGAGGGCCCACATCCAGGCCAGGTCCAACGCCGTGCTGGCAGATGTTTAGTGCAGCCCCTGTAACTGAGACCTTGACAGTGGCTTGTCCTGATCGTACTGGAAAGCTCAGGAGAACAGCAGTGTCCTAAATCCCGGTGTGACGTTCCCAGCACAAGGTCTGGTAAACGTGGTGGGAAGGCAGGAGCGCAACGAGAGGCTTTGGTTCAGGTGGGGTGAATGGGAGAAACGATGGGGTAGGACCATGTGTGAGCCAGGAGAGCTGTGAAAGGAGCACCTCTGGATCGTGCAAATGATGTGCAGAATTAGGGCAGTCAGATGGAGAGGGAGAAGCTCAAAAGCAGCAAACCCCAATGATTTCCTTCTGCTTCGGCAACGAGTCTGAATGCCCTGATTAAAATCTGATCCTTGGGCAATGGAAATGGGAAAGGACTAAAACCGTGCTTCTGCTGAGATCTGAGCCTGGGTTTTGTGTGGCGTGGTGCACATGAATCCAGGGCTAAAATCCTTGCTGATAACGTGGTCCTTTCCCATCGTAGATGCCCTGTCCACCCTTGAAACGTCGCACGGGGTGGACGGGGCAGCTCCAGGTGGTTGCAGAGCCCAAACCCTCGGCTCCTGTGTCTCCTCCCCGCCTGCCCTCGCTGCAGTGGCAGCATCCCCCTGGCTCTGCAGGCTGTGGGACTCGTGGAGCCCCCAGCTACCAGCCCCATCCACCGCTGCCGAGGAGACCCCTGAGTGCCTGGGACAGGAGCGTGGCCAGCGCTGCCTCTCTGGACACCTTCAGCAGGACCTCTGCGGTGAGGCCGGGTAAGCCATGACCCCACACCCAAACATTCGTGTCCTGGTGTCCTCACAGAGCAACCTGGCACCGAGTGGAGCTGGTTGGAGTGGAGGAGTGATGAGTGTTGAGCAACCAGCTGTGAGTCCATGTCCAGCAGAGCTAATCAGGGACTGTGTGTGGTCCTGGGGGGCATTTGGGTCAGGGAAGAAATGAGCTGTGACACCCCAGAGGGAATGCTGTTGCCCTTGCAGAGGGATGTTTCCTCTTCCTTTTTCCTGGTGTGTGACCCAGAAGAGCGATGGCTGATTTTATCTGCACCAGTGACTCATGTACCTATTCCTGACTCCTGTTTGAAGTGGTGTTTTTTTCCTCCTTTGAAGTGGCTGCTTCAAGTGCAGGAACTTTAAAGCATATCCATAGCTGATACGCCTCTGGAAATAAAGTATGTGATAGCAGCAAGGCACAGGTGAGGGTTTGGGGCAATAGAATAGCTGGAGGACATGACTTCTGCCATTAATGTTGTGGCCTGGTGCACGATGCTGTGGTTTTTCTGTGTGGGGTTGGGTTTTCTGAAGTCATGAGCAGCACAAAGTCAATAGTAGGGTGTCAAAGTGCAGAGCAGGGGCATCACTGTGCAGTCCCAGCAGTGGCTGAACTGGAAACCACAGAGAGGGCAAAGGGAGGGACACACATGCCCCAGGTTGGCACATACCCCTCTGATTTTTGGGGAACAGAGTCAAAAGGATCCACTGACATGTCAAAAATGCACAGCTTTCTGTGGGGCTGGGAAAGCAGAGGAGTCTTTCTCTGCTGTTTCTCTGCTGCTCTGAGGCTTTTCTGGTTCCCAGAGGTGAAGTCTTCCTCTCTGTTGTGCAGACTGTTTGTGCTGTGTCATTTTGGTGCCAAATAGGTGGTTTCCCTGCTGGTTGTGAACCGAGCTCATGTCCTGAACAGTGAACACTTCCTTGGAGTAGTTTTTGGGACAAAGGATGCTGCAGGGAGCATTTCTGCTGCCTGCAACCACCTCTTATGCTGATATTTACTGCTGCTGTTTTTGCTTTCTTCCAGTCTCAACCAGCTTCTCAGGTGATTGTGCAAGCAGTGCGGGGGGAGCCCCTTCCCTGGGGACTCACAACACGGATCTCCTCCGGCAGGAGAAGGTGATGCTGGGGATGGAGTGAGGAGTGCCATCCCTGTCCTGGGCCTTGGCAGAGCAGGAGAACCCTGCCAAGTGGCTGTGTGTCCCACTGGGAGTCCCAGCAGGGTGTGGGGACTGCCTCCCAAGGGGTCTGCTCTGGAGGATGTGGGAAGCCGGGGAGAGCAGGTCCCACACTGATGGCCGTGAGCTGGTGCCCCTGGGCAGGAGCAGCTGCAACACTGGCCAATGGCACCTGCAATCTGCCCTCAGGGTGAGAAGCTGCTGCAGCTGGAGAAGGAAATGGGTCACCTCTCCTGTTTGGAGACAGAGTCAAAGCGCAAAGACGTGGTGATCAGAGACCTGCAGGAGGAGGTCGCGGCCATGGCGAAGAAACTGGCCCAGGCGGCAGCGAGGAACGAGGTTGAACTGACCCAGAGGCTGCTGGCCTTCAACCAGGAGCTGGGAGCCAAAACAGAGGAGATCAAAGCCCTGAGGGAACAGGTACCGGATGCTTCCATAAGAACCAAGTGGGGAAAACCTCTCTCTGATACAAGTTTCTAATGTAACGAAGGTGGGGAGGAAAGCAGGTCCCTTGTCTGAAAGCAAGGAAAATGAGGGAGGTGGGTTTTTTCCTTCCTTCCTTTTTTTATTTCTTCCTTTTTCCCTTCCTTTCTTCCTCCTCCGTGCCTCTGGCATTAGGATGTCATCAGGAACAGCCCAAGCACATTTAAGGTGATGCTATTTGAAGCAATGACTGCTGAGAGTTAGTCAAAGACGCTGAAGAGCAATCCCATCAAACCAGGACCTGGATGTGCCAGATTTCCCTCTCTGAAGGGGCTGTAGCAGAATCAGTGAGTGACTGGGTGAGGAATAGAGTGAATCTGTGTTTTGCAGATCAGTGACCTGCAGAAAGGCTCGAGCCAGGTTTTCAGCCATTCCCTCTATGAAAGGGACCTGGAGATCGGGAGGCTCCGGAGGGAAAGGGAGAAGTTGAAGAGGGACCAGGCTTTGACTGCAGGTATTGTGTCCCTAGAGCTCTGGGTCAGGGCATGAAGCAGTTTGGGACTGGCTCTGGATAAAAGTGAGCATTGGCCAAGCTGTCCAGGCAACAACTGATTTGTAGTGGCTTGTAGAAATCACAGAATCCTGGAATGGTTTGACTGGGAAGGGACCTTAAAGAACATCTTCCAATCCCTGCCATAGGCAGGGACACCTTCCACTAGCCCAGATTGCTCCAAGCACTGTCCAACCTGGCCTTGGACACTTCCAGGGCTGGGGCAGCCACAGCTTCTCTGGGCAACCTGTGCCAGGACCTCCCCA
>JAWWES010000055.1:3193625-3322493 GCA_035583135.1 Lophotriccus pileatus
TTGGTGTCACTGGTGTCACTGGGATCCCCAGTTTGGTGTCACTGGGATCCCCAGTTTGGTGTCACTGGTGTCACTGGGAAGCCCACTTTGGTGTCACTGGTGTCACTTGTGTCACTGGTTTGGTGTCACTGCGATCCCCAGTTGGGTGTCACTGGTGTCACTGGGAGCACTGGTTTGGTGTCACTGGTGTCACTGGTCTGCAAAAGCATAAAGTTTTTATCACATCTGAACTCTCACAAACAGTTCCTTTCCCCTTTCCGTACAAAATTATTTTTGTAGTATCACTTAAGAGGAAGTGCCTGGAAATCCAAGACTGCTCTCCAGAACAGAAAACAAACGGAGGGAAGAAGCTTTGCACAGGCGTAATATGCTTCAAAACAGACCATCTTTATTTTTACTCTTCATATTTCTTAGAAAAACTCCAGCAGGAGAGATGGCACAATTCAAGCGGTACCTTGCAAGTCCGTATCACAAGTGCATGTAAAGAAAATCGCAGTCGTACGAATACCTTGTACCTGCAGATCCCTGGAGATCTTTTCCATCTGTCTCCTGCTCTCCCGACAGAAGAAAGGGAGATAGCCGTGACAGGGTGGCACTCGACATTCTCCTAATAGGAGAAGGAAACCTTTAGCATACGGCTGTATAGGAATCTAAAGCTTTCTTTTCGGGGGAGGTTTGCGAAATTTGCAACCAAGAGGACGAAAAAGTATTTTGCATCACCTTTGGTTCAGGTGTCGACAAAGACCTGGAGCCACGCTACCCCCTCCCCAGGAAAAGAGATGTGCCTTTCCCCGCCTCCGGGAGCGGCGGGGGCGGAGCGGCCGCGGGGGCTGAGCCGGCGCTTCCGGCCCCTGTTGCATTATCACTCCGCGTCGAATAGTGGGCGGGAGTCATGGTGCAGCTCGGTGAGTCCCCAGCCCGCGACCGGCCCCTGCGCGCCCCGCCACCGGCTCCTGCGGGCCCCGTGACCACCTTGCTTTCTTCACAGGGAGCCGCCTCCTGAAAGGCTACCGCGGCGGGCACGTTGTGATCCGTTTCGCCCTCGGAGGCTGCGCCAACCGGCCTTTTTTCCGCATCGTGGCAGCGCACAGCAAGCGCGCCCGCGACGGGAAGTACCTGGAGCAGCTCGGCTGCCTCGACCCGCTGCCCAACGTCCACGGGGAGAAGGTGGCGGGGCTCAACCTGGAGCGGCTGCGCTACTGGCTGGGCTGCGGCGCGCAGCTCTCGCGGCCCGCCGAGAAGCTCCTGGGTAGGCCTGGGGCGGGCGCCTGACAGCGGAGGAGGGGGGGGGCTGGGGCGGCTGCGTCTCACCGCCTCTATTGCCAGGTCTGGCGGGGTTTCTGCCGCTCCACCCCATGACGGTGACCGGCGCCGAGAGGCTGCGCCAGAGACGACAGCGAGAACAGCGGGTGGGCACAGCCCCTGCGGACGGGCCCGGCGCCGGGCCCTGAGAGACGCGCCGGCCGAGAGGCCCGCCCTGGCCTGAGGAAGCATCCTGCCCTGTAAGCGCATCTGACCACATTAAAGCGTCACCTGCACACTCTACACTGTGCATCTGCTGCTTTCTCCAGACTCTGCTCTGAATCAAAGTTTAGTGTTGCTAGATTTGGTGCACAGAGATAAAAGAGGTTTTGCTACCCTAATGCACATAGAGAACCGTTCCAGGAGACGCATACAGCTTTTTCTAAAGGCATGTCATTGGCTCTAGCATCTGTCTGTCTGCAGCAATGGCCTGGCTACTGCCAGTTTCCATTTGCCTGCTCCACTTGTCAAATGTTTTGACTCCTGGCTCTGATTTACTGTAACAGAACAGTCCAGGGATTCAGGAACGGCCTGGCACAGATAAATGCAAATGGAAGTGCAGCTGTATTTCTGTTTAGTTTCTCCAGAGAGGTTCTGGGCCTCCCTGGAGAGAAAAAGGGAAAGATTTCAGTCTCATTTAAAGAGAGATGGGGTATGCCTGAAGTTGAGCTATGAGTCTTACTCTTTCATCACATATTTGACTCTCTTCCAAGAGGCAAAACCCCTGCCAAAGTCTCTCTCCTACCTTAGATGCACCTTTTGCTCCTTTGGGGTTTATTCTGGCACAACTCTAGCCTGTCCCAGCGCTGCCACCCCACAACTTTTGCTGTTATCTGGGGTGTTGCAGCCTGAAATTTGCCAACCTAAACGTAGGCCCACTTTCACCAGCACCTTCCCCTCCACTGACCGTGCTACGGAAGCAGCAGTCTGGGGCAAAGGAATAGCCAGTGCTGCAGCCATTTCTCTAGTGAACATCAACAAAAACCTTCCCTGCAGGAAAGCTGGGCTAAACGACTCATTGCGTCTTTACAAGTACGGAAAATGTCTATTTAGATAAATTAAACAGATGGTGGAGATCTCCCTTGGCATTTCAGTCCCAGTACTCATAGAATTCTCAATATGTTTACTGGACTTAATGCAATTCATTGGGTGTTATTATGGTAATGGCATCTAAAAGTTTCTCCTAAGAATGTCTCCCTGTCTGAGAAAGGGAAAACAAATATTAAGCAAGCTACCTTTTACACAACTCTTTTTTTTAATAAAATAAAGTATATCTCCTATAGAGTACAAGATGACTAAGTACTCATTTGTAGAAAATAAACTGACTAGAAAACTCTTTTGAATAGTTACCAGTATAGCTTTTCTTTATATATATACAGTCATATAATTTTATTCTATTTGATTCTTGAAAAGACTCATTTTTTCCATTCACAGATACAGCACAAGTTCTGAAATCATTAGGTTGTCTTTTCTGAGACACAGCAGAACTCGAGTGAACTGCAGACACATGCTGAAATGCTTACAGCTAGCTTCATTACAAAAACGAGACAACAACTGAGAAGGTGTTTTCTCTGTCAGTCTCCCCATTTTCCCTGCTTCTGTACATCTGTTACAAATACCTTTATGAGCATACACAAATAATTGCCATCAAGCAGTCTTTAATGATACGGACTTATTCAAAATTAACCTTTAGGCATCACTGAAAAACAGCACAGCGTAAAATCGTTTTCCTGCCTAAACTCATGCATCTTTTTACTAATCAGCAATTTTCAGATTTAGACAGAATATTTGAAATGTTTAGATTCCAAAAGGTAGGTATCATGTTGTAGCTCACAGTTCAACAGGGATTATATACGGTAATTTCTGTAAAATACAAAATGTATGATGAAGAGAATAAGCAAGTAATAACTTTCTAAAGTTGTTTCTGTGGATTTGGTACAACTCTGCATGATGGAAGGTGGCAGACCCTGGTTTTTTTCCAGACACCACTAGTATTGCTCAAAGCCCCAAATTAACACACAGTGATGTTGACTTAAAAGTACCATGTATGTAACACTACATCTGTATATATGCAAAATAAAGTACATATCCCATAAAATAGAAAATGTAATATATATTTTATCGGGTAATGCATATAGGCATAGCAATAGTTTTATAACTATACAAACATAACTCATAGTATTTACAGATGGTAATGGAGACAAACATCATCAGATACATTGATTTCATCAATTCTGTGAACATTTTGAAGATTTTCACTTGTAATAACATGATCTGCTACTCTGGCTACCTAGAAAAGGAAAGTGCTCACAATTCATTTAGTGCAATAAATGGTTCCAAAACTTAAGAGGAGAAAACATTTTAAGACCTGATACCACATTAGCTAGTGGGACCAAAGAAAGAAATAAAGTAATTTTTGAGTTTAAATGTTTGAGAAGATAAGGAAGAGAAATTAAGGTTACAAGGCAGACCAACAAGAAAAGAAAAAGTCTCTAAAATCAAGTCTTTACATTGTCAGAAATCAGAAGTACCAACAATTTCTCATGCTATTTTATTCCAGCTTTGTCCTGAACATTTGTGGAGACAGCTGTCCTATAATCAAGGAAACGGCACACCACAGATATTCCTGCAGATACGACACTACGTATGCCCAGAAAAAGAAATGAAAGATGAATATACTCATCAATCTGATAGCCCTTTATCTCTGAGTGCTTGACTTCATAATCTTAGTAGTAGTCCTCCATTTAAGCCACCACTGAGTAACATGAAACTTGCTTCTAAAATAAATGTTTAAAAAAGGAGGAACAGATGATAAAAAAATGAGGGATTCTTACAAGCTGTGTATTATGTTTTCAGCACAGGAATATAATAAGCCACAACAGCTAAAGATTACACTAACTATTTCATCTTGGCATCATAGATCAAGCATTGGAATAAACTGAGGTGTACAGTTAAGTACAACTCATTTAAAAGGAGTGACCCTCCCGTGATAACCCTTATTCAAGACCTAAAGACCAGATAAGCAAAAATAACCTCTACAGGGATGCTGTGCACATGTAAACACCAAAGTGTCCGTCAGCCTTGGTAAACATTGGCTGCCTACCCAAATACGGAAGCAGACTGATAGGGATTTTAGAAATAGTTTTAACTTTATTTCTGACTTAAAATTAACTTCTGGCCTTAACTAGAACTTTTACAAGTTCTCACATATTTACCACCTCCTAAAATCAGAATAATTAAGAAATCTTGCAGATAATGAAACCCAAAGCCCTTTTACCAGTTTTACTGAGATGTGGAAGATGCAGTTCTAGCTGAAAAGCACTTATTCACTAGTCCCCATGCAGATTTAAAAATGTCACAAGGTAAAACTATATAAACAAAGATGATGTGATGAGGGCTTTAATACAAATTATTTTTCTTAAATTCTCAACTTAGCTCTGAGAGTAAGCTTCTACCCAAGAGAGGTTGATGGAAAAAGACCCTTCTCCCCACAGCTGGATTATGGACAACTGTCCATCCTCCTAACTCATCACAAACCCCTGTAGTCTTAATAATATGGAACGAAATCTGCACATATTGGCAAACATTACCAAGGACCACAGCCAGGACCCAGCAAGCAGGGTTTGGGAGCCAGGCCACACCACTTTCAGCCCTCAGTGGTTTCTCGTAGCATTTGGTGGGAGTGCAACCAGAAGTCCAACCATGGCACTACACAGAGTACTTACACCACCCAAGCAGGATCAGTTGCTCTCAGCCTTTCCGAAGTTTTGGAAAGCAACCTCCAGAGCCCAGCCCACCACAGGCAGAGGCTGTAGGTTGGACCCACAGCTCCCAAAAGCCTCACAAGAATTGCCACTGCCTCTAGCGATGGAGGATTGGGCCCTGCCTGGCCATGAGATGGCACCTTCTGCCCACCAGACTGGCAGATCGCTGCTCCCACAGTGGCAGTACCACAGTGGTGTGTGGTTGCCCTGCCCAGGTACCAGGCTTCTGGGCCTCCTGCTGGACAATACCACTGGTTCCCCTGGGAATGACAGCACCACGAGGCAGCTGGAGGGAATGGTCCCACCACTTCCTGCTGCTGTGGCCCCAGGGGCACAGACAGGCCTTTGACACCTCAGGGGAAGGACCAGCAGGGCAGGCACTGCTGACTCACCCCTCACCTTCCTACAGGCAGGGGAAAGCTCAGCAAAGCCAGTGCAGACCTTTCTCGCCATTTGCCATGCCCAGTGCTGCCATGCCGGGGGTGCACAAACCTGTTGTGCCACAATACGAAGGCTGACAGTGATGCAACGAGGCAGCAGAGGCTGTGGCAGCTTCTCCCATTTATTCATTCTGTGCATGGGGCAAGAGCGGACGCTGCTCCTCAGCAGGCGGCAGCTCCTCGGTGGGCAGCAGCTCGTAGGTGACGCAAAGGGAAGAGAAGAGACAGCCCAGGAAGGACATCAGGCTGGCGAAGTACATGGCACTGCTGGCACTGCCCACAGCCGCTGTCAGCGGCCCCATGGCCAGAGCCACGAGGATCTGTGCCAGGAAGTACTGGCAGCTCAGCAAGGAGATGTCAACGCCCATCCCGCGACGCGTGCCCTCTGCCTGCGAGCCTACAAACTGCGGGGGACATAGCCACAGTGTAAGGGGGTGTCACAGGAGTTCCTCTACCCTCCCCAGCCCAGGGCTCACCTCACGGCTCTGGTAGTAGTCACAGAGCAGGGAGTAGGGCAATGTGCAGAGCGTAGCGAACAGAATGCCGTAGGTAGCACACAGTGACAGCACCACATAGACGTTTCTGGAGAGGGTGGCCAGGCCCGTGCCCAGCCCGAAGGCCAAATAGGCCACAAAGTACAGAGTCCGTGTGCTGAACCGCTCCTCCAGCTTCTCCAGCATGGCTGCAAGAAAACGGAATGGCATTTTGGTTGAACTGCATCCCTCCCCAGTGCCAGCCAGTCAGTGGATCTGAGGCCCCGTAGTCCAGCAGTTAGGCAGCCACATCTCAGTGGCAACCATTACGCCTCTGAGTAATCGGTGGCTTGCATGTGAGCACCAAGCACCCCTTCCAAATCCTGTTGCTCCAATGCAGCCTTGCTGCCCTGTCTCCATGCAGGGCACGGCAGAGCTGAAGCCTAGCAGTGCTGATGTCCCAGAGGGGTACATGGGAATTGGTGGGGGTGGGGAGGCAGACATGACAAAGTGCTGTGGTGGTGCATGACACCTGAATGCTCTGCTGGGAAAACACAGGCACTGAGTGCTGTTGCACCAGAATTGCGCCTATGGCGGCTGCATGTATTTCTGGATTCAATGTACATTGAAAATGCTGCTTGTGAAAGGAACTACATACTAAGAAAGATGTGTTTTTATCGGGTTGCTGACCTCACCTGCTGTCAATGCAGGCCAAGCTAACTAACATAAAATAGTTATGTTAATCATAACATAATACAGTTAACACAAAAAAGAACACTCTGCTTCAGGACTTGTGCAAGTAGGCTATGTGCAACATAAACACTGAGCTCCTTGTGGCAGAAACACCACTTTTAAGGAGTGTGTGTCTCTTTTCTCACAGCAGTAGTTAGGATGGCTGTACCAAGTACCTGAATAGAAAGCAGCACTGAATGCATAGATGCACATTCCCCAGCAGCCCATGGTGACCCCAGCGTTGTACTTCTGATACTCATCTGAGTTGTGAGGTGCCTTTGGATTCCCTTGAAACACTACTTCTCCCATGAAGTCAGTATAGAAGAGTAACATCCCCTCAAATGAAAGCCATCCTGAAAGAAGTGAGAAGTAACCTATCAGGATTTCAGAGTATCTCTTTCCCCTTATAAGTTTGTATGGATATTATCAGCTATATTACAAAACACACCCGAACACAGGTTGTGTAATGTGAGTAATAAACACAGCCACATTTATCTGAGACCACTGTTCCCCGTGCATTATGCTGCAATGTTCGTTAAAGACATTCAGGACTTTAAAGACCAAGATTTACCATTTGAATTCCAAAATGGAATGCTAGAGGCTGAATAAAGGCCACAATGTAATGGTTTAGCAAGACAGAAAAATAGATGATGGCAGTCTGAGCTGCCTTCAGGACAGGACACGACTTCAGCTGACAGGACACAACGCTCGGTTTAACAGAGTGGTTTATCCCATAGTAATTTCAAGTTGCTGTTATCCTCTCACATAAAACTGGAAGGAGGGCCTCATGTCATGGTTGCAGCCTCCAGAGTGCCTCTGACAGTCAAAAAGTCTATTTAAAAATTGGCATCAAGGCCATTAATGCAGACAATCTCTTAATTCCTTTCATAGCCAATAAGTATTAACTACTTGGCACCTTCTGTCCAATTTTGTGTACACTGGATTGATTGCAAGCCCTTTCTAATCATCAGTCACATACTGGTTAAGAGTAAAGGTAACATTACTGGTTATAGGCACTTCTGTAGTGCTGTGTTTCAGGCTTCCTCGTGGCCTGTTCTGGGACTCGGAAACATGTACGGTTACAGGGAGGAAAGCAAATGCTAGTCTCAGGTTTAAGCAGGGAAACGCAACTGATCTTGGTTTTCTGTTTGGTGTAAACATCCTACTTAACAGATGCACTGATTTAGGCCATTGTTATTCCCTTTCTAGGAACATAGACTTTACTGTTTTGTTGGGGTGTTTTAGTATTTTTCTTCCTTTCTCCTTTCTCAGTGTTCTAAGAAACTAAGGATCAGAAGGTACCTTACTGGTAACTGTATATGGAACAAATCGAGTCCTCCCTAGTTAGCAGCCATTGCAGCAACAGGTAAAATATTGAAAAAGATTCACCCGAGGTAGTGCAGGGCTACTTCCCTGTGAAGTAGAAGACGGCACTTTCTGAATACCTAAGAAGTGGTTGATGCAGAGGTTACGAAGAGCCCTGGGCATCTGGCAGATGGTCGAACAAAGCAGTTTCACAGAGAGTGGTTGCTCAGAGGTCTCGTCTGATTCATTCAGCTCGCTCTCATACTTAACACCATTCAGCAAGATATTAGCAACCTGCACCATAAGAACTCCCAGGTCAACAAGCACAGTAAGAAAAACCCAAACATCCTTTAAGCAAATGTATGCAGTATTGCACACCTATCTGATCATCTGAAAGATAAACTCTGCTGCTGGAGTATGTTGAGATTAAGTGTATTAGGCTAAACTGTAAGTTCAGCCTTGGAACAAGTGTTCAGTGGCAGCACTGCCCTGCAGCTTTCACTATACTTGAAACAGTACTCTTCACTTCACTAGGATACTTGGCAACTGCATCCAGATTCTAGTATAAGGAATGGATAAATTCTACTGCATTTTATAGGAGCTGTACCCACATTCAGGTGAATTTGGATCCTGAAATTATAGAGACACTGAGGAAGAAAAAGCTGGTTTTAATTGAAACACATTTTTATTGCTTGCTAGCCTTGATGCTCAACCTCTACGCACACAGTAAGTAAAATCCTGGCCCTAACAAAGTCTGATCTCACAAATTGGTTCATAGTACAGCAACAACAAACAAAACAAACAAGAAAAGAGCACCCCCCAAAAAAACCCCCAAGCAAATCCCAAAACCAAACCAAAAAATAACAGAGGATAGTTTACCTCATCCCAGATCCTAAAAAATGATACACCATACAAAGGTCTCAGATATTCCAAGTTATCACCAACAAGTGGAAGGAGAGGTCAAGTCTTATCCCTCAGTAAGGGAAACCTCATCTCCCTGATGGAACCAGATGTAATGACTGCCATAAGGAGAAACTCATGGGAGAGTCCTATCCCTGGCCCTATCTTGCAGGTCCTTCTGTGGAAAGGGAAGATATAGGCTCAATAAAAATGTGTCCTTTTCTGCTCTCCCGTGGTAGCTTCCTTGGTGGTAAAGCAGGGATCAAAAACCCCAATCTAACTCTCACACATGACCTGGTAAGAGTGGGACAATGCCATTTTTGCCATCCTAACAAAGGCAGCTGACAGACTGCCAGTCATAATTCACACTCTACCCACTATTTTACTGATAGAGTCATAGCAGGTGTGCTGTTTCCGTAACAACTTCTATCAACAAGCTGTTATGAGCAGTCTTTAATGAATAATTTGTGAACCACATGTTTAAAACTTTATGAAGAGATTAATTATGCTCATGTTTACATGGTCGTATCATTGATTCCCTGCTCTTACCTGTTGGCTGAAGGTTACATTTCTTCTTCTGTTACTCTCTGAGCAGTGTCCTGCTACGATATCTGGAATGGCCAAGGTCTGAGGTCTTTTCAAGATTCCTGACGACCGTGGCTTTATTGCATCCAGTGAGCCCACTCTTAGTGAGTCGCCATCAGGTGTTATGCTGCTCTCCCCTTGCTCCAGAACTTCATTTTCTCCTTGGTAACATCCATCAGGCACCTGAGGAAAGCTAACACTGACAGGCTGCCTGGCCAAACTAGCTGGAAGTGCTACATAACTACTGTGCCCGCCTGTAAAACAGTCTATAAGCACACTGTCAATATTTGAAGTCCCAAATGATGATGCAAACTCATTAATTCCCGTCAAAGAATTGTCTCTGCTGACAAAACTCCCGTATTTTGGCGTGAGTGGGCTGATGGGGGAAACGGGACTCGTAAAACTTGCATGTAAGTGAGCTGAGTTATGAGAAGCAAAGTTTTCATTTACACCCTCCTCAAAGAAGAAAGGTGGAGAAGGAGGGAGAGGAAGACTTGGACTCTTCATCACCTTTTTCTTCCTGCTAAAGGACCTTAAGGGTCTTTCTGGAATGCTAATTAGAGTCAGCACAGTAGCAATAGTCAGTACAACTGAGGTGAAGACATAGATGACGCGAAGTTGCCCTCCTACAGCTTTTCCAAAACTGGTTTTATCCCAGTGTATTCCTCCAACAACATAACCAAAGCCACCTCCAAGACCTGGTGGAAAAACAGAGCCAAGATTATCTTCCCTATGCAATCCCACAAGTCAGTAGCAGCACAGCATCATTTGTCTAACGATTCATGAGTAGAATCCAACATGTCATTTCTGTTTTACTATTCAACCCCTTTTCAAATGCAGTAATAAACACAGTTACCTGTGCCACAAGGACAGTCTGGAGTACCAACACGGTACGAAAAGAGGGAGAAAGTGCTGTAAAAGTGATGATGCAAATAACTAAAAATAATATTTCTTTCTTTGCCAAGAACAAAACACCTTACCTTCAGCTATTTCAGTCCGTAAACAGAAGTGTCCACCAGCCTTATGACAAGGCTCTGCAATCATTCAGCTAAGACTGTTTTCCTGAAAGTGAAAATCCATTTTCCTCACTCAGTTAGAGGAACGCAGATCTAACTGCAGCCAAGACAGATCGAATCACTTCAGAAGCGTAGCAAGCTCATTAGTCAGCAATGTGTTGACAGTGCACAAAACTGCCACTGCATTGCTACTGATGAACATGGGAGTTGTGAGAGCACCAGGTACCTCTCTCACTCCATTCACATGGTGGGAGCCTTACAACACTATCTTTTCTTACTTATGAACACATTCAAGAGTGTGAAATAGTTTCCTAGAACAGGGCAGCAAAACAACTGAAGATGACAGCAGTAAGAGATTACAGCACCCAGTATACACTTTCCCCTCCAACAGAGCAACTAAAAGACACATATTCCACACCTGTAGGAAGCTAAACCTCCTCTCTCAAAGAATAATTTGTTTTCTTAGGAGTTATAAATTATGTGAGGGACCTTCAGATGAACAAACCGGTCTTATTTGACTTGTAGTAGTTACAAAAGCCTTCTGCAGTAAGTAGAAGGTTTTTCCCCAAGTTAATTAGAGCTATCTCCTCCATTTTTGGTCATTATGCTTATACAGGAAAAGACCACCAGTAATTTAGACTCTGCTTTCTCACAGCAGGGTTTGTTTACTTAGGGTTAACATCACTCAGGAAGTACCAAGGAAGCATACCTGCTAACAAAGCATGGATGTTGAGGCCCCTGTCTTGATCCACTGGACTGCATACATCCATCATGTAGGCATGACTGGGATTGTCTGCTGAATCTGCACTGAAGTCCATGAGGACAACACCACAGACTGTAAGAATGATCCCCCATTTGTGGTTATTCTCAGTGTCAGACAAGGCACTCCCTATATCTTTGCCATTCAGCATAAGTGAGAGGCCAAGCAATGCTCCTGGGAATAAAACCAAATCAAAATCAGTCACTGATTGTATGCAAAAGAAGCTTGCAGAGCTCCAGGCTCCAAAGGCATTATACTACCTGCACAGCTTTGCGGCAAGCACTAATTGCTCTTGTTCAGATCAACATAGCCTGGGAAATGAGGATGGCTTATAGGATACACGCTATTTGATCTTAACAAATGTCTCGAGCTTGTTTCGTCCAAAAAACCCCACATTCTTGAGCCTCAGAAACATCATCCCTTCAGACTCTGAGAAGCTTTTATGTATGGATTTCTAGCTGCCAAAGCATAACCTCAGTGTCACTCACCACCTCTTCAGACCCACAATCCCCCACACTTCAGGAGCTAGTGCCACAGTGGATGTCACAAAAGAGAGATGCAGAATGTTTACAACTGTTATGCCCAGTTTCTAAAAGACACACCTACTGCTAAGACCAGAATGAAAGGTCTTCTTCTCCCGTATCTTGATGTGCATCTGTCACTCCAGGCTCCCAGCAAAGGCTGTAGCAAAAATCCTAGAAAAAAGGAATCACCAATAAACGGGATTTTTCTACAAGCCTGTTTCAGAGAGGCCTTAAAAGGTGGTTAAAGGCAGGACACCACAGCACAGTGATATCCCCCGTCAGCACCAGTCATCTAGGGTCACACACAGCATCCTGCCTGGCATTTCCCACCAAAGGGACTGAATAACATAATTTGCTGCTGCTCACTGACATGGCAGTTCACTCTGCATCAGTAATAACGAGTTTGACACTGGGTGAAGAGTCAGAGCACAACAGTTACACATTCTCAAGCACTCTGTTCCTTACAGGCTATTGCATTTATCCCACATCAGATGGGAGATACCCTGCAGGATTAGCTTAGAAGATAGCAAGCAAATTTGTGAGTAGGAAAGGTGAATGTATTAATCTGGGCCAGTCTGTTAGTATGGGCCTATCTCTTCTTATAAAGCATATGGAGAGTACAAAATCAGTAATGGATACACTCCCAGCCCTGCCTCTGTGCTAAAGTACGTAATCCAATGCCCGTAACAACAGCGGTCGATGGTCTTTCATCATTGGAACACCCTATTTGTTTCAGGAAGTTAAACAGGAGAAGGCAACGCAACTCTGCTTTTTTTCCACACACCTGTGGGAACTGTCTCTGTATGCTTTTTTTCATAGGGACATAGATGGATACACTGATCCTCTTTTGCTATTTTTTAAATACAGGAACAGAGCAACCAAAGCTTACCCTCACAAAAGGTCTAAGAGGTTGGGAAGCTATTAAAAAAACAGATCTTTTGAGCACACTTGGCCTATTTCAGGCAAGACACAGCAAGAATTATTCTCAGATTTGTTTGCCTAGAATGACGGCTAGTGCTTCTTAACCTCAGCGGAATATACTTAGGAACAGCTGAGGTAGAGAAAACAAACAGAAAAAATAACCCCTATGTTGTGGAAAAAATAAGAGGGAAGACATAGTGTAAAGCAAAGTTACCTAATATAGGGCTGATGAACCATACCATTCCGTACAGTTGGTCCGGAAGCCCCATCTGAAGCAGCACAGGGGTAACATAGGCTGTTTCCATGGCGTAACTGAATTCAAGGCCAAAGAGAATGCACCCATTGAACAGGAGTTCCAAGAAAGACCTCTGAGGCTGGAGATCGCCAAAGTCAATCAAATCGATAGGACATGGAGTATTTGGTGGTGGTGGTGGCGAAGGGTGGATATGTTTTCTTCTTTTTGGATGTCTCTTGAAGTTGTTGGCCCGATGACTTATGTGCCGTGTGACCAATCCAGAATAGCCTGGAACCGGTGACCTCCACACTTCCTGAGAAGCCATGCTTGGCAAGAGTGCAGCATCGCTGACAGGGCTTGTTGCAGATGGTGGAATCATCATGGGTAAGGGTCTGGAAGACAAATAGCTCAGAACACAATGGTTGAGTAAGAAAAACTTGCTTAGTTTCTTTTACTGACATTCAAGTCATTTCTCAACGTTTCACATATGGTATGTGGCCTTCATATTATTTACAACCTCTTCTTTCCATCTCTCAACTCAAGGTGTTTTATGGGCACGTTTCCTCCATCTTTGCACAAATAAGACACCAGAGATACTACCTTGGTTACCTAGGTATTGCCTACCATCATGCTAGACTGAAATATTTATAACAATTAACAGTTAGACATGTCACACTTCCCAGAAGTTTCCATAACAGCAGTGGGTTTTCATTTATCTAGAACTCACTTGAGTTAAATTCATTCAAGCTAAAAGGATAAATCTCAACCTCAGTCTAAGTTTGCAATAAAGCAAAGCTGTGGCTTGGCAGCAGATCCAGACCCCTGCTGCGACATGAAATCACTTTGGTATAAAACCCTTTCAGTACTGATCCTACCATTCCTGCTGCCTATGCTGAGGCCAAGGCTTAATGCAAAACTTTTTTGCAATGTCTAATTTCAGTTTTCTTCCTATTTACATTTCTGAATTCAGCAGAGATATCTCTGTTGTAAGAACAGGGGCTGATCCTTAGGAACTGAATTTTCAAACTAATTCATGAGAAGAAAATACATACCCCACAAGCCACCCTCAGCACTGCTACTCACTACTTTCAGTGATTAATGGTGTGCCGGACAGACTCTTTGGATCTCATCAGAGTCACTCCTATAGCCAAAGTGTGCACAGTGTGGTGGGTAAAACACCCAAATGGTTTCCAAAATAGCATCAGATAGAGCCAACAGATCTGCTGCCTAAGCAAAATCACATGGGATTTCTTGCCTCTTTTTGCCATAAACAGAAACAGTTTATGACCTTTTCTTTATGCTTTCTTGCTCACGGATCAAAGGCTGCTGCTGCAAAAGGATGGCTCCACATCACCCCACACTTCTTCAGAAAAAATCCTCACAGCTGCACTCTAGTAAGCAAAACAAGTCTCTTTATTTTTTCGATTACAGTTCCCCAGGGGAAAAAACTCCCAGCTGTTCTACTATGGCTGTACAGAACTCTCACAAATCTCACATTTTCTGCTTCTTCCCCTGGCGTATTTCACACACTGGTCTTTCTTCCTATAGTCCTCAGTCTAGACAAAGCCACTCTTTGTTGCATATCCCCAACTATTCTCAAAAGCAGCACTCAGCCCATGTTTACCATCACACTGATGCATTAGTTGTTAAGCATGGTGGATGATGCCCTACACAGACTAATCCCCATCTCCACACAGGCATCCAGAGACACATTGCACAATTAAAAACATTGCACAATTTAGAACTAAATGCCAAGCCACTCACTGCAGCTGGGGTAATTTGAATGCACTTGGGGCCTGAGGAGAAGAAAGAAGGATGAGAGTGAAAACACATCTACTGATGTGTTGCTAACATTGTATCAAGGGTTTCCTCAAGACTGCTCCTCTTCAGACCAAGGTGCACATCACATAAGAGAGAAGAACGGGCATTTCATAATTGCAACTACATGCCTTGATAACCCCCATCTCACACAGCACTAACAGCAAGCTGCATCTTCTTGGGAAAGCTCATTAACCACAAAGTCCCCTATACAGACCAACTGAAGAAGCGTACGGAGACTTCATGAAGATGTCTGCACCAGCATTCCCCCCGACCCTGTTTCTGCAACTTACTGTAAACTTCTTATGACCCATGTCTCTCACAGAGTACTTACTTTGCAGGAGTACCTTTATCAGCCTTCAGGACAAAGTAACTTCGTCACAGTGAGAAGCTGTTAAAAATCACGAGATACTTAAAAAAAGGCATATCAAAACCCCAATCAGATTCATGACAGTTCCTCTAACAACTCTTTCAGAGAGACATGACAACGCAGCTGTGCTAGCAGCCCCCTTCACCACTACTATACCTTACCATTTGCACGTAGGTATTATCTCCTTATCTATTAGTTTCACTTCATACTAGATCACCCTTTATCTTCCTGCTCTGTCCCGTGTATTGCAAAGAGATTATATTGCAAGTCAAAAGTGGCAACATTTTAGTGACAGAAGAAAAGAACTCCTATACATAGCTCAAAAATACACATGGTGATCTGTAACTACTTGGAATGAAAGGCTATTACTGACAGCACGTCACCAGTCCAGCAGAAAGTCAGTGCAAAACTATTAACTGAGCGTATATTCCTCATCACCCATTTTTTCCTCAACTTACAAATTGTACACAGGAAGACAATTCCTGTCCTCAGGCAAATCTACCTGGTGACCACAACAGTGTCAAAGCAGGAAAGCTCTCCTTTAGTGCGGCTGTTAGCCTTCACTGTCAACAGTTATTTGTGATTTGTCAGTCGACGTCTGTTATACCAACTTCTGGGCATCACACTCTGCCGGGTGATGCTGGCTCTGCTGCCGGCTCTCCGCGCAAACGCGGAGCACAGGCAGCGCGCTTGGCAGGCAAGGACCGGCCATCACCACTCCTCCCGAGTACGGCTACGCAGAAAATAAAGCTTGGGGTTTCTTTTTTTTTTTTTTTTTAGCAGAATCTCGTTCCCATTTTTCTGTGTCGGATAACTAGGGCTCCAAAAACATCAGAGTCATCAGCGTCGAGGGAGAAGGCCGGCCCTGACCGCCAGCCCGCGCGAGGGCCCCCGCCTCCTCCGCCTTTGTATCAGCCGAGAACGAGCCGTGCTGCGCAACCGCCGCGGGGCGTGGCCGCCGGCCCCTCACAGCCCCGGGCCTTTCGATCGCCCCAGGCCGCCTGCGGGTGGAGACCCCCGCGCCCACCTGCACCGGCACGAGCACTCGCCGCTCCCCGCCCCGCCCGGCGGCCTCACCTTCGGCGGCATCCAGCGCTCGGCCCGGCCCGCACTACGCCGAGGGCCCGGCCCTGCTGACGCCGTCCCGCCCCCGCGCCACTGCCCCGCGATTCGCCGGCGGGAGCGGCGGGAGGGGCCGGGCCGGCTCTGCCCCTGCGCGCGGCTGCCTCTCCCGTCCCGTCCTCGGCCTTGTTCCACACCCAAGGGCCCTGCCGAAGGAGCATTCGCGGCCCAGGCAGCGCTCAGGAGGCGCCAGGGTAGAGATATCGACTCCTCTTCACGTCAAACCATCGACTGCCGCACTGCCTGCACGGTTTTCTGCAGCGATGCTGCCCAGACAGGTGCGTGCTGCCGGACCCTCATCTCCACAGACTTACCCCACACTGGCACTGTGATCACTGCTGAAGTGGATCGTGATAGCAAGACTTTTAGCTGATGCAGAGATATTTTTCGATAGGCCTGTAGAGCAGATGCTGTAGAAGAAGCTGCAGTTTTCTCTCTTCTGTTTAACAGTCTTCCCCTTCCTAGGGTAAGGGAATTCAGCAATTTTGTTTTACAGGGCCATATTTCATGCTCGTGTTTCAGATTTCCTCATGGTTTGCAAAGATGTCATTATATATGCAGTCTACTGTATTTTTAAAATACTTCCAATTTGGAGCCTTAATCATTAAGCATCCTTAACTGCTTGAATCTGTTAGTATTAGTATATATTAGTATTTACGTATCACAGAATTTATTGTCGCAGAAAGACGGCATTTTTGCTGCCTGCCAAAACAATCGGACAAGCGGGGCAAGAGACAGCAGTTGCTGGGAGGAGCCATTACCATCTGCAGTACTTGTAGTAACACCAGCTACTGCTCACTCCCACCTTCTGGTGCTCAGGGACAGCTCAGGGTGGCCTGAGACTATGGCTGTCACACCACCCAAAACTGTTAACTTTATCTTCTTTGATAAAGACCCAGAATCAGCCATCCCTTCATTGACTACAGGCAACCACACAGCGCAACAGCCCGTGCTCCCGCCAGCCGCAGTCTGACCACCAGCCCATGTTAGAGAGCTCTGCAAACACTGCAAAGATGAACACAGCACTTGACAGTTCCATTCCTTGACAGCAGGGATGACTTTTTGTTCCACCTGGGCATGGAGAGCAGGTTATATTATTAATGCTGGCAGGCAGTCATGGCCATTTTATACAATGATTTTTCCTCGTAAACATATTTGAGACATTAAACTCATGTTTATTCCATGGTCAATTAAATAAAATTGTCTGCTCAAAACTTACAAAGATTACCTCTTACACCATTTAGCACAGTTTGTCCACTTGGGAACAGTGGGACAAGTAACTGGTCCTTCCCAGGGTAACGACAAAGGAGAGAACAAAAGCAGTTCCTGCTGAGCATTCATTTGTTAGCATCCTTTGGGCCTAAGACAAAACAGAAACCACAAATCTCCTCTCCTCTGTGAGTTTGCACATAAATTGCTGTTGAAATGTAAACTTATTTATTTTGTACTAATTTAACCCACCAGTGTTCAAAAGAGCAGGTTTTGGTGATGAATACCAACTGCTATGAATCTGTGCTGTTCCCTCCTACCTTCTCTGGGTGCAGGATCTTTTGCATTCACTAAACACTTTTGTTAAGTCTGTCCACAAAGTGGCTTCTGACAGCATATTCATTTCTGCTTATTTACAGCTTGATGTTAGGCTGTTTCATTTGCCAGCAGGCCTCATTATTTGCCCTGCTCAGATCAGACCATTCCTCCGTTTCTTGGAAACCTGTCTTACTATCCTCATAATCCTTTTCTCCGAAGTAAACATTAGCTCCAGTTGAGTGAAATTCTGTGCAAGACACTAACAGAGAGTATGTTGTTCTTCCTCTTGAAGGAGAGGGTTTTGGCTGTGTGATGTTGGTCGTTTCTTTTCCTTGTTTTGTTTTAAAAATAATTTAAAACATCTTTCAGATCAGTTCAGTGGATCCACAGTGTTGTTCAGTGGATCCACAATAACATTCAGCGATCCACCTGGAACTGGCAGCTTCTTTTCCAAACATGACTTGTTTTTTTGAGGGGGGGAGATACAAAGTCTGTCTCAAACAGTCTCACTGTGAGTTTTTTGGTGCTTGAGGGCTGCTGCTTCAGAACACCCAAAGGGCATATCAGTGCTGGAGCAAAGATTAACCTACGCTCAATGACACAATGATGAGTTAGCAAGTTCTAATGTCTGCAGAGGGACCTGCGCACACACTCTGCAAGTTCTCCTCCATTTCCTATAGAACAGTATGCTCTTATACAAGCAAAGTATCAAGGAAAGACTAGGCCAGTAGAGACCACACCTGACCCCTCTTCCTTATGAAACTCTGCTTTCCACAACATTGACGATATCAGTTGAAGAAGAATTTATATTTCTGTAAATTCCCAGTCGTGCCAATAAGGCCTACGGTATTGAACACAGTGCAAATACAGTGTAAGACAGAAAAAAAGAAGCAAGTTCAAACTAGGTGAGTTGCATTTTAATTATGTGTTCTTAATGCTTATATGGTAAGATGAGCTTACCACATAAATTACACCACCCTAGAATCCCTTACAAGCTAACTGAGTAGGTGTAAAGAAGTTGGTGGGCAGCTAATACAATGTAAGAACATAAAGGAATCTTATATATGCCAGTCTGCACACCACCTCCATATCTGGTTCTCAGCATACTGTCATATGACTTTAATAGCCCAGATAAATCAGTTCCTGAACCGAACTCCTACACTGGCTATATTAATGGATGAAATTAAATATTTAAAAGGGCACTTGAATTTTTACTTAGAAAAAGGAAAAACACAACCAAGAAACTCACACCAGAAGCATCATCAGAAATAAACCCCAGCATTTTGCTGCAGAATGAAAAGCACTGCTAACAGTACTGATCCATCTGCATTAAAATTGAGTTGTTAATTCATTGAGAAAATAAATTCAACATAGCAAACTACAATAGAGGATAAGAACATGAATTTTTAATATTCAGGCAAATTCCACGAATGTCACGCTTCACCGAAACCATTCAGGTATGGTGCAGTGACAGCCCAATAGCTTTTCCTCCACTAGTTTATACTGAAGTGACTCATGTTTAGTTCAGACGTGCTATTTTCACGATAGCAGTATGTGTGGACTCGGTCGTTTGCTGCCCGAGGCTCTGTGCAATGACTGCTCAATAAGTGTTTGCCTCTGGAAGACAAACTAGTGCTGCCCTCAAAATAATATGAGGGCATTTACCCAGCTCGTGCTCTCACCATTCAACCACCCTGTCAGTGGCTGGTCTCTCACCAATGAAAACCCAACACAGTTCAGAGAATTAGTCACTAGAGGGCACCTACAGAACTCAGAAGATTGAAAATGTGTTTGGGATCAGAAGGCCACAGTCCTACAGGTCTAAGAGTCCAAATGATGAAATTTGCATTTACTTCCAAGCTCCTGTGACCAATACTTTAAGATACAGAACCAGGGAAGTAATTATATTTCAGAAGATGATCTTTATCATCTTTTGGTTTTTACCCATTACCTGAATGAAAGAAGGCTGAGGAAAAACTCTCTTCTGAGGCAACACACAAACTAGGCTACATTGGGCATGCATTTCTGGACAAATGCTAACAAAAGTGTTAATTGCAGGCATGTAAGATATGTACCATACTAAGTCTCCCTGTTGGGTGCAGCTTTGGGGATAAAGGTACAGAAACACAAAACAGTGTGGCAAACTCACTGAAATAAAGCATTTAATTTCACTTGACTGCAATGCCTGAAATTGACTATGCATTTCACAAGAGTCAAAGATGTGATTATGCCCCAAAGGTTTTATTCTGGATGTCACAAACAACAGAAAGGTGATAAGTAGTATGTCAGGAAAGCAGGAGCAAGGATCCTGGATGCAGGGTCTTCCAGTCACCCACAGCAGGCACAGGCTGCATATATTTTAGCTCTAAACTAAATTCTCATTTAAAGATGGAGCATAAATAGAGACTACTCTAATCCCTGCTATGTTACCTGGACAGCTCAATTCCTTGCTGCTTGTATTAATTGTGAGCTGCAGCTTTAAGCCAGTATGTCCTGTATTTAGTAAGATTAAAATTTTCTTGGCTATCAGCTGTCTTATTTCTGTGATTCAGTATGTACTTCTGATCTTTTACTGGAGAAAGAAAGCAGAGTTAATGTGATCAACGAGTTCTGGAAAACCTTGATTCACTGCATTTGTGAAGGCCAAGTGCAGGGCAGCACAAGGAAGGGCCAGGCCACTGCTGTACCCAGGGCCGACAGAAAGAGGTGGTCAGGTGAGGCACCACACAAAGGGCAGGTCGCAGCACCTGGCTGCAGGCAGAGCATGGTGAACAGTGACCCTGGCAGGTCTGTCACACACCATTGCCCTTGACAAAGGATGCCCAAGCATTGCTGCACTGGGCTGTTATCCAGCAGCTGCACTGGCAGGGGCTTGGGCTGGCTCAGTGCTTGGACAGAGATGGGGTACCCAGAGCTCACAAAAGCAAAGCAGCATGGCACTGGTACGTGATGGACACTCCAGGAAGACCAGAGGTGTGCCTGCATCTTGCTAAGCAGTTGTTAAAACTGTGGTTTATAAATTGGCTCTGTACCTTGTCTAAATTGACTTTGGAAATACTGCCCCACTTCCCTGTGTTTGCCACTGGGGAAATGTGAAACCACCGGGTCCCCGGGGCTAATTACTTTCTTCAAAACCCAGCACTGCTCTATGTTTCTGGCTCAGCTCAGCATTCAATTTTCTGCTGAGATTGTATCTATACTGCATTACAGGATGAGTTGCAATAGCACTTGATGTTAATTGCAGTGCACAGGCTGCTCCCTTCTCTCCTTTATACCAGTTATCAAGAAAAACCAGAAAGTCCACTTCTGCTGTTTTTAATTTAGCCTTTTCCATCCATACAGAGTGCCTGTCAGACAGGAGAGGCAGGGGCTGTCATCCTTTTTCTACCTGAAAATATCTAACAAGGTATAGACTACTACATACCATCCCAAACAATCAGTTACCTTATAGAGACAGACAGATGTTGGGATGCATTACAGCCACTCAGCATAAACAAATACAGACAGGTGCTGTAATGTTCCTGGATGGCCTCAAAGCCAGACAGCCTTCCTTGCCTCTTGCATCCACTGAAGGCAGAGAAAAGGGCAGATGTGAAGAAATAGAAAAAGAACACCCCCAGGCTGCTCTCAAAGCTTGGCAGTCTCTTCTAGGGCCTCTGTCTGCCTAAAACACCAAAGCAACCCTGAAAAGCACTGGACTACAGACCATAGAAACAAGCAGGGGCAGTATAGTCTGACTTGACAAAATGTATATAGCTCAGCAAATTCTCCTGTGGGAACTAAATTTGAGAACATTTCCTGGGTGGTGAGTACAAAATTTCCTGAAGCATGGTCATATCAAGGGATAATAGGCTTCGGCATCTTATCCTTATTTTGTTTCCCTCCTAAATGTCCATCTCTGACAGTGGCATTCCAGCACTCACCATGTATCAGATAAATGTTTGTTTTGGACAAGTCACTTGCTAGTCTGTCATTTCCCACTCCCAACAGGATTTCTGTCACTCTCAAGTGATAACCAGCATTTGTAGTTACCACTTGATTGGCATCGTATGTGCACAGAGGAGTGACGGGGACTTGTGTCGTGCACCACACTTTCAATGCATTGTGTGAATAACATTTGAAGAAAATTGATGAATTCGTCTATTGGAAAGCAATGCCTCTGGGACTAGTACTGAGGGCTTTGACAATCTTTTAGTGAGATGCTGTAAGCCCAGCCTCCTACTAAAACAACAGGAAGGCAGCTATACTAGACCAGATAGCGGGGCTGTTTCCATTAGGGGGTATTAGTGGACACTTGGTTGCTGCTATTCACAAGCCTGCTTTTTGCTTCTACTGGTCTAAATAGCCTATTCACCTTGGCATTCCATTTGCTGCGTGTTTTCAGGTGAGTCGGAGGGATTAAGTATCTCCTCTATTCTGATTTCTTACCGTTTAGTAAAAGGCTCTTTCTCTTTCCCTGTTGGGCACACCGTTGTTTTCTACTCTTTCCCCATCCATCCAACTTGAATCATGATGTTCCAGCCCAGAGCTGCTCTGAACTTTGCCTGCATTGTCTTAGAAGAGAGAGAAGAAAGGAGGGGGGAAAAAAAAAAAAAAAAAGAGAAAGAGAGGAACAGAACATTCTGTGAAATAAATATTTGCTAATGCTCTTGAGCAAGAGAAATGGAACAGATAGCAAAGAGTTACCCGGCTTAACTATCTGCTACAGCAAATACACAAAGGTATGCAAATGTTCCCTGTATACTGTTTGGATGGCATTCCTGCATTGAGCCTGATACACTGATCTATTAATTGATCCCTCCAACAAGAGCCATGACCTTTGTATACAAAATTGGAGGTCAGACCTCAAAGTAAGCCAATTAACCTGCTGTCTGATAGAATAAAAACAGGCTTGCTATTAGCTTGACTTCTCTAGTGGGTTTTTTCCCCTCTCCCAGGAGGAACAAGTGATTTCTGCAGGTATCTAGTTACTCAGTTTCTCAGTAATATTATCATCTCTTTGGGTAAAGGACTAGCAGAGCTTGCTGAGAATCCATGGGTTTGACTCTATATAAAGGTTTAATGCAACTTCTAGGTCAGTTTTATGTCTGAAGATTAAACATGTAGGAATCAGTAAATGGGAAATTGGTTCCTCTCTTCTGAGGCTGAGCTACACAGAGGGATTCCCCAGAAAGGGGTCTGATCTCAGCCATGGAATACCTTAACCAGCAGGGAATATTTTTCCTTCTAGGCCTGGAACAGATGACAGTGACACTGGAGCCCAAGTCTAGCTCTGGGGTCCACAACTGAAAGATAGAATTGAAAAAATCAGGGTGGAGAATGGCAGAAATGGTTTAAGAGTTGGAAAATATTTTGCAATAATCTAATTAAAGAATTCTATCTGTTGAATTCCTGCATAAGACACAGAGCAAGGACTTCTAAAGCAGCTGGTTCAACCAAGGGCTGAAAAGTAAAGCTGAACAAATTCAAATTCTGTATAAACCCACCAGCACTCGGACACTGTCTAGCTTTCCTCACTCTGTCTTGGATACTTAGACATCCAACTGGAAAAAAGGGCTTTTATTATGCGTTTGTTAGCTTAGCCATTGCTACAAACTCCTGACAGATTTCCCAGAGAGAAGGAGTTGAGAAGGGAGGTGCTATTAAATGGACTGTCCACAATCACAATATATCCTCAAAAACCCCTTCTTCTATGGTTAGTTGACAGAAGCCATGAACATCATGTTCACTAAAGTGCAAGTCAGAACAGTTGCTGACCTCTTTGTTTTGCACTGAGTGTGCACCTATGTTGCAACACGCACGTTACGTAACAGTAACTCAGAAACTGAAAGGAATCTCATTGCTAAATCCATCTGTGTGGATGAGATTTTTTTATTTCCATCACCTGATAATTTAATTGCTCAATTAACTCCACCTGAATACCTTGGCTGTGGAAGAGGAATGTTCTCTCGCAGGTCATGGTAAATCAGGCAACAAGAGGCAAGTAAGCAATGCAAAGATAAATTATTCCTCTACAGCAAACCAAGTGCATCATCCAGTTGTATTTTCTCTCCTGACCTGCTCCTTGCGCTAGGTGTTTTAGGGACAGAATGGGTACCAGCCAAATAAAAGATCATAAAACTCTGGTCAAAAGCCAGTATCATAGGAGGCCTTCCCTACACAGCTTAATCCCAGAACTTTCTTAGCCCGTTCAAGCCTGGCTTGAACACTTCTTTTTGCATTTCTGAAATTCCATAATATGCCTAATTTAGGTAACAGTGTAATAGCCTCTTTGATGAGGACTTTGAAATATCTGCTTCATCACTGAACATTGTATTATTGCTTTCCTTTAGCCAAGAAGCAAGTGGAAAGAAAGCCATTAAAGTGGCACTTTACTAATCATTCTGGAGCAGAGAGGGACTGACTGGAGACCTGTGAATGATGTTCTTGTGCATCAACAGACCATTGCAGAGGGGTTTGGTTCCAATGAAAATTAATGAATGGCCTGTAGGTAGGTACACCTTGATGGATATTGTAACTAATTTTTTAGCCTTAATGAGAAAACAATTACTTCTGCTGCAGAAGCAGTGTACTCCAGCCACCCGGATTCCAAGAAATTAATTGTATCATAGCCTTCAGAGAAATCAAATAACATGCAGTTACCAGAGAAATCTGTATTTGTAATGGACTGGCTACTGCGTAGGAAGGCCCTGGCTCTGAATAAATGCATTTGACAAACAATTCCATTCTGAACAGTTCTTGCCCTGCACTCTACATTGAAGTGCCTGTGTCTGCCCACCCAAAAATTCAGCACTACTGATCCAATCCACAGCCAGAAAATTTGGCTCACTCATCTCTTCCTCTGGATAGGTACTGACATTGCCCTCTCTGCCTCACAGCTTGAAAGTGACTTAAAGCACTTTTCTGAATAGTGGCTTTCCCAGACTCCTACTGCTAGATTACACTGATCCCAGGCTACACTGCAAGAAAAAGTACTGATTGGACAGATATTCAGAGTTTGAATAAACTAATTGGCATTCACTGTGCTTCCTTTTGTATTTAATATTAAACAATATCAGTAAATTCTCCATGTGTTTTTTAAGGCATTATGCCTTCTGAGGTAAATCATTACTGTATGCCCTGATGTGAAATATGACCCTAAACTGCACATTATTTATCTGTGTGTTGCCTGCGTCTAATTCAGTCCGTTTCCTGTCTCTCATCTGTATTTCTGTAACACTGGTTTTACTAACAATCCTCTCTGGAGACAGGAAATAAATTTTTATTCATGAAACCAACACAAGCAAAGATCAGGAAAACACATAATAAATGAGAATAAATGAGAATTCTTCAGGGCACAGAACCTTAAAGATAATCAAAGAGGCAAAAAGGTGAGTGTGGAGGAGAGTCATTTTTGCAGCAAACTACATATAACCTAATCATGCCTTCTTTCATAAGGTGAGTTGCACCGGAACACAAAATAAAGCTACAGCAGTCAAGTTCATAAAATCCCCCTCTGCCGCCCATGTCAAAACCTGAGTGCTCCTGTACAATTAATTAAATCATGTTAGATTATTTATTTATATTATTTTCCATTTATAAGTTAGACTGGGCAAAAATTTCTATTACAAATAATTTTTAATTGCTTAGGGAGATAGGAGAGTCTCTATTACTAGAGATTTTTAAGTTCATCTGCCGGGATGCTTGAGAGCATGTTCGTGTTGTTAGGTCCTGCCTCGGGCCAAGAAGATGACATAGTGAAACTCTGTGATCTTGCAAGGTCTTTTCTAGCTATTCCTGGAACCATTCTATGAAAATGGCCTGGAAAAGCAGTAAACTAAAACCTGATAGAAGAGACACTTCTGGTTTATGTTCAGCTCTGGAACAAGAAAAAAAAAAAAAAAGGTCGGAAGAGGCTTGAAAGATCTACATCTAGCAAAGTAACAAAACAAGAGTTTACAACTGAGTCAAAGACAGTGAGTGCTAAAGAGAAAAACATCCTCTGCTACATGATCCTTATTTAAGGTCTTCTCACGAACACTGTCATTAAATCCCTACCCATATTATAATTTTGAACAACTCCTTCAAACTCCATTTGTAAACTTCCCCCTGGTAGTACTCGTTTCAATAATCATGAGAGCTGAAATTTAGTCATTCCTAAATGCTCCTTTCCTAAACTCCTCCCTGAAGCCACCTATAAAACTTGTAGAGGTGAAACAGATTTACTCAGCAGATTATTGACCCCCTTCTGCTTTTTAGGACACAGTGTCTCCTGAATTCTTGATCATTAGAAATCATCAGCCTGTTGACTCTACAAGTACTTACCATGCTAGAAAATCCTGTTTCTGCCTCATGCCATGCAAAGTCTGACTGGATGTTACTTTGACCTGAAAAACAAGAAACAAAGTAGGTTTGTAGCCAAACCTTGAGCTGCTGACTATATCTGCATCAGGAAAAGGTGCATCTCTAGCAATCACAAATTATATTTAAAATATGTATTTTCTTGGTCAGATCCTATAAATCAGGGCAGTTCAAAAGAGGTGAATTTAATTAGAAAGCACTTGTCCCAAATGTTATAATGACAATCATGGAAATTCAAGTTTAATGAAAACCAGAAAGGAGCTAAAAAATAGTAGCAACTATACATAACCAGCTTGGGAAACAGATAACAGAAGTAAGAGTTGGTGAGGAACAGTTGAAAAAAAACAAACCAAAACAATCCCCTACCTTCCAGTAGACAAAAACTATCAGAAGTGTATCTTACTATAAAAATAAAGGCATCAATCTATGAAAACATCTGTAATAATCAGACTGTCCATTAGGACATTCATAGGGTAAAATCTGTCAACAGTAGTATAGAAAAAGTAGATATTTCTTATAATTATTTCTGCTCTGGAATGCAAGATGATATATATCATATCCTAACTTTAAACAAACAACTCAGACTGTCGTTTAAATAGTACCCAGAGCCGTACAAGATGTCTGAAAATCTGATAGCCAACACTCAGTTTCTGCAAGTCATTGAAAAACAAGTAAGTTCCATAGGTGAGAGAGAAAGCTGATCTCTAGAAGTACAAACAGGACAATCCGGGACTAAAAGCTCAACACCTGTCCAAAGGTGGGAAAGGGAACTCTCTTTTTGCACCAGGAGGCAGGATGTTCCAAAAGCAGCTGCCACCCGTAGGCACCTCCTGGCAGCCCATCCACCACACCCTCGATAGATAAACTCCTCAGGTTTCCAGGAAACCACAGGCACTAACATTTTCACTGAAGGCCTCCACAGCCACTGACTGCTCAGAACACCTAAGTCAAAGGTGGCAAAGTTCTGTTCACAGAGCTGGGAGGATGATGAGCTGCAAGATGAAGTTCAATATCTGATGCAGTAGGGTACTGGGACCAAAATAATCTCTCAAATATTTGGAGACAATAGCCAGGAAATAGCTCAATACCTGTAAGTATGTACCATGGAAAACTTTATTAAAAAACAGGAATAAGTTTAAGTCATTAAGAAATTGAGAGGGTTTTGCAAGAAGAGACGAAGAGACAATAAAAATGTTACTTATGGCCTCTGACTAGAATTTCTCTGCTAGTAAGTAAAAAATTGTGACATAATAGTGATAGAACTCCAAGTAAAAGCAATTTTAATTTCAAAATGTCTGGATTAAGTAAACACAACTGTAGCTTTCGGATGCAATCAGAAAACCATAAGTAAGATGGTAAATTTGCCTTTTCTTACTTTACCTAACTTACAGAAAAATCTGCAGACCATTTCAGTATAAAGATAGAACATTCTGGAAGAACTTGATGATTGTTACTTTACGAACATAAGTGTTTCTATTCCATTTCTTGAGATTTTATCATGCAAATCAAGTAGAAATGGGCGACTAACATGCCAAAAGACTTAACATAACTATTACAGTGTTTCCTTAAGCAAATACTCTGATACCTGTCACTAGTTCAAATTTAATCTTGTCCCAGGGCTAGAAAGCAGGTCATGGTAAGTTATGTTTGCCATGTTGTTGTGCAACTTCAAGGTATTTTCATACCAAGGACACATGAAAAAAAAATTCCAGGCCATCTGACTTCACTGTTACTTATTGGCTGCTACAGGATTCCAACTTCTTTGCCTTTTTTTGAAGAACGCAAGCACTGAAGGATAATTTAGTCCTTTAACTCTTACAGAACTTAGGGACAGTTTCTCTAAATGAGCCTGAAAGTGCCAAGTTTTTATTTCACTATTACATGCAAACTTGAACTGGAGTTTGGTAGAAAGCCCCAGAGTTCTGGTGGTTGAGATCTAAAAGCACTGTCAGTTTTCTTTCGTATTGCAAGCTCACCAGATTTCAAGCTCATTTCCATGTTTATAAAGCAGTTGAGCTGACCCAACACAAATGAATAGGTGGAAAGCCACAGGAAACCAGAGCACTACCAATTACCTGCAATTGAATACTGTTTCTGAGAGAGACAATACAAGACGCTGATGAAATGTAGATAGTCGCTTTTGGAGCCTTGTGTGCTGGCTGGTGAGGTCTGAGCTTTCTCTTCAGACTGCAGCCGTCCCCCAGCTGACCTGGTGCTGGCTAAGAGTGACTCAAGCAGGAGCAGCACTGACAGCCCAGCCCTCCCGGTTCTGCAGCTTGGGACTCACACTCCTGGCTCCCAGGAGGCACCCCAGGGCTCCTCTTGGAGCTACGATACGTGCGTGCTGCTCCACAGCACCTCTCCTTGCATTCAAAGCAGCCTCGTGCCCACAGTGCCTCAGGAAAATCTCAGTTTCAACATTAACAATGAAGAATTAGTTAACAAAGCAGAGTGAGGAAGCACGTTAACAATATCTTCTTCTTTGGATCCGAAAGAGTGGAATGCATTTGCTGACTAACAGTGGTGATGGGATGGGAAGGTAGTTGGCATCTCTGTGAGGGAGGAGACAGTTCCTGAGTGATGCTATGGGCAGTACAGGAAAAGCTGTGCATTGTCTGTCAGGGATCTGACTCCCACGGCTGCCACAGCTCCTTTCCCTCCCGCCTAAAATCCATGTTTAATATGATGAGCCTGGAACACTAAAGAAGAATTAATCAACAGCTAGAGATCTCTGGCTAAAAGTGTTAAATACCTGTGGAAAAAATTATAGTATTTGTGCAACCTTGAAATGGAAAATCTCAAATACATAGGTCCATTTGTAAAAAAGTAACCTGTGAAAAGTAAATGCATATGGGCCTGATGTCCCCCTTCCTGAGATACACACACATCTGCCCAGAGAGCAGAAAACAGTTTTTGTAAAAGACCACTGAGATTCACAGGCTCACTGGCACTCAGCCCTCTGCTGACAGAGGACGAGGACAGAAGACCAGCCTCTCAGGAAAAGGCATGCATGTGGACAGGATAAGAGACAGCCCTTCCAACACTTTTTGATTGAATTTCCTGAAGAAACTTTTATATGGTGAAGATTCATGGATCTCTCCAGGTTTTCTGGGGTCAAAGGCATGCAAACACCCAGGAGTAGAATCTCCCAATGCTATCAACTACTGCAAAAGAGGTTCATTTTCTTCCCAATTATCTTCTGTAAGGGAGTCTTGGCTTGACCAGCCAAGACTACTCCCTCTTATTTACCTATGACCAACATTTTTTGTCAGCTGCTAGTCAAGCACTCCACAAGTCTTCAAACACCCTTCACCTCATGCCTCAACTACCTTCATCCTCACCACAAAACAGAGTGACTCAAAGTCTGCCCACACAGATCATGGCCTAGACAGCTGCTGATCAGGATGTGGAGGATTCAGCCACATCCTGAAAATGAAAAAGGCCAAAAAGTGGGACAGACAGGATGGCACTGATGGCAGAGCAGCAGATTTATCAGATGGGCAGAACTACCATTAAAATTAATCTATTTCCAGGCTGTCGCTTCTACTTGCAATGTTTCTTTGCAAGTACAGTAGAGAGGCAGGACAAAAATGTTCTCATGGACTGGATATATGCAAGGTTAGCGGTAGTGCATCAGTATTAGCCAGATCTTCCTCAGCAGGAGGTCGTGCAGATTCCAACACTATGAAAAATCATCACAAAGCACACTTGAAGACTGCTATGAACTGTTAAGCCTGAAACAAGGTAACAGACTACATACTTGTGAGTTGGATGAACATTAAGTTCAGGTAGATTTATAGCATTTCAGAACTCATGGTTTTATTCATGCTGAGAAGCCTACCTCAGCTTGGAATGCAGAGTCATGACAGTGCCATGAGATCAAGGAAAAGAGTTTGAACTTTCTTTGTACGAGAAACACATCTCAGCAATTCCATTCCAGAACTGTTCTATCAGTAAAAAAAAAAAAATGTCATATCTAACCACTCCTACCAACCTTCATGGCAGGACTTCAGCATTGCAAATCTATTTCCTATGCTATTTTTGAAAGGGCTCTGACCATGGGTGATCCTCGGCAGCCCTGATGCATCCAGGACACTTCCATTGACCAAGGCACACACTACTCGTATTTCTGCTTAAACTTGGATCTTGCCCAATGAAAGGCCTGGCTTTTTTCCACTGCAGCTCTATTAGCATTGCCAGCAAAGAGAATTTATGCAGAGTAAAGAGACTGGCATTCCTTCTACAATAGGGCCAATTGTCTTAGCCTGCCACATGCAGTTAAATGTTTACTTTGTTGTTTCACAACTCCACAGGAAAGAAAGGTCAGACAAGCCCTACTGCAGAATCAAGATGTTGTATTCATCTATTCACCTCAAGACAAGATTTCAGTGGGAGACTACTGCTTTCCAGTTTTTTTCCTTTTCCTCCAGGAGACAGACACCAGGTAGTAAATTAACATTCCAGCAATTCTGCCAGTCTGATTCCATATTCTAGAAAAAACATTAGATGTCAGAATATTCTATCGAGATCCTGAAAGAGGAATATTGCCAGTATTTGTTCTTCAAGCCTGGCTAATTGAGAAAGATTATTCTCTTGACACTACCCTGGAATACCATCCTTTTTGGCACACTCGAAGATGAGAGCTAAAGCCAAGATAGAGCCATGAGCGTGCAGAGTTTCCTGTAATACAAAATTCTCTGCTTGAAGTGGTGAAGACCCTACTCAAAATCAGAGTCCTTCAGAAACTGCACTCTGCCAGCACAAGGCTAAAATAAGAACAACTGTTTAACAGGAATGAGACTGCTATTCTTGACTTTTTATAAACAGATAACCTGCAGTTTTGTTCTCGGTTGATGAAGTATGAATGCACGCAGATGGACACTTGGCCACCTATGCCATTAAAAATAGCCAAGTCTTCCTTAACCTGTGCATATTTTATTCCTCTGTTCAATTAACACAGGAAAGAAACAACAGATTACAAAATGAAAACCTGTCACAATAGTAATCAAGCTATTATTGTCAAGAAACATACCTGGGTCAAATAAACGTAATGTAATTTTCAACTAATGGCAAAGGTGCTCTAAGCCTGTACAAAAAAATATAGGTTATTTAGCCCTGGCATGAGTAAGTCCTGCTCTGATGAAATTTGGAACACATTGTTTCTGATGGTCTCAGTAGCCAGATAATTGTTGAGACACTGCCTTGGATGGGGTGGGTCGTATACCAGCAACACCAGTTTCTCTGCACTGACTGCTGAGGAAACCAAGATAACCAGCTCCAAAGCAGAAGTTTATATTTGGACAGGCAAATCCTTCCTGTTTTTTCTCTTCCTGACCACAGCATGCAGTTCACAGATTCAACAATAAATCTACGACCTGAAGAGACTGATGTGCCTGCAGAGTCTGGGAGATTTCAGCTTCCTGAAATGCCATAACCTCAAAACAACATCATCAGACCTTTTCCGGAATACACAGGGAAATCCCAAATTGGGGAGGAGGAAGGGAAGTTTGAGGGTGACAAAAAACCACCACCACAGCTAATGGAGCAGATGGGTATTAAACAAATCTTCCACCTTTTGAGCTGCTCACACAAAGTAAACAGTACTTGTTCGATAGCTGGTGAAAAGCATGGGATGAGCAACCTGTACACTCTTCCAAGATGACAAGCATGTATCTGACCCCCAGACTCCTTAAAGAAACTACAGAATCTATCACTGACCTAAGGCAGCATCAGGATTTGACTGGAAAAGCACAGATTTCTTGAAAACTGTCCAGTCTATAAACAGTCAGCCACATAACTCAGTGATGCACAGAAAATCCCTGGAGATGACTCATAATTCCTCCTCACAAAGCTGACGGAAACATTCCTGGGCCAGCTATTCCGGCCACAAATACTCTTGTAGTCACTGGTAAGAGCTTTGTCATTCACAGCAAGCCATACCAGTAGAGTTCTGACTCCTCTAAGTGACTAAGCAAAGGTCAGGTTTTTATAGACCAGACCTAATCAGACAGACTAGGCTTTTCACTTCAAACCAGTCAGAAGTCTTCAAGTAATCTTCAAGTTCATATATGACTGTGGGTACATTTTGTCAAGTCAGTAGGATTTTCATTCCCAAGTTAATACTGTTATATAAGCAAAGAAAACATTTTCCTATACAAACTATCTTATATCACACACTATCCTAGCCAAACAGCATTTTAAGTTATATTTGGAGACTGAAACACCACCACTGATAACTTGCAAGTGGGTAATAGGATACAGAGTGCTTTAACAATATTACTGTATTCCATTCTAATTCTGACAAATCACTCTGAGTTTTATTTTGTAACTGAGATGCGACAGGGCTATTACAGTACTGCATTCATAAATTCATAATATGTAAAAAAAGTACTGACCTCCTGTCACAAAGATAATACAAGCAGATTTATAATTTTGCTCATAGTGTCACCACAAATAATGCACAAAACGAAAGATATTTCATTTCTCTTCAAAATGACTCAGATAAGACCATGACACAATAAAAGTTTGTCAGCACGATTTCTTGGAACATTGGATATCTGCCATTTTACTCAAGAATTGCATGTATCTCAGTCTCTTGGCTAACACAGAATTTAAACAGGAACATCCACAGTGGTTTTTAGAAGATACTAACATATTTTATTCTAAAGGCCACAGGGACGAGCCCTCTGCTTTAGATACTTATGTGTGTGTTTCATTTGGCTGACTGAAGCCAAATGTTACAGCTTGATGACACCAAGTAAACAGTAGTGACTCGTCCTCTCACGAAAACAGGTGGTCAGAAATGAGCTGTGTTCCATTAGGACACTGCCTCTCATCTTTTCAACCTTCTCAGAAGGGAAATTTAAGAGCATGCAGGAGCAGCAGCACAGACAACATCAAATATATTTTGTGAAGAGCCTGAAGAAACCCCACCTCTGCAGAGCACAGAGATCTCATGCTCATCTTACAGTGCAGACACCATTAATATGAAGAGTGCAGTGGGGATCCCACTTCTAGCTCTCTGTAACACTCAGTATGGAAATTTAGGTTCTGATCCAGAACCTAGGTGTGCAGCCTGGACTCTCTTGTGCTGAGAATGCTGTTAAGACTAAGAAAGTGTACAAGCTTTACAAGGTTGAATCATGGACAAAGGTGTAATAATCGAGACATGAAGAACAGTCCAGTGATTCAAGGAAAGAAATACTGACATAAAAAGGGAACACAAAGCCAAAAAAAATCTAACAAGAAAAAGAGAGCAAAGAAATTTCAGGTTTTGTATGAATTCTACTCTCTGTGAGGTCCCACGGCTCTTGTAGATGTTCATGCAACTGCTCTTCTCCCTTGATCACAATTCACTGATATTCTACCACAGTCAGAGAAAAGCACTGGCATGAAAATGATTGCCATACATCTTCCTTTATAGTCCTTCAGATGATTCATAAACAATTAATTAGAAGTCATAAAATTGTTCATCTATGGGGATGAGTCAGAGAATTAGGAAGTGACTCATATTCCAGACTATGTGAATCTCAGAGTCTTTTGTCAGGATTCCTTCAAGACCAAAACTATTTCTAAGACTGATTGCTTTGTGACACAAGCACTGTTGTCGACTGATTAAAAATATGTTGTAAGAAGGAGAGAGGTGAGGCTCAGCGTGCTGAAGACAAACACACACACTGTTTCACTGGCCATATTTACTTTTATACATACATGTTGGACATATTTCCAACAGCCTATTGCCAAACACTTGAATGCAAATAACGGTTATCTGATGTTAGGACAGTAAATAAACCCCCACACTGTTATGTTTACAAGCAAAACCACTCATAATTATTTATTACAAAAATGAACATTATCTACCACTTGGTAACACCTAGGAATGAATATGGGAAAATATTTTTAAAAAACTACCTACATCTGGTAAAGGGCTTTCAGGCACCTTATGAGCTCAGTTTGGGGTTTTGTTTTGTTTTCATTTGGTTTAATGATCAGTTGGTTGGTTTGGTTTTTTGTTTGTTTGAGTTTTTTTATTTTTTTTTTATTTTCCCTCAGAAATTTAACTGAGTACTAATAAAGGCATATCTACGTTAAACATCTTTCTGGATATTAAGTACTGCTATAAAGTGAACATCGTTCAAACAGTATATAATTCCTAGACATATGCTACAGTTATTTACTGCAATGCACACTCTAAGCAAGCTAAAAGTAAATTTCATATTTCCTAGAACTTTGTTCAGTCTTTAATGCCTGTTCTTTATAGTAAATGGTTTGCGATAGTATGTAGGTGGAATCTGGAAATGAAAGGCTGTTCCTCAATTATGGCTATGCTATATGCTGAGAAGTTAATTTTATTACTCATGCATTCACAGAAGAGGCCAGAAGGACATGGGCACAACTATAAAACAGATTCTGTAGTGGTTTTTCATACGGGGATTACTTCTTATCAGCAGCAAGGAAATGCTTTATTAATCTGTCAGAAACCATTAAGGGGCCATTCACCTCTGCTATGATGAAATCAGAGTAAAACTACACTTGAATTAATTTTTCGGACTGTAAAAAGATGATTAGGAACCACAGAGGAGGAATGTAGTGCTCCAAATTCTGAAATTTGTGGAATCTAGGTTCATACTATAATACTACCACACACAGCATGCTTTTACTTACCTTTAGTAACCACAGCCTGATGGCAGTAAATTGTGTCTTGCTACAATACCTTGGTGTTTAACAGCCAAGTCTGGTTACACTTTTGGCACAAATCGCCAAAGAATGTCTGTTTTAAAAAGTAGCTGCTACAATTACAGCTATATATGAGGGATTAGCAATGCCTTTGAAATATACCTTCATACTCTCATACGCATGTTGGCAGCTGGAGGCAAACTGAACAGAAAATAAGCAATGGGAGTTGGAGTACACATTGTGACATAGAAAATACCAACCATCTCATCAATCAGCTCTTCAGAAATGAAACAGACTGCAGAAAAAACGTCCCTTAGCATTTGTAGTTTGCAGCAACCAATAGCCCAAAGCATTAGACTCAAAATGAATGAGCAGGAAAGGGAACACTTAAGCAGTTCCAACACGTTGAGTCCTGCACACCGCAGTGCGGCGCTAGAGACCGAGACTGGCTTGGCCTTCACTCCCAGGTGATTCTGCAGAACTTGCAGTGAAGACTAAAACAGAGCCTGTTCACCCACACTGCCCTCACCCTTTACCTGAGAAACGTATCCAATGCTTCACTCTGCGTTGCCCGTCCCATGAGCTCTGTACCTGAACAGAAGTGTGTTCATACACCTGCAGAAATTCAAAGGGAAGAACTGCAGGGATCTACAACTGGTACACAGTGACACAAATTCTACCATCTCACTGCTTTTCTTTCATAGCACACAGGTCCAACAGCATGGCCAGCTCTCCAAGCTGCCAGTTCATAGCTGTGCACACCAACTGTGGCACAATGTTGGCAGAAGTGTCAGGGGGCTCTGCTGGACTGAGCTTGCACAGCTTCTGTGTATCCAACCACAGACTGGGATTAAAGCTTTTAAGCTCTGTCCAATAATAATGGTTATCAGTTTGCTCTTCACAGTGAAATTCCCTATTCCCAAAAAGAAGCCAGGAGTTTCACTGAGGTAGCAATAACACAGAAATGTAGAGGCTGATTCTCAACTACCTATGTAAAGTTCAAAGTAATTTCTTGCTAACCTTGCCTCTTTAAAAAACTTTCTAAACATAATTTGGGACTGTATTTTAAGTTGACCACAGGAAGCACAAAACAGGAAAGTCCAGGAGAAGCCTTGTCTTTCCCTCAGGCACTTCCTGTACTAGTGACAAAAACATAATGCAAAATTGCTACAAAAATGCTTCATGTTTAGGTTATTGTCTCCCTTTTAGGCAAGAATTATTTGTTCATCAAAAATCACAGCCTTGAAGCAACAATGCCTACCTCTGCATCACTGTGTCTGGCTCCACTGTGAGCTTTTGGGAACATGTCTCTGATAAACAAAGTTAAGGAGTAAACTCAGAGAACGAACCAGAAAATACAGTCTGAGAATGATCCAAACCAAACCAAAGCTCTTTATTTTTCCTCCCCCTCTTCAAGCACACTCAGTGCTTAACAGTCGTTTTATATGCTAGGTCACCCTTTGCTGAAAGTAAATTACTGATACTCCTCTCCACTAGCTAATGGAAGAAAAAGCTCAATGATCCCTGAAAGGAGAAAATGAGACATTAGAAGTGTCCTTAACTGTCTTAGTTGGACAATGCTATGCTGATTATGTGCTCAGAAAAATGTGAGATTTTTAGGGACAAATGTGCCCCAGAGTGTGTGTGTTACACCTAAAAGTTAATTCTTCTAGGCTGTCCTTTTCCCTTTCCAGGAAGCTGACAGCATGCTGTTTTACAGGTAACAGATATTGCTTCCTGTACACAAAGCCATTTAAAATGATATTTCGGGAAATAATGATTTTTTTTAATCTACAAAATAAGTACTACCCCCCCCAACAAATTTTCTATTTGAGACTCACAGACTTGCATGCAAGTACTGCTGTCCTCTTCTGCCTCTGGGAAAGCAGATAAACCTTATTAAGAAGTAATTAGAACAGTTTTGGCTGCATTTGGCTGCATTGGCTCAGCTGTGTGGTCAGCTGAGCCAATGCAGGTATACCCTGTTACAGTTCCCTCTCTTACCACTGCCTACTTACCAAATAAACTGACCAAATCAGTCAGTCATTGCAATAAAATGATGTAATGCATGAAAACTTTGAACTAGTAACCTCTAATATTCTTTGAGCGCTCTGGAATAACCCTTGCATTAGTCAGGGAGCAGCAAGTACAGGCTGCCACTGCCTTGGTGAGTCACAACAAAAAAAACTTGGCATCTCCTACAGGTTCGTGTAACCCTCCTCCTCATGTTCTTCCATGAAAAGGCAGTGTCTCCCAAACTGAGCATATAATACAAGCACATCTGTTATGCTGGCTACATCCCTACTAGATCCTGTCAATGACACTAGAGCAATGTGTGCCCCAATCAACTAGTACTCCTGATCTGTGCTCCTCTGTGTTTACATATATCTATCCATTAAAAGAGATGCATTCTGCACTGAATATTTATCCAGCTAACCTTCACTTGAAGACAATTTGAGGGTCTAAGTCAAGCAGTCTAGTCTTATGCTTCCTGTAGACGGTTTGCGTCCGCAGAATTAATTTCCAATCCCTCACGAAATCCACCAAATTACAAACAGCAGTTTTCCAATTATGCAGCCTTCACTGGCTTAGACAGTCCTTCTGTAAAAAGGCAAACTTCAAAACCTACCATCCTGAGAGATGTTTCTGAAAGCTGCTCCTTCAAGTAGTAGGCACTGTGGATACAGCAGAAGCTGAAGCTGCTTCTACCACTCCTTCAAACCCACAAATATTAGCAAAGAACTGTTAATTCTACCCCAGCTTCTTTCTTTCCAATTATTCTTCCTATTCAGCTCCAGTTCCAAACTGAATGTAGAATTCAAGGTATATTTTCTACCACTCCTTCAAACCCACAAATATTAGCAAAGAACTGTTAATTCTACCCCAGCTTCTTTCTTTCCAATTATTCTTCCTATTCAGCTCCAGTTCCAAACTGAATGTAGAATTCAAGGTATATTGCAGACAGCAAATGACTTACCATTTGCACTTTGAAATGGAGAAGCACCTTCTTCCTCCTTCACATCATGGTTAGCCTGCCAAAAGCAGAAAAGCCTTCTCTGGACCCAAGAATACTCCTATTTTCTTCTCCATACAAAACATAATGAGATTTTAAACTTCTAATTACTAAAAATTTAACTCAAAATTGCAAGCAGCTTTTATAGAAGATGCCTGGCAGAAAACACCTTAGTATTTGCTGAATTCAAACATAATCATGCATTTACTTATTTTAAAGCTAAATACTTGAAAGCTGACAAGACCAGGATGCAAAGCAAGCTGCGCAGTTTACTCACCAGCTTCAGTAAGCCCAGACAGTTACCTTCTCAACAACGCAGGCACAGATCTCTTGGATCTGGCGTGGAAATAAAAGGAATTAGCATGTTCAATCAAGAAAACGAACCTGCTGTTATCTATGCAGCTGGGAAATTGTGCATATTTGGACAGCAGACCTGGATTAATGCTTCTCTAGCTTCTACAGTTTATACAGTTACATCAGAGTGGTCGAGAAGCTTAAACAAAAAAAGAACAAATATTAATGGGTAAAAATCTCCGTTTCTTAACCTACTGAACAAAACACCCTCACTGGAGCACTGCACGTGCTCTTTCAGACAGGCAGTGACATCGTGGCTGAAACATCAGTGGTTCTCACCATCCTCTCAGTCACATGAGTGAAGCTACAGCTTCTACATAGCCCTAATATCTGGTGTTTGCGACAAGGCTGTGGGAGCAGACTAACAAGGAAGAAGGGCAAACAGCTGACCTATGAATTCTCCTCTGATCTGTACACACTAGTCTATTTGCATCATGTCCTGCTCAGACAGGACAACTCTAGGGTCTCCATCACTGATCATCTCCGATTTTTGCTTTGTGTTTGTGTAAATCTATTTCTCTTCCTCAACAGCAGCTTTCTGGATTTCCATTTTATTGTCCTTAAGGATGCAGACAGCCTGACAGTGTTTCAGTTTCACAAAAATCAGCTCAGGATCTTTGCACTGCTGGTCCTTTATGGGCACAAATGCAATTTAGGAAGTATTGGAGGAGGCAAATATTAGAAGTACACCTTGCCACGTCAACTTTCAACAAAACAACAGATGACACATTAACCTCACACTGATTACCACTTACAGAACTTCTCCATTTCCTTAGTCTCTTAGCTTGGTAAGAAGCAGAAATGTTTTATCACCAGAACCAGTAGTGGCTCAGTAAGCGTTCCAGCTTTCCCTCTCAGCATTCCAAGCAGAGGAATCAGCCACAAAGGATTTTTTTCCTTTTCTTCTGATTAACACACTCCAACACAAATTTGTACATGGCAAGCACTGCACATATTTTGGTATGATAAGAAACACCTGGCAAGCAGAGGCTGGAGTGACAGAAATCACTTTACTGGTTCTATGGAAGACTAACTACAAAAGAGTCCATGAGGTAAGGACATTTCTGAAATTTAACACATTCATCACAGCAAGGGAAAGTTGCAAAGTAAATTTGAACTGCCTGCTGTGACAATGCCAGAAGTTTTGTGCTGAGCCCAATGCAAATAACTGCTCTAACTTCCCAACAGCACCACAAGGAATAATGGCAGTAATTGCATAAGAACAGAAAGAGGTAGTCTCTCCATTGCTACTAGCAATACAGGAGTAGATATTCTGGACCAGAAAAAAAAGGATCCATCTATTTCTGTGTCTTGCCTAAGGGAGGTCTCGATACCAACTTCCTTAAAGAAGGATGTTAAAAAAAAAAAAAAAAGCCCTACAGGTAATAGGTAACATAAACGTTTATGTTAGAATTCAGCAAATACTAAGTTGTTTTCTTTCCTCACAGAGAGAGAGCTAACCTGGTTATCAAACTTCCTTTGTGCAATTCCCCATCACTTTCAGCCAAAAAGGCCAACACCCACTGTACTCTAAGTGATTCCCCTGGCTCCAATGCCCTCTCTGATCTGGAAAAATCACCACCACCACCACTTACAGCAGAGCCTCTTAACAGTCCAACTCCCACTTCATAACCTGGGCCAACGTCTGAGGTAGTAGTTTTACCACTGGGAAAAATTAATTTTTCAGCAAGGACAATCAACAAGTGACCACAGGAGAGGACTGCTGGTGACACAGGATCAATCATAACTAGAAATTCAAGTTCTTACGAAATTCACTAATGTGAGTTTTAGAGAACAGCTTCTTTCCACTACAGGTAAGATACAAGCTGCCTTCCTATCCACAAAGGCTTACCTGTACTGAAGGAAATTTCTCTAACTACTTATAATGGTGCTTTAAATACACAGTACTGCAAGGGCCTAGCCAAACGAAAGTAAGAATTGCGAGTCACAGGTAGTATGAGACTGGAGTAATCCTTTGCAAAAGACTGTGGGCAGATCGCTCAGCACTCCTACCAACACTCTTACCAACATGAAGCACGTGTGGACTATCCCTTCTGATAGAACTGAAGAGATTCAGGGTCCTCAGAAGGCTGGCAGTGCCCTGGAACCCATCTAAGCCAAATTTGCAGCAGCCTTGAAGAATTCACATGGTATGATCTCTCTCACTCAGTTAAACACAGATAAAGTACAACTGCATTTTCTCTATTTCCACAGAAAAGCAGCAATGAAAGTGACACCTAGGCTCAGCTTTTCTCTCATTTTTGTTTTGCAGTCTAGTTTCTTCAGAGACAGCGGCCAGATCTAACGTACTTAAAAAGAGGAGTAGCCTCTTCTAAATCCTATCCAACCTGAAATACCGGCTTTGTTGGCCAGAGGCCCAGGTGAGGTTGTAACTGTGACACTACGTGCAGTATTGTGGCTTAACCTTTTCCCTTCCAGATTGCCAGAATGCATTTCAGCTCTTTTGACATCTTAGCAACAAAGATTACTTCATATGCAGCTTTTTATTTCACTTTCCATTTGAGCATGCTTAATGCACTGCTCTGCAGCAACTACAACCAGCCCAGTTCCTTCCAAACTCTGAGTCAGATGCTGGGCTGTGTCTTGCAAGCAGGCAGTCTCCCCAGCATCCCCAGGGCCAGAGGCTGCTGTGCCAAGAGCCTGCAACCTGTGTCGGGAGGGGCTCAGCAGCACTCTCACCTTTGGCCAACTGCTCACTCTGTTCCACCCTTACTGACTCAACCTCAAACAACAGCCAAATGAACAATGTCCTTTTCTCTTCAACTATTTGTCCAAATAAGAGCCTACAGGCTGACGCACACACCGAATCCAGGCTGACTGAACAGATTTATTTTCAGACAGAGAATCCTGCAACTTCATGGTAACTTGACATGTTTATAAACATTTCTTCAGCCATGCCACAGCTAGTTGACTAAAAACAATAGAAGTTAAACTAAGTGTTTAACTTAACTTTAAATTCCTGGGACACATTATCAGCAGCTGGGTTTGGCAGTTGGGAAACTCACTGTCTTTAAACACAGCAGCTGTTCAGGAGTTTCTGCCCTTAGCTCCTTATTTGGGAAGACATTTTCTTCCCATATTTGGGAAGAAATTTTAAGAGGGCTTCATATGCCATAAAAAAACCCCCTTACAATAATACATACAATTCCACATGCTAGCATTTTTGAAAGGGAACTTTTGAAAAGGTAAACATTGTGTTGGTTTTAAGTATCATAGAAGCAAACAATGTACATGTATTCTGGGTAGGGTCACATCTGGAAAAATGGAATTTGAGCAGGCTGGACAAAGGTGCTCCTAAAGCTTTCTGTTTTCCTGTGCTTAGAACAAATGGGACTGTACGACAGTATATAGTGGGAGAGAACTCAGGGGGTCTCTAGTCCAACATCCTTCTCCAGGAAGGATCACCAGCTATTGGGTCAGACCAAGTTGTTCAGGGCTTGATTCAGTCTGGTCTTGAAACCCTCCAAGCTGCGCACAGACAGCACAACCCCTCTGAGCTGTTCTAATGCTGGACTGCTTCACACCTAACTGCTGCTGATAAAATGGTCTTTTCAACCACAGAAATTCTCTGACAATTTCCTCCTTTACTTTTCTAACTTTCATAGTGGCATACTCATCTTTTCAAAACCCTGCTCTCATCTGACTCCTACTTGCCTCCTCATTCCTTTTGTTTCTCACCTTCAACACAGCATGCCCTACGCTTCAAACAGCTTCCTGCCTTTTGCTTAGAAACCCTCCTGCAATTTCATGCTCTCATTCTCTCCTCAGTTTACTCCTTAAAACTTCTCAGCAATAAAGATGCCTGGAGGTGCATGCAAAGACAGATCCGTGTCACCGTTCTGCTCAAATTCCTTGGTGCAAGATGAAGGATGCCCAGGACTTTTCCACTCTGCAGGTAACTGCATCCACAAGCAGCACTGGAGTCTCTCCTTTTTCATTACAAAGCATTCCCCAGGGCGTCACAAAAAATCTCTCATAAGCAGACATCATGAACAGCAAATACCTTGTTTTCAGCTCCTGTCCTGGAGACTACCAGACATAGCAGTGCAGATGAAGCCACAATTCCTACTGTGAGACAATACTACCATGACTCCCATGGCATGTGCTAATTTCTACAGAACTTTGGGCAGATGGCAGATATACTCCAGCTGTGTAAGCCATCCCTGAACGAATTCCCAGTGAACTCATAGTAATGTGAGAAAAGTCCTGACAGACTGCTTCCCCACCCCCACCCAAGGGGAAAAGGATTTCAATGACAACAAAAAAGATCACAGACTAGGATATCCCAGCTACCTTGAGGACAGGAGTCAAGTCTTACTTCAGGTGACTCATAGTTATTCAGCTATCAGGACAAACTATCAAGTCAACCGTTTCACTTTGACACCAAGAAATAATGACTCTCGTGACACTTCTTCCTGCTCACTTGCTTGCCAAATAACCTTGTTGATATCTTCTTCATAAAATAAATGCAAGCTACCAGAACCTGATGTACAAGCAAGCTGCTCCAGCTTCTCGCAAGTACAGATAGCAATGGAACAGTTGCAGTAATTTCCAAGAAACTGTATATTCAAGTTATTAAATATGCTTAACATAATTTTTATGGCATAGAATATTCTTAGGCATCTCCATTTTAAAACTAGCAAAGTGGCTTCTGAAAATGCCATATAGCAAAAATACCTGGAGAATCACAGCATCCTGCAGCTCTGAGGCAGGATGCAAAGCCCTGCTTCATAATCTGACCCAGCCACCTGGTATTGAAGTGAATTACAGACCAATACAGGTGGAGACTTCTGCTATCCATGCAACATCAGAGAGTCAAAGGGAAAACTTAAAATAAGCTCACTTAACTAGGCTGAGTCTAATTTGTCCTAACTATGCATGGCAATTTCAAATCATGTATTGAAAGGCGCTAGGAGATGTGCCAGGTACCACCAGCAATTCCTTAGCAAGCAAACAGGTAGGGAAGGCACTATCCCTAGGACACTTGCCAGTTGTATTCTTCCTGAGCACCCTACAGTAGGGTTGCCTACTCAAAAACCAGCTTAACCCTACCTGGCAATGTGTTCTAATGTTCTACTATAAATTTTGTTTTACAACAAATATGATTTGTTTTGTATAATACAGAACACCTTAATTCCATACCTGTGTACTGCTTCCAACAGAAGCCACTAGCAAACATGGAAGTAAAACACATTAGAAATGGGGCAGAAAAACTTTCACCTTTTGTCCACCATCTGTTAGGGATTCAGCAGTTGGCTGTAGTGATTTGTCACAGATAATAAGCTGATGGTTGGCTTTCATGCTCCAGGCCCTCTTCCTTCTCCTCCTTTCCCGGCACAGAGACACAAGCCATGCTGGACCAGTCCCTCAGAGCCACCATGAGCTCACCCTGCCCTAAAAGGGCACCTTTGTTGGTGACTTCACTGAAACACACACTGCTTAAAGCCATGCGTTCCTTAGACTGTGTGTTTGGTTTAAAATAACCCCTAATCAACTGATTTTAAGAACCTCCAAGCCTTAAATCATAAAGCCTATCCTCCACCAACTCCTGGAAATTTTTCCAGAAAAAAACCTAAAAAGTCTGAAAACATCTGACTTGCTGACTGTTGAAATCTGCCAGCCATGGTCCCACTCAGCACTTGAGAAGCCCTGGTGCCCCACCCCAGCAGAGGGAACAGCATCCTAACACACTGTACTTCAAAGTAATCAGCTGGCTGCTCCCACTAGCACAAGCATATACTTTCATGCTTGAAGGAGTTGAACAAAAAAGTAAATAAAATTAATTTTCTTTCCTTCTAACCAAAACAGTAATTACAAACAAGCAATGGCTGTTGCCATTTCTCAGAGAAACTTCTGTAAAAGCAAAACTGTACATCAAAACTATCAGTATACATCAACTTGATATTAACATTTTAAAGTCAATACATTGACTACTCTACATTGCAGAGGAAGTAACTGCTATGGCCTCTGCTTGCTTTTGGAAGCAGAGGAGCTTCAGTGCAGATAACACAAGCTATGGAAAATCCTCTATGGAAAATCAATGTAAGCCAGGCCTATGCAATGCTGAACTGAGAACTAGCAGTTACAACTCAGAAAAGAGACAGACAAGTCATGCCCAGCAGCGCTGCATCAGTGGCTCGAGTTGGGGTAGCAGCCAAAAACAGACAACAAAAAGTAGAAGGATACAGTGGCTCTGGTCTCTGCACCGAGGCCAATGCCGAGAGAAAGGTAACTACAACAATGAAAGCAACAGGAGCTCATGAGGAGAGACCAACAGGGCTGCAATTTCCATCAGGAGCAGAGAAAGGGTACAGGAGACAGGAAGGATTATAATCCAGGTTAACAAAACTCATAAAGGCGTTAAACAAGCTCAATGTGCAGCTCTCACCATGTGTAATTTGCCAGACCCTGTAATTGGAGAAGCAGGGGCTCCTGCAGAAAATAGCAGCAAATTGGGTTAGAGCAGGTAAAAGAAAAGACTTCTTTACACTGTCAGCAGGAAACTCACAGATCCTGCTACCACCACCAGCAGCTGTGGAGGCAGCCATACTCATCAGGTTCAAAATGGGACCAGACAAATGCATGGAAAAACTGATCTATAACCAGAAAATACAGGACCAGGCAGGGACAGCTGTGGCTCCTGGGGGAGCACAGGAGGACTGGACCACAAAAGCAACTAGGCTTGCAAGCTTTCCTCAAAGTAGACTTTCCTATTGCTCCCACAGCAGTTTGATTACTGGTCTAGATGGACTGTTGGTCTGACCCATAAGGGCATTTCTCATGTTACGTTTATTCCCAGACACAAATCTCTTGGCTTTCATTGGATTCACAACCAAACAGAAGACTCCTATTCAGAACTTCAGTTAGCCCACTGTCTTGATATTCACGTGCACACACAAGACTCAGAACGGATGTAACTTTCATTACACATCTTTCTGGATTATCTTTCTTTTCGATTGAAATGTGGGCTGCCTTTTGGGAGCCAGCCAGCTGACTTAGGAGACAATGCTGCTGAAGTGCTGTCAGCTGCTGCACTGGAACACAATACCACCTGACAGACAAGAAAAACAATTCTTCACATACTTCCCACAGCTGTGCCAGAGGTTAGAACCAGCATTAGTTTTGTATGTCAGGCAAAAAAATAAGTAAATACTTGCATATACAGTGAGCAGCTTGGGAAAAAGACAAAATAATATATTTACAGAGTAACGTGCCGCCAGCCCTTCGCATGTGAGCATTTCCGTGTGTGATGCTTATTTTCAAAGTTATAAAAAGAGTATTTAAGAGAAATCATTAACCCATCAGCAAAAAACCTGTCCTCTGTGTAAGCCTAAAGTTCTCCATCAATATACAGACAGCATCTTTCCCTGCTCGAGTGTGGAAAAGTAAAGTAAATTGGAAAAAAAGGCCTGTATTACTAGAAATCATGTAATAGCAAAAACTTAATGGAGGCTTTACTTTGAAACTATTGGTTCCAGTAAGACGAGAATACCTGGGAAATCACACCAGACTTAGAAAGTGCCTGCATGCCAAGTCTGAGATTGAGTCACATACCTTTCCTTCCTCAAAAGACTATTTTGATAGCAGATTTGGTTCAGCTTATTTACAGGTTTACAGGACATTTTTTAACTTGTCAAAACATATGCCAAGCATGTGTGCAGCAGCCAGATAACTTATAATTTAAGTAATTTATGAAAACAACATGCAGAAACATTTAATACAGATGATTATCACTTATACTTTGATTTTGGCTTCATACTACTATCTTTGCATCACTATATTTAATTACACTCCACATTTCCTTCATGATTCATCATTGCATAACAAACCTGATAGCCACTTTATGGGTGTGTTGCAGGTTTGCACAATTAACTGAGTCTATTGAACTGGAAATGACGATTTGTATTAACTGAAAAGATCATGTGGCTGCATAGTTTGTGTGTGTTGGTTTATTAGAATGGAAAGTGCCAATTAGAGAAGGAGAAAACAGACAAACTCATTATATTTTAAAGAGAAGTACCTGTGACTTCCTGGAAACGCTAAAGTTTATCAGGGATAGGATTCCCAGGTGCTAAATTACAAAGAAAATTATTTTTCCTGTGTTCCTGAGCACGTAGGAATGGCAAAGGAGGAAGCGCAGGCAATGGAGAGCGAACAAACACTTAACAATCCACGAACAGGACAAGAGAGGAGTTTCCATGCCAAGGCCACCTCCCCCGTCACTGCCAACTCCCAGCCCCTGCCCAGCAAAGTCTGCAGCTGCTGTGGGCTGCACAACTAGGTCACAAGCTGCAGCAGGGACTCACTGGGGACTGTGTGCTCTGCCTTGAGCCCAGGACCACACTCAGCAGATCCCAGGATTTAGGGTTTGGGCCATGTCCCAGGCCATGCAGGTGCAGCCTCACCACCTAGACTTTGCCCCACTGCTCTCCCTGCAGAGCTATTTCCAGCCACGCAACAGAAATACTTTTTTTTCTCTCCATATTTTAAGCGCAACATCAAATTCAGTTCGATCATACTTTACTGTTCATATCTACCTTCAACAGCTCCACCTCATTACCACAAATCCTTACTAAAAATATAAACATCAAATGCCTCCAAGCTGACTAAAGGTTACATATTCGACTAGGACACTCACACTTAGAAGGCGATGCTTATGACAGAACAAACACCATATAATTTAAGTAATTAAATATGTACTAAAAACTCAAGCTATTTAGTTCCCATGAATTCCCATGAATTATTCTGCAATGTACTTAAACCCAAGAAATTTCACAGCTTAATTATCCCTTGTGTAAATTTCTTAAATTTCAACACAGTAGTATTGAGAGTTTGAAAAAATACTTGATATGGTTCAATGTGGTATACTAAAGGAAGACAAAGTATTTTTCAGTGGAGGTTTCTTTGTGGGGGCAAGGGGAAGACTGGAGAACACACAGAATCAGGTTGTTCCCTTAATTTATATTTTTACGATCTTAGCAATGTTTATGTGAGGTTTGAGGATACTGAACAGCATATCAAGGCACTCAAAAGGTTATGTCATGTTTTTCACTCCTGAAAGCAGATTATTATTCCTACAGTATTAATAAATAATGCTTCATCTTTAAAGCCTTTTTTCTCCCCCCTAGACTTCACAGTAGAACCAATACACCTAAAATATCAAGTGCTCGTCATGTAGGAGTGCTCTCATAAGGATATAGGTATTCAAGTACCTTATTTTAATGTAATTATGTGCAAAGATATCTGTCTGACAGAATTTCCACTAACAGCCAGTTAATATATCCCTAGCTTTGCTTTTCCCACCCAACTGCATTGGCAACAGCTGGAAATTCCAACTGCCACAAGGTTCAGAAGTATGAACCAAGCACAAGAGTTCACTCTGCAGTATTTTCAGTGCCTTGAAACAAGACCTGTGTGGGTGTTGGGAGCAAGCACAAGAGTAAGCTTACGTTCTGTCCAAATACACCAGGCTGGTGGGTGAAGTTAGTAAATCAAACAGCGAGGAAAAAAGGGGGACGCAAGAGATTGCAAAATGGTGTGTAAAAGTTTGAGAACTACTGCGATCACATCAGCTTTTCCCCCTTCTTATCTGCTTGCAGCCAAGTGTTGCTATGCACAAGTATAATTAAGACCTGTCTTGTACACACACATGCAGATATATGTACAAATTTATATCACATATGGGGAAGTGTGAAAAGCTATTCTCATACCTCCATTTTTTAAATGTCCAATTTGAAATGTTTTGAGGCAACCTGATATTAAAGGCATGACCTTAGTTTTCACTCTAAACCTCATAAAGGTTATAGATCACATACATATAATCTTAAGTAGAGAAAGGGGACTAGAGACAACTTCTTAAAAGATTTCTAAATAAATATTTAAAATATCTATCAGCTATTTCATTCTAAGATCTGAAACTCTGAAATGTTGATTTATCTATCTCCCCAGCAAAATCATTAGGTTCTGTAGAGCTTCAGTTCTCAAAAAATTAGTGTTTTGTTATTAGGCACAAATATGCACTCAAGTAATTAGCTTTAGGCTTTGGAATTAAAGATATCATTCATAAACAGACATTAAAAACACTTCAGATTTTAACACCTCCTGTATGGTTACCTGAAAGGGAATAAGTAGCTTAAATACTCCTCTTTTTGGCCTTGTTAATGACTAGAAAAGTTAATTGTGGTCAAGCATCAGAAAGGAAAAGCTTTCCCGAAGAGAGGTAAACAAAAAGTAAGTTGCATACTATGGTCTTAGTTTTTGCATGACTAGTCAGGCAAATGAGGGTGGTGTGGGTACACTTCTACTTCACTCCCGAGGTGCTTCTGCAGATCCAAGATCTTCTGTCACTAGTTATTTCAAATGTAGCCTTTATCAACCCTTTGGTAGGAGTTGCTTGTGAAAGCAAACCTAGCAAAAAGCAAAGCAGCAAAGAGCTGTGAATAAATCTTTCCATCATGAGAAGTCCTATTATTATTTGATAGATTAATGTCGCACCACCTGAGCTGGCACCAAGGCTGCTTTGCAGCTGCACCCCCCCCCCCCACTGACACAGTCAAACCAGATTTCCTCACAGGCTCCACCCCAGGTTTCCCACAGCAGTCTCAGACATCCTGATCCTTAAAAGAATTTAATTAACTCTTTAAATTCAACACATTGGCTTTGGCTTGGATACTGACTTCCAAACGAAATTAGTTATCTTGGCTCTTATCTCTTTCATAAAAATCACAGTCTTTATCTCAAGCAGAATCAAGATGTGCACAGCAGGAGTTAAACTGTGTGCAATCCTTACGTGGTTGCATTTTATCTTATTCAGATACTCCTATTTTGTGATAGCCTGAGAGAGTGAATCTATGTACGAATGTTCAGGTTAAGGAGCCTGGTGGTACTCTCTTCCTCTAGTGATGTATGCATTATGACAGTGTAAACAAACCATGTGGAGAATAAATTCTTAGTTACAGAAGTTTTGAACATCTATCACCCTAAAGTGAGGGAAATCAATTTGAGCATGTTAATTTGAGGGGAAAGAAACAACATATATGGGACACGTTAGAATTGCTGTAGTCTCACTGAACTGACAGCAAGTCATAGACTGTGATGCAGGGGTTATAAACTGATGTGCTGGTACACAAGTAGAAGAATCATATTGTCTAAATTACAAGCAGTCAAACTTTATACTTCTGTTCTTAATGTATGGGGCATGCTGTATGGAATACTGTGGTACTTGCTGTGGGATAGAGAAGTGTAGGTGTGCAGGGAGGGGGCAGAGACAATGAGTTTAAGGATATTCAGAAATTAGCAGTGCAGACTCTTGCATTACAAGGGTTACAGACAATGCAACTGTATTATACAACTGTACAGACCTGATGCTGAATTTCGGCATGGAACAGGAGCCATTACTCAGTCTTTGTGTGAATTGTCCCTCTACAAGACTTTAAAGCAGTTGGATAATGCTAATTTGCCTCTTAAGCCATCTCCAGAAACTGACACAGATAGCAAATCTTTTATGCTTCAGGCATATGGAAGTGGTTTGTGATGCAAACAAACTATCTAAAAGTGGATACACAGCATGGCTTTTGTGAGTTCTAGTCTGTGTACCTTGATTACATCTCTGTCTGAATGCTACAAATGCCATTTATTCAAAAACTAGTCACAGAGAGCCTGATGAAAGAAAAATCCATTAAGGCTATAGAGAAAGTGCCTTGCATCAGACTTCTGGGGAATTGTGAGAGGATGCTGACCACTGCTCTAAACATTTATTTCCTTTTTTCCCCATGCTAGAGCAATATTGGGTTAAGTGGACCTTGGGATTTAAGGCACCAGGGCTGCTTTTAGGATACATCTGTATGTTTGTTGCATTCCCTTTCATATTTCAGTCACACTTTTTTCTCTTTACATAACTAGATACAAAATTCTTTATTTCTGCTTGCAAAATCATGTCCTTGTCTCTGCAGATGTATCCCTTTCAGGAAAGGACTATGCTGTTCTTTTAGTTTGGAGATTGCAAAGAAGGGACTAGGGTTAGGAGAGTGCTACAAAACTTTTACAGTGTAAGGATTCCTCATTTCTGTGAATGAGGAACATGTACATAACTTCACTGGTCAGATTTGTATGAATGCAGTTGCACCAGCCAGGTATGGGGCAGAATGAGCGTGTTGCATTTCCAGTTTAGCCAGAAGACCCACAGCAGGGAGGAAACTCATGGGTCAGTAAAGGAGGGCTAAATTAGAGGTTAGCATATTCAAGTGTCTAGACAGCGAATACAGACATACTGCAAAATTCAGTCTGTCAGGGAGTGGAGAGTCTAGATTAAAAAGCCATTTCAAAGGCATGTTGCCTGGATGGGGTAATCATGTGCTCAGACTTTTACAGCACATAAGCATAAGCCGAGTGAGGGAAGAGATCAAAAAAGGACACAAATATCGACACAGAGTCTGTAGCAGCTTAGACTGGAATGGAACTCGATAAATTAAAAATAGCTGGTTGTTCACACTTTTGTTTCCCAGAAATGGCCACAGCCACATCTGTTTTTTCTCATCCATTCTGTAATATCTGAACGCCTTGCAGAAATGTTACAACCATCCTGCTGCTATAGAGACATTGTTATGCAGTCCTCCCAAACTGAGTTCATTCTTGCTCTCAGGCATGTGAACCGTGCATGTAAACTGGTCATCAGGAAGCCAAGCTTTAGTGGTGAAATACCCAGAGCTCACTTAGTCCGTTAGATTAGTATGCTTTTAGGGCAGTGTCGAGAAATGTTGCACTGGAACAGGATGCTGAGCACATCAGCAGAGGAACTGACTCAAATCCCAGACTAGCCTGTTGAATCTCATCTCCTTCCTTTACAGACCCAGAGGGCTTGCTGTCAGCTGACTGGCTCAGCTGTGTTTTTATGCCCTTTAGGCACAGTATCTCACGCAAGGGTAGTGTTGTGCATAATGAGAGTTTGGGGGAATTTCTTGGAATCTACCCATGTGCAGTGTTAGGGTCTGCAGGATTGCTGAAGTATTTGTATTGATAAGCCTAGAAGTCATCAGTCTTTTCCAGTCATAATTGGATTGTAGGCTTCACCAGGACTGGAAAGAATGGGAGCAGTCAGCTCCTCGTTTCTTTGTGCCTTTCGCTGTGGCTTTTTCTATCACTTTTAGCTATTAAAGGTAAAATGCTATAATCTGTTCTTTTGATAAAAATTTTTATTTGTAGAGTATGTTAAGGACACTTCCCTGTCTATCCAGGAGCCACTCTGTCGGTCATACTCACACCACCTGAGCTGGGACCAAGGCTCCTTATATGCTTACCAGAAAGCAGGGGAAAAAAACCCCAAGTGTCCTGCTCAACAGCATCTGCCAGAAATAAGTACAATTAAGCAATTTTATATTAAATATCTGTTGTTTTCCATTTAGTCTTTCAGTATGAAATTTTACTTTCATAATTTTCTATCTTCCTAAAGAGACTTTGCCTTTTTCTTCTGCAGCTGCTGCTTACATGTATGCTTTTCTTCTCTCAAAACAAAAAGAAGTAGCAACTGAAAATTTTAAGTGTTGAAAACAGGAAACATCAAGGAGACTGAGATCAGTGAAAAGGTACAGGCTGCAAAGCAAGCTAGAAATAGGACAACTTTAATCAAAGGACATCCAGTATCTCTAGCATTCCCCTCTGCAAAGAGAATCCTTGAATAAAAGGTAGCATCATGAATGAAAGTCCATGTTATTCTTTTTTTTTCCACAGAATTCAGACATTTCATTTATTAAATAAAGACCAGTCTGCTATCCATCTCCAGAACTGGGCACAATAGAGGTTTAAAGCATCTTTAAATACTACCTGAACTGGCTTTTTTTAGCAAACTTGTTATTAACTACTATTAATCAGAGTGTCCAAGATTACTTAGAAGTTAGTCTTTGGGACACTTAGCAAATTGCAAAAAGTGGTTTACACATGCCTACAGAATTGTGAAGTGGTTGCAAAGAAAGGTGAGAAGTAGGAAGGTAACTGTTGGTGCAGAATTCAATTTCCTCTGTCTTCAACTGAGAACAGAAACTATTGTGACACCATTACCAAACATTTTTATCAATAGAACAATGAGAAACTTAAGGCAGTGGGATTTTAGTGAAAAAAGGCCATAGGTAAAGCTATTTACCAGTACGAGAGAAAAATTCCATACCATTACATGCACATGAACTAACTCCTAAATTATCTAATCGAATAAAACCTGGACTGCTGATAGAAATACAGGGATCACTGGGTAACATCTGCAGGGAATGCCAGAAAGACCTCTACCTGAATCAAAAATTCTCAGACATAAATAAGTAAAAAAGCCAGACATCTATTATTCCTCATGTTCCACCATAGAGGCACTGCAGGAGTCTGCCCTCCTGAAGTCAAGTCAACACTGTGTGAAACACATTTTTAAGACAACTTTGTCCTTTATATCCATTCATTATAACATCTAGGGCTATTTGCACTATCAGTGTGTATGTACAGCAACAGATCAGAATTAAAAAAAAAAAAAAAAGACTACTTTCTCCTAAACACATATATGCAAACAGAACAACTTAAGATAAGCATCCACAGCTTATCCACAGAAACAATTAGTCACAGTCTTCAAGTCCAGATCAACAGAAGTACAGCAAAGTACTTGGAAGAAGTCTTTGAGCATGTACAGTTCAGCGCAAGCCACCATCACCAGCATGTGACCAGAATAAAAAATACAGTGAAGTCTCACCATTAGTTAACAATGTGCCCCAATGCATCGAAACCACAAACCTGCACTTGTCTACTCTCCTCCTTCTTTTTGATGGCTTCCACCTCCCCTTACATTCTTTTCACTTTATCTCATCTGCATAACATGTCCAGTCGACTTTAGAGGACCTCTTCATCATTTCTCACATCTAAAATCTCTCCTGGTTTATAGTTCTGCCCTTTCTTCTCACATCACCTTTATTTTTACAGAGCTACAACAGTTCTAAAAGAAATATGCAGTAGGAAATCTTACTGTCCCTAAGAACAAGGGCAGATGGGGAGCTTTCACCAGAGGTCAACAGAAACGCTGAAAGAGAAAACAGAAGTCAACAATAAACACACACCACATCATGCAGTGAAATCAAGCATTTTTATGTCTTAAAATATGAATAACTATTCCAGTTCAAAGAATACAGATAGCAGACACATTTTGTTAATCCTGTTGTTAGCAACTCTCAGTACTGGGAGCTTTAAGAGTCCTATATTGATATTTCTTTGTCCAACAAAGAAATGAGTGTGTCATATAGCAAAATTGATCAAAGTTCGTATTGTTTATGCTGTAATGAACAGTATCACCTGGGAATGCTCACAAAACAGTCTTTAAAACAGCAGCTTCACTGAGAATCATACTGTTCTAAGCACGGTTTACCATGACGAATGCTAAGTCTAAACACAAAATACTCCATCAAATCTGTGACAGCCCACCTACAACTATTCAAGATGCCAAATAAACCATTACACATGAAGATAGACTTATTTCAACACAAATACGTCCGTTTCAGGAAACATGACGTTCACAGTAGAAATTCCTACAACAGTGAAAGCTCTGGTGTTTTCTTTCCTTCCGGCGATACTGAAGGATAGTGACTCCCAGGGGTACAGTGACTGCAAAATACTGGGTCATCACACGCGTGGGCAAGGCCTCGCCCCGCCTTAGCGCCCGGACAGAGCCGCGGTTACCTGAGAAAGCGCTGCAGCACAGATGACGGCAAGCTGCGGAGCCTCAGCCGCACCCCCCTCACAGTCCGGGTCCCCCGCTCCGGAAGCGCCCGTGCGGGCCGGGCCGGGCCGGGCCAGCGCGTGCTCCCTACTGCCCGCGCGGGACCGTTTCCCGCGGAACGGCTCGCGAGGCTTCCCGCAGAGCAGCAGATGAGCGGGGCTGAGCTGCCCTGACATCTCTGCTGGGAACGGGATCCGGACAGGCCAAGGTCGCAACGGAACCAAGTAGTTGCCGCCATCCCCCAGGACGCGGGGACCCAGTGGCACACGGAGGCGGCGGGCAGCGGGCAGTTCCCCTGAAAGATCGAGCAGGGAAAGCCAAGCAGACGGCCAGGGCAGGAAGGACTCCGTTTGCTCGGTGGAACAGCCGCCGCAGGGACAGCCGCCGCAAGGACAGCGCTGCCACAGCAGCCTCTGCTGGGCGGGCGTTGCCGCCCCACCACTCGCCGCTCTGAGGGACCGAGCGCGAGCTTCTGGGCTCACCGCGGTCCCCAGCCGTTCTCCAACCCCACGCGGAGCCCGCCTGGCGAACACTGTTCTCGCTGAGCCCGGAGGCGGCCGGAGCAACGCTGCCAGGGCCAAGGCTGCCGCCGGGGACCGCTACAGCCCCCGCTCCCAGTGGGACAACACACCACAACACCACCATCGCTCCGAGCGGCCGCGGCCCCTTTAAGGCTTTTCCTCACAAAAGCGACGTGCGCGGGGCGGGGTCACCAGTGGCTCCGCCCCCCGCTATAAGGGCGGCGGCCGGCGCGCGCCGCGGCAGTGACCGGGCGCAGTCGCGGCGCATGCGTGTGGCGCTGGCGGCCGCGCGGAGCTGCGCGACACTGTCGGGGTGAGTGACGGCCCCGGCGGCACCGCTCGCGCCCCGCGGTCACGTGGCGGCGGCGCCCCCGTGCCCGTGCACCGGGGCCGCTCGGCCGCGGTTCGGGGTCGCCCCGTCCCTGCCGCGCCGGGCCCCGTCGCTGGCGAGAGGAGCGGGGGCCGTGGCCGTTGGGTTGGGCGGCCACCGGCGGCACATGCGGGTCGGGCGTGTCGCGGCGCCGGAGTTGGCCGGGCCCCGGGCACGGAGGCGCGGCGGGGCCCACGCTAGCGGGCCCACGCCACCCGGCCCGGCTGGTGCGCAGGAGGAGCGGGAGCGCGTTTGGTGCCCTTGTGCTGCTGGGATGGGGTTGTGGGCGGGGGGGCACCCGCCGCGGCGTCGTTCACCCGCGGGGGTCTGCCGGGGGGATCTCGGGTGCGGCCGCCGCCGTGCTCGCCGTGGTGGGATCGGGAGCGCTACCGCGGCAGGTGTCCGTCTAGGGGGGGATGGGACCCGCCCGGCGTTAGCGATGCCCGTAACCACATTCTTGGAAATCAGCATGGCGTGCCACGAGTTTTCTTCCTGACCCGAAACAGTATCAGTGCTCGTCTCGCCCCTGGGAGTAACAGGGGACCGCATTGTGGGCGCGGACTCTGTGCTTCGCTCTCTAATTTAGGATGGCTTAATTTAGAATAAACATTTCTTTGTGACTTACTACCCCATTACACAGTTATCCTCGATTTTCTAAAATAGCCAGTCTGTGGTGGTTAAATCTGGAGACATCGCTGTACCCTTCCAGTACTGACAGTGCATCTCTCGAGCCTGTGACATGCAGAGCGAGCAGGCCTTGGGGCTCTGGAGACTTTAGTGGTCTCCTGTCACTAGTGCACAGACTAAGGGCCCTGTGCCATATTCTGAAGTAATAAGCAAAAAGTTTATTATGCTTGATCTAAAGATAACAGTACCTCATTATATATTAATAAACTGGATAGAAAAGGCTCTGGGGGTAAGATCTGTGGTCATTTTGGGAATACTTGAATCTTTCTTATACTGGAATGACAGGTGAAATACATTTGTGAATTGCATTTATAATCTAGTTAAACTGCTCAATTTGCCTTTATTACTTTATGCACAAACCTAGTTTTCTTTGCCTATATGGGATAATTTTCTAATTTATTTTTTTTAAACGGAAACCTGTCTTTTGAGGGGGGGAATATGTTCTTGGTGAAGCCCCTTGTCATTCTCTGCAGTATAGGAATTATTTCAGAGGAAAACAGTTCCACTTCTCTGCAGTGGAAAACAGAATCAAGAGTTATCACACTGTGTCTAACACTATGGTTATGACTCTGAGTCATCTATAAAGGAATTTTTATTTCCTGAATGTAAGCTGTCTGTATTCGCATTAAAATTTTCAGAAGGGTGAAGTACCATACCTTAAGCATGCATCTGAAATCTGACAAACAGAGGCAAGGCAATTGTCTTGCTATTTAATTATTAGTTTTCTACTGGCGATTTACAGGTTCCTCCCATTTGCTATGCAAGACTGTGAAATGGTAGCCCAAATTTTAAGTGAACTTAAACTCCTTGATGAACTGTGGTTCTTTGAATGTATTTCAAACTAGCTGACTGTTACAATCTAAATACAGCATTTGTCTGATATTCAGTCGATTTGCCTGGAGTATACCCATAGTATTGGTTTTATTTGCAGTCATCTGTGATTTGAGCATTTACTAAGTGATCATAGTCTTAAATTCTTTGCAACAGAAGGGTCTATTTCTGGCTGGCAGAATGTGTAGAAAAGTATCTGGAAGTTAAGAACGTAATTAATTTATATAATGAGTGTAAAGAATATAATTGCTGTAAATGGAAAAATCTTCTAAGGCCCGTATCTGAGCATGATTTGGCCTGTGACTCAGGAATACTGAACTGCACTATGGAGGTTTGATGCATAGTAAATAAGATGTAATTATTTATTAAATTAGTAGATTTAAGCTAATCTCCTCATGAGATTAGTTTCTGTTTTTGCTAGGTGTCAGTTACTCATCTAGTTGCACAGACAGAAGTACTTAAGGGATGATATGAGAACTAGAGAACCAGAAAGTTATAGGGGTTTTTGTTTATTTGTTTGTTTGCTATTGTTTGTGGTTTTTTTGTTTGGTTTTGTTTGGGGTTTTTTTTTAAGTATATGGAGTTCCAGAATGTATATTGACAGCTCTTAAGCTTTTAAAGTCCAATTGACAGTCTAAAATGCTTAAATATTAAAAGGAGTAGCTCTATCTCAGGTACTTGTATTAAATAGAAAGTCAAAGGAGAAAAAGGAAATTACATCACCTTGTCAAATAAGGAACAGCTAGCTGGAGTGGATGACTTGTAGTGCAAAAATGTGCCCCTCCTCCTGTGAATTGCTTCTGAGATTTGTTAAAGATAATGTGGTGGCAAGGTGAGCAAAAATAGGTTGTGGATTTAAGGTAGACACATTTCTTCCCCTCCCAAAAGGGGTAAGTAGGTCTTACTTTTTTTTTCTTTCCCTCTTTCCTATTTCTTACAAGATATATCTCAGATTCTGTTCAAGAGTGTTGCCTTTATAAAATCTGTCCAAAATTTGTACAGGCATTCAGAAATCTGTACAGCAAATTGCCGTATTCCATCCCCATTTAGTGAAACATTTTAGAGTGTACTTTGGTCTACTGTGCATACTGGGAAGGTTTTCTTCCTTATGAACTTGACTTGCCTCAAATATTTGATTGAGTTGGGACTGGGAGAGAAAGGAACAGAGTAACAAGAATCTGTGTGTGATCAGTGATAGATGTTGAGCTAAAATATATGCAAATGCTTCTTAGTTTCTAAGTAGAGGATTACTGTTGTTATAACGCAAGTGTTTATTGATATGTATCCTTATGAAAACTGCATATTTGGAATGTTTTCTGTAACCACAAAAATTTTTCCACATATTCCTATATACATTGTAGATATCACTATGAAGATACCCTACTGTTTATGGATACATTTGACTATTTCCAGCTTATACATAGCCATCCTGTTATTCATCACTCACCAGTTCAAGTTTGAAAGTATATTTGGCCTTGTTAAAAAAAAAAAATTAATCTCCAGTACTTAGTATAATTCATATTTGTTAATGCAAACAGACCTGGACAATTAAAAAGTGTCTCCTTTGTGCTGTTGCCTTACAGTGAATGGTGTTGGTAGTTTCCTAATGCATCAACAAATCTTTGAATTGCCTTGGCTTGTATCTGCCCTGTAGAAATTACTAGCTCTAGTTTTAGTGTGAACGCCATTTCTTAAAAAGTGCTTCAGTCTTCCTAAGTGCCATAATCGATGCATAACTAGGCCAGACAAGCAGAGTAACCAGAAACCCATTCTGTGCAAATGAGCAGCACGTGAGTGTGAGATCAAGAATGCTTCATTACTGCATAGTGTCCATTTTCTTCAGCAAATACAATTTGATGTTATTTATGGCTAAGTTTAGATCCTTAAATTTTTAAGGAGGCAGGATTGGGACAGCAGTTACACTGAGAACTGTTATGTTTATATCTTCATGACTGACTTTTGTAAATTTTACTAGTTTTTAAAGCCAATTACTAGAATATAATATGTGCCACTTGGCTTTAGTAAGAGTGTGCTGTCTAAAATACAGAGTTTGTACTCCTCAATTACATGTTCTCATGTCTTCAAACAAGCTTATGCATGTTTTAAAATATTAGCACCAACTCTCTTAGACTCCACTGAAAAAGCAGGTGGTTTAGTGAAAGAACACTACCTCTCTTGATAGTCCTAGCTTAAGGCACTCAGGATAATTTCATAACTCTGAAATGTCAAGGCAAATCACCTTCTGTGAATTCACAAAGAGGTTATTTTTAGAATGAAGTAAGTTTTATGGCTGCAAAAATTGTCTGTGTTTTTGAAAAATAAAGACTGACTGAAACAAGTGAAAATTTCCTAGAGTATGTTAATATGTAAGTAATTTTAGATGTTAACATTAGCATTCCAGAGGGATATCAGAGAGGTGATTGTGCAACTATCAGTCTTGAGAGCTGAGATTCAGACAGCATTTGGGAAGCTGACACAGTAATTACCTGCAGTGGTTTTGGCATAGGAGCTGGTGGAGGTTGGGCTTCTTAACAAGCCCTGCAAGGGTTGTATGTTAACACAGCACATTACACGTGCTCTCAAGCTACAGTAGTTGTTCCCCCTGTCTGATTTTTTATATTTTAATCAATGTCTTGCTCATGGTCCTGTCAGGTCTTGCACATGCACTGAAGTGGAGTACTATCATTTGCTGATCAGTGTTTTGTACCAGTGATTTTTTTTGACTTGTAACTTGCATTTGACTTCAGAAATACTGAAATGGACAGTAGGCATTAACCTTAAGTTCACTAGTTCATTCTCCTTCATTTCTTTTCCAGATTTGCTGCTATGGGATAGAATCTGAGGCATAAAAAATCATTGCTCAGTACAGTGTGAGCTGATAAGATGGATGTTTTATTTGCAAATTACATTACCGTGTTGAGAACTAATTTTAGAATTGTGCTATATGTGTACTGTGCTGCTTAAGTCATTTTGACAAATGGATACCTCTAGCATTCTGTTCCCCTGTAAACAATGGTTCTGCTTGTACTTACAGAACTATGTTACTGCTTCCTGGGGCTATATGTTTATATTTAGTTTTGTGATGAAAATCTGCAATTCCTATTACTGGGAAGGGTGCAACTTAACTGTGTTATGCAAAAATTTCCAGTGTTAAACTAGCTTGTTAAGGAGGTTATCTGAAGGGAAGAACATGGTCTTCACTAAAATCAGGAGGGCTGAATGAAGTAGGACTCTGGAATGAAGTAGGACTATGCCGTAGCAGATAGAGAATTGGTTTGTCCTCTGTTCGCTTTTATGAAAGCCTGTCTAGAGTTATTCTGAGATGCCTGACTAAAATATACGGGGTGTCTGGCAGTGAATTAAAAAATCCCACTACTGCTGACACAATGATGATCACTGAAAGTCATGATCAAGAAAACCATCAGACTCTTAAAGAAAATGTGATTAGGTCTCGCACATCATAAACATACATACACAGTCAGAAGCTATTTTGCATATACTCTTTTCTTAAGATGATCAATACTGGACCCAGTTCAAATTCAGAAAAGCATAGCAGAGTTCATCTTTCTCAAACAGTTGTTTATAAATGGCAAATAGTGGTGCTGGACTGCAAATTAATCCCAGGGCACTGGTTATAGTCCTGTTTCAAGTTTGCCCATCCCTCATGCTGCAAGTAGGTATGATGGATCTTTCCTCCTAAAAGAAAAGGAAGGTTACACATCTGCGTAGAAAGCCTGGTTTAGAACAGATTTACAGTAAGCATAAGCTATTAGCTGTTTCTATACCCACTGCAGTACCACATACTGTGAAGAGGTTTTCTTGACAGGTATGCTGGTATGCAGGTATCACTGATGGAGCTTGCCCTCAGCTGTTGGTTGACTTCTTTAATGGAATTCTTTTGGGGGAGGGGTGTGGAGAAGTTCACATTAATATTATATGGCCATATTATTGATTTTCAAGGGAGATGCAAATTAAACTGGTTTTGGTGCGGTTTGGTTTGGTAGGGTTTTTGTGTGTGTATGTTTTTTAAACAGCCATATAGCACCATATTGCACTTGTTGAAATCAGGCTGTTTGTGTAGATGAAGCACAGACCTAGAGAACATCTTGGCTTATAGTTTTGGACTTAATTTTTGCTGCCTTCATGATGCTGACTAATTTTACACTTCTCCTTCCCTCCCCCAATAATCCTGTTGGAATTTCCTAAGCAAAGACCTGTGAGTCAACTTGTTCCTTAGACTCTGCTTACTTACTCAATATATAGTAATTGCCAACACATTTTTTCTGTTGTAAATAGGCCAGATAAAGTATTGTTCACACATTCAAAATAGATATGAATGCAGGAGTACGGTTTCAGCTGAAATTATTTCAAATCACTAGATTTCCAATTTGTTTGAAATCGCTAGAAGACTTAAGCTGTTTTAAAGTATCTTACATTAATGCTTACTGCTTTATATAAAAGAAGTTTTAGAATTCCAGTTCAAGTAGTCAGTAATTCTGTTTATTGGAACAAAGGCTATGGAAGGTAATACTTAACAGACTAGGCTAGCTACACTGGAAACTGTAAACTCTTTAGCAAAAAGATAAAACTAAAGATAGATAGCAACTAGAAAGTTAAATAGGTTGTTCTGGAAAACTTTTTAAAAACCTTTTTTGTATGAATAACTAGTAGTTTATGTACAAGAACAAGCGTTGTTGATGCACAGTTGCTATATATCAATAGCTTTACTGAATATGGTTTTTTTTTCTATAGAGTTTAATTCTCTAAGAGAATTGTACTTTAATTTTGCAAACAGACTTAAAGCAAGAAGATGGGTCATGTTTTTCTATTGGCAAATATTAGGACAGAAGACCTTTCTACTGAGCTATTTAATTACTTGAATACTGAAATTTCAGATGAGACATGAAATCATCAGGTTTGCATTTCTGATATTTGTCTTCTGTGTTGAAGGGAATGAAAACCGCAGGAAACCTGTCAAGTACTGGATATCTAAGGTCGTGAGACATCACCAGAGAACACTGCACGATGTCAACTGCAGGAGTTGCTGCTCAGGAGATGAGAGTCCCATTAAAAACCGGATTTCTTCACACTAGTCAAGGCATGGGGAGTCTGAAAACCTGCTGGGGTAGCCACAGTGGATTTGAAAAGTGAGTGAGGCTAAAATTTTATCTGTTGCATCTTCAAGTATATGAAATGAGTGTTATGAATACTTGTATTTGGTAACAGACCTATGGTTTGTTTACAATGAAGGCTTTTTTTTTTTTTTTTTAGTACTTTCTTTAATGTGGAGCCTATAGCAGTGGCATATAATTTAGCTCCATCAGCAGAGCAGCATTTGCCATCCATTGGTGAGTATAAAAGACTGACACATGAGTGTTTAGAAGTGCAGTGGATTTGTCTGGAAACCCCTCCAGGCCCGACACAGACCTGTCCCTGGCTGTGCCGGGCGCCCCCCGGTGCCATAATGGAGCATTTCAAGAAAATGCTCCTATTTGAGTCCAGCCAAAAAACCCACTTTTAAATAACATGGTGAAGTTCAAACAAACAAAACCACTCCGACACACCTTTTCCTTGTACTTATGATGCCTCCGAGTTGCCATTACACTTCTGACAGAAAAACCATTTGCTAAAATAGCACTTGTTCTGTTTTAGTCCTGTGCTGGGATCTTTGTAACTATAGCTCTCTCTTCCTTATGCATGGGATCTCTTGAACTGCCTCATTTAACTGGAGCACTGGCCTGAAACAGTAAAGTAATCTGCTGTTATTTTAACTAAACGCTATTTTAACTAAACTAAATTTATGACCAGAAGAGATCTGTAATACCTACATTTCAGTACTGTAGTTATTAAACAGACACCACTTACTGTTGCATTAGAAGGAATTAAATATACAGTGGCAAAGTCATGTGCTAGAGTGTTACTTAGAAAAGTGTCCCTAAGAATTTTTCACCCTTTTAGGGCACTCTTCCAGCCAGGCGTCCATGAATGACCACATTGCCGAAAGTTGCATCCAAGTCCCATCTCAGAAATCCAGTCCACTTCCTGTAAGTTCCAAAAATGAACAGACAGTTTCAAGATATGAAGACCATCTCGTTCCTGGCTTTAGTAAACTGTCATTAACCATGAGCTGTGTTTCTGAAGAAACACCTCCTCACATGGCAATAAAAAATGGACCAGTTCAATTTCTCTCTGCATCTTCTAATGATCGTAGCTCCAGGCCACTACCCCCTCTGCCTATTTTTGAAGACCTTACTTCAGATGAGGTTGACAAAGAAGTGGAATTCCTGACTAGCTCAGATACTGACTTTTTATTAGAAGATTACGAACTTCCTTCTTTTAAAGCCAGTGCTCCAAGTCGGCGGAGCTTTAGGGGCTGTGGACAGATCAACTATGCATACTTTGATACACCAGCAGGACCAAAACTGGAAGATTCCAACCCTACACAAAGCCTAAACGTATACATATCCAGTATTTACCCTCCTCCACAGCAGCTGCATCGACGCTTGCGAAGGTCCCATTCTGGGCCAGCTGGATCTCTTAATAAACCAATAGTAAGACTGTCTGGACACTTAAACAGGTCTTCTCCAACCTCTGATGAAGATAAACCAGAAATTCCACCACGGGTTCCCATACCTCCAAGGGCACTCAAACCAGACTACAGAAGGTGGTCAGCCGAAGTTGCTTCTAGTGCATACAGTGATGAAGACAGGCCTCCAAAAGTACCCCCAAGGGAACCTCTGTCACGCAGCAATTCCCGTACCCCGAGTCCCAAAAGCCTCCCATCATACCTCAATGGGGTTATGCCCCCCACCCAGAGTTTTGCACCTGATCCTAAGTATGTCAGCAGCAAAGCTCTACAAAGACAAAATAGTGAAGGATCTTCAAACAGGGTCCCTTGCATTCTTCCAATTATTGAAAATGGTAAGAAGGCCAGTTCAACACACTACTATCTTCTACCTGAGAGGCCTCCATATTTGGACAAGTATGAGAAATTCTTCAGAGAAGCAGAAGAGAGAAGCTCTAACACTGAGGTTCAGTCCTGGTCTGGTGATTGCACAGCCACCTCAGCCCCAGCAAAACTGGACTCAAAACCCAGAATGGACATAGGTGGTCACCTGAAACGAAAACACCTCTCTTATGTGGTTTCCCCGTAGTTTCTGGGAGCACAGTCAGTTCCCCCTCAGTTGTTCAGGATGGAGCTGAACTTTATCATGTTACAAAGTTCTTACGGTTCTCAGATAATGAAGTAGGGGCAGTTTGACGTCTGAGAACTGGAAAGTGGGTGGTAGAGTCCTCTTATGCTGCATATATTCGATACGTTTCTTAAGACTCTTTTTGTTTGTCTAGGTATGTAAGCTGAAAACCTACAAAGTTCCCATACAAAGAAACATATGGAGGGATAGTAGTCACAGCTGGCCAGTTGTATGCTACCTGGATGAACATTTGGTAGTCACATTATCAAAAAAAAAAAAAAGAAAAAAAAGAAAAAAAAAATTGAGCTTTGCTGATGAGTCACTTACAAAACAGACAACAGACCAAGTAATGTAGTACAGTGTTTTCTGTATTTTTCTGGGTATTTTCCAAAATTTGTTTTACACAGTAACTGTACTGAGAACAGACTCTGTTCCATTTGACCAGGCTATGTCGGCCCGATAAGAACATAACTGCAAGATTTGATACCCACTTCAAGACTTGACAGGCATATTGGAAGCATATTTTGAAAGTTTAATCTATTTTACAAATTAATTTGATGCTAATAGACTTTTAAAGTGAGTTGGTTTTGTGGATTCACTAGCTAGACACACTTGGCTCAGTTTTGCAGTTTTTCCTAGAAGAGACTTGGACCAGCTATTGCTAAGCCTCTGCTGCTGCTCTTTTCCTGCTGGATCCTACATACGTGTGAGAGTGTCCTGAGCAGCCATACAGTTGCTGTCAGGTAGGCAGTAACAACTTTGTGCTCACCTAGAGTCTGAAATTCTGACTGTGTTAAATACAGAAGCACAGCACAAGCTGGTCTTGTGTTTTGGTTTCTGTTCAGTATTTAGGGGAGGAGGAGGAGGGTATGAGGAAAAAACATGATTCCATTTATGAACAGTGTCAGTCCCGTCTCTTGCTGCTTGGATGCTGCTGCTTGCTGTTTAATTTTTCTTCACTGTGCCTCAGCCATCCACTGAAGTTCACTGAGGTGCCACATTAGTGGTTTCTCATGCTCATTTTGGTTACATTTATCCTCTTACAGAAAAGCACAAGAGAAAGGGTGCTCATTAATGGGGGTACAGAAGATGAATGTGTTCCTCCTAACAGAAGTAAACAAACTGTTTACAGTTTAAACTGCTGAATGAGATGTTTGAGCTATTTTAAAGCTTACTTTTTATTTGTTTTAGTACAAATTAAATGAAGGTGAAATACATGCTATAGAAATGCACTGATATTTCTGCATCGTGTACAGTATTGAATAAAAAATAATTCACTTTGTATTTTGAATATGGTCGTGTCTTGAGTTTAATAAAGTTATAAAGTACTTATTTATGATACACTTTGGATTTTGCTTTATTGAATAGTGTATGCAATTGTGCATTTGAGTTCTGCATTTACTGCAAAGTTCAAAGTCAATAATGTTAAATATACAACAAGGTGTATGTTGAATTCACGTTGCATTTAATTAGGATTAATATTTCTGCAGAAGTGTTCAATAATTCACATTGCACACTGGTAATTTTAATGCCTCGTTAATGCCTGGTAGCATGTTGTCTATAGTTTTGTGCTGGCAATAAAACATTCTGTGAGATTAAGTTATCTGGCCTAACATGAATGACTTTGGTTTTTTTCTGGAGTCACCCATAGCATGTTAGCCACCATCATACAGAAAAGAGAGGCATGGAGTGTTCCTGTCTTCAGTTTCTCACCTGGTAAAAAAATAACTAAATTGTACATTAAGGGTCGCTGAAGATGAACTACTTATATTGTGAGGATGAAAAATCTTAGAGTATAGATAGCATGGTTAGAAGGGGAAAGAAATTGTGAATACTTAGCACAAAACAAGTGTATTTCACTGTAGTATGCAAGCCATGGATAAGGTTCCTGAAGATAAAAAGCATCACACAAATTTGATCTTCAAGCTGTGTACGTAGGTAAATACTTGCCTTGATCTGGCAGTTAGAACATTTCTGTCAGTGGGCTTATTTCAGTATAAAGCAGGTTACCATCCTTGGAATTTTACTGGATGGGAAAAATGTCAGATGCAGTTTTTCAGTAATGGCTAATCACTTCGCTTTTGTAGATGGGAAGATTGCTAAGCTTAATTTATGAAGGTGCTTAAACACTTACTGCTGTGCTGCAGCACTGCTACGAACATGCAGATTGGCCTTCAAAATATAAACAAACTACCTAATCCTGTGCAAGACTGTTGATTGGAATACTCAGCCTGCTGAAAGTTCAAAATTTGTACTTGTAACCTTCCCCTTAAATATGGGAAGTTTTAACCCTAGGACTGTGAAATAACGTACCTTCTCAGTTACACCATCAGTGCTGCAGCAAACAGATCAACACTGCTAAGCTGCACCTATTTTGTTGTAGACTGTGAGAGTCAGCACAGACTCAGTAGTTGTCATTCCAGTAGAACTCAGTCTAAACCCAAGCAACTGCCCTGTAAATCTCTCCTAGCTTTTGCCTCTGTCTCCCACTCCATTCCTGGTACTTGAACCCAGTCATTTTAGCCAAAACACCTGGTATAAAATGGAGTATTTGTTAGTTTCTCCAGCCCTGCATGCTAGCACATATTTTCACTTCCGTTAGCAGTAGAAGCTCCCTAAAAAACTGCTAATGTAGCAGCAGCAGATTTTTTACTTTATATGCTTCTGAGTGCAAGCTGTTTTCCTATTTATAGTGCTGAAAAGCTTAAAAGCATTATAAAACTTATGCTTTTGAAGGGTCTTACATAACCTTTTCTGAAATTCCTAAAATGTTGAAGACTTTTAACCTAACTTCTATTAGTTTTTCTCCTAGAAAAAAGAGTTGCATACTCCTTTCCTGAAAGTTGATATTCTTTACTCAGTCCTGAGTATTAAAATAAAAAATCTTACTGTAGTGATGCTCTCCTACCATGTGCTGTGCGTCAGCTGAATTACAGTGTGATGTTAAGGCTCATTTCAGAAGTTAAGCGAGAAACTACATTTAGTGCAACTGAAGTTAAACAAACTGAATCTGAATTGAACATAGTAACTGAACTGCTTGACTATGAGCAGGACATTCAAACAGGTTACAGAGCTCACATACCTCTTGAGTAAAAGGAAAGTAACTTATAGGCAAGTCTTATACTATTTAAGTAACTTGGCCATTTAATCTTTAAAAATCCATAATAATGAGGTCTCATTGAGGACTTGGTCCACAATTCAGTGATTCTCTCTGTGTGACACTAAGGGGGTCACTGACAAAGGCAGGTAGAAGCCTTGCTCAGATAATCTTAAGACACCAGATTCCTGTGCATTGGGGAACAAAGTTTGCATGACCCAAAAATTGTATTTCGTTTTTCAAGTGAGTAATTAAGGCTGTAGAGCTGTGGGGGAAGCTTTGCAAGTTCTGACCAGAAGACATTTCTCTGCTCGTCCCCTGGCACATGATAAGACTTGTCAGGACACAACATGCTTTTGCAACAGTCTGATCACATTTGAATATTCAGAGTTTGGGCTCACCTGGGCAAGGCCTGACAGCTTTTCCTCTGAGGACAAAGACCCTTGCCAGCTAGATTTGATTGGAATAATCACACTTCAAAGGTTAGAACTTGGTGAACTGAAGTTTTGAGAGTCAAGGAATTTGTGTTAAAACAGGGAAATGAAATGTACATCTATGGAAAAGCAATCCTGCTCACAGCCTCCTGATTCAAGAAGCAGGCTGTACATACTGCTCACCCTGCCCTCAGCAGCCCTGTTGCGAACCACCCAGCCAGGTTGGTGAGGGCTCCTGGGTCCCAGGAGGCAGCAGCTGTGCTGAGGCAAAGGGGGTTGTACTGCAGCGAACTCCAGAGGGCTGGATCCAGGGCAGCCCCACAGTGAACCCAGGATCACTGAGAAGACCTCAGTGAGTGCTGCCTGGCTGCTCTGGTGTTGACAAAACACCCCTCACTTGGTGAGTTTCAGACTAGCAAATCAACTTAGAGAAGCAGAGTCCAGCTGTAACTAAAGGACAGGATGTTTGCCTCAGTATACCTTTTCCTGTGAGGTAGAGGCTATGCTAGTACCAGGTGACTTGGAAAACCCGTTAGCTTAACTTCACCATGTTAACTTGCTCTTAAACAGATAAAGTCACTAAATAGAGCTGTAGCTGATCATCAGCTTCTTTTGCATTGTAAGAGAGAAACCAGAAATTAAACCCTATTTGGAAGCATGCAGATTGACAACATAATTAAATCTGCAGTCATTTAAAATTACTGATTGTTGCTGCTGTTACTAAGAGTTTTCCATTCAATCCCAGACTGCAATAGGCACAATTACTACCATTCTGAAACTGCAGAAGAGCACCCACCAAGACTGCATTTGCTCCAACTGCAGCCTTAGTTTAGTTTTTAAACAGTCTGAGTGAAGTGTTAAGTTTGACATGATAAAGGAAAGCATGTTTCTAGTGCAGGACAAAGACACCAATTTTATAAGGGCAGTTATTACAGTAGGGAGTAGTTGCTGATCGTGTTCAGCCCAAGTCTTGTCAGGAATTCAAGGTTAAGGTGATGGCCAGATCAGTCATGGTGGAATTCCCACCCTTCAAACTCATGATTACAGACTGTGGCCCTTATAAACACACAATATTATTGCAAGTGTATGCTAAATACATACTCTCTAGATTATGTCAAGGAGGAAATTGGAGATGGAGGTAAACCCTCATTCTATCTGCTTGTAGGCTTTGTGTAGTTAGGTACCCTATTCATTTTCTTTGTACTGAGTGTTCTGGAGTAAACTTCTGTTTGTAGAGTAGTTGAATATTTTAATTTCCTGTTAGCTTTCTTCCAAAGCAGTTTATTTTCATTTAAAACCAAAAATATATAGCATATTTTGCATTTCACATAGCTCTTTGGCAGTGAAAATCTAGCACACAAAGTTTAATTATTAATATTCGTTAAATAGCACTGCAGAGATTTTTGGCCGCTGAGCTTGTGATTAGCATTTGTAAACTGAAAGAGGTGTTATCCCCACCCATCCTGCATCATAATTCAGGCCTTGCATAATCCCTGCCCAAATGCCTATTTTCATCCACAGAGCTAATTATTTTTTCTGAATCATAAATGGAAGCCACACCTCTGGTTGCTCATAGACTGTTGCTATATTATTTATATATTGGGGTGCACCTTCATCCCAGTTGTGGTTAATTTTGGAAAAGGTGTTAGGTATTCCAAATTTTAAGTGTCATGCCACTGAAACATGGGAAACAGGACTACTGTTAATTTCCTTGCAAAGTGATTCAGAGACACTTCTATGTTGAAAAGCTGCAACTGCTTGCTGAAGATTAAAACTATCATCCACAAATTATTAGCAAGTGAAAGCCACAAAGGAAGAAAAGCGTAAAGGAAAAAAGTGAAAAACCATGGCAGATTACCCCACCATCACCACCCTAAATCTGCTTGAGGATGCTAGTAACTAATCACATTGAGCTATCATAATAACACACGAAGAGGCCCGCCATGCGCAAAGTCTCTGGATGGAGCGCAGGATCATTAGGCCTGACCCAGAAGAACGCTCTCCTGCCCACCACCTATCCAGGTGACAGATACATGTTCCGCTTATCTATAATATTTATTTTACCTTTGTTAATGTGTTTATTATTCCCAACCGCTTCAAGGGCAGAGTCAGCACTACTGCGTGCCCTTGTGGAAGGCAACTGGAACACACAACCAGCGCTATGCAGTGAGCAGTCCTTAGGCATAAGACTCTTGGGGCACTTACCAGCTTCCAGGAGCTTCACACTAAGGACCACATCAGCTCATGCCATGTTGAGTCCAACTGCTGCATGGCAAGGTGCAAGGGAGGCACAAGCGAACAGCAAGTGGGCCTTTGCAAGGTTACTCATTGCCTTGCAATGCCTGTATTGTCACTTACTAGTTAGGCAAGATCCAGAGGAAACATGAGACTCCAGCTATACTGGGTTGCACTTGGTGACTTCATTTGTCACATGTCCTGTTGACTAGTTATTCAAGAGAAGTTTTCCTGCATCCCAGTTGCACACCCCAGCACTTGAGAGTTTAAGAAATTTGAATTGGGACTGTACTGTTGTGATGCAGGATGTACATAGCACCACAGCAGAGTAATAGGCACGTGGTGATGCAGAGGCCTCCAACAACCCAGGTCAGAGATTATAGCACAAACAAATAAATAAATAAACAAATAAATAAACCCTGACACGTTTTGTTGCTCATGGGATTCATGGGTTGTCTTTCCAGAGTGTCTTCTCAACATGCTGAAAAAAACCCAACAAACTGAAGTTGTTGCTTTGTTAAAAGCCACAGGGACAGACAGCCTCATCTGAGACACAGTTTTAAAAATGCATGTCAGCAAGGCGAGTACCAGGGAGCTCCTGCTTTATACAGGGGCTGATGGAGAACTATGATGAGACTCTGAAGATGACAGGCTAGCCTGAAGTAAGGAGGAACTGGTTGGTTCCTAACTTGAAGTTGAATAGTTTAATGCTAGTGTTTCGTTAAAGACTGTCTAAACATACATGTTGTTAAGGGTGAGGAGTGACAACGTGTGGCCATTTTCTTCTATAGGTTTTATCAATCATATGATGATCAGTGCCGGATGCAATACACAATGGTATTGTTCCATGGGAGTAGCCAAGGACCCCATTACTTCCCAGGCAGCCTTTCTACTGGAGGAGCAGACTGCCACTCCACTGAGACAGCAGGCACAGCCAGCAGTCCAATCTGAGCTTGAGGTAACGCAACACTGTGCAAAGGAGTTAGCTCGAGATTGCTCAGCCTTTCAGGCTACCAACAACTGAACAAGCCATTGCAGGGTGCCTTGGACATGCTGCCTCTCACAGGCCACGCTTCTCTGGACCAACTCAATCAAAAGCAGTGTCCATGATAAGACAGGATGCTATTGCATACCCTGGAGCAGCATGATGAGTAAGGCAGCTGTTTTACAAGCAGTTCAGTTCACAGTTTAACAGCTGAGCTTTATATTGGGCCACTCAAGTGCAAGAGAGTTGACCAGTGCAACACAAGTGCAGAATCCCAGTTTCCTCCAGCAGTACAGCAGGATGCAGGCGGGGCTTGCTGGCTGTGGCCATGAGGAACTCCATGAGACTGAATATTCCCTCCCCAGGGGCTCTGTGCAAAGTCATGCACAAGCAGGTAAGATCCAAAGTTAGAGAGGCAAAAGCCCCCAACTCCTCTTCATGACCAATGAAAACACCTGTTGAAAGAGAGGGTGGAGGGGGGGGGGTGAGGCCACCAGGGCCCCATCTGTTCTCCTTGCTACAGGCAATCAGCACAGAACTGGCACTGGCTGGGGAATATCACCCTTTTTTTTAAATTACGTTAAAGTTGTTAATGCTCTGTAGTTCTCCAAAGAGGAAGGAGAAAAAAAAAAGCCTTTTGATTTTGCTGCAAGGGATTTATTTGAAAGTTACTAGCAAAGCCTGTGTCTCTTTGAGCCCATACAGGAGCCTACAGCTGCATTATTCCTGGTTTCCCAGTAAAAGCATTCATTTCCCTTCTGCACAACCAAAAGGAACGTAAAGTACTCCTTTACAAAACACCAGGGGAAAGCAACTAACACATCAGATGTGCTCACAAGTAAAGTCAGCACAGATAAATGCATCATCTGTTGCCAGTTCTCTTAGAGACTATTCCCCACCCAAGAGCAAGTTTACTGTGAAAATGCAAGTCTGAACCTGCTTCTGAAGCCTATCGCATATGTCAGCACTGCTTCCCAAAGTGTGGCCAGAAAAAAGTAATGTTGCCTAGTCCCTTAGTAATACTCTTCTGGTTTGCAGACTCAGGATACACGAGAGCTGGATTCAATTCTGCTACCTGTCATATGGGCTGTGTGGCTGAGCCTGCTCTGCACGCAGAGCTCTGCCAAGTGTCCATGGATGCATGTAAAAAAACCAAACTATATGAAATGGAAAAGGAGAGAGGAGAAAAGGCATTTCACAAATTGGAAGACATTTTTTTTGCCATCAAATCAGCAATTTCTTTCTCAGCGCTTACCCTAAGAGGAAAATTAGCCTAATCTTGGTTCATATATTTATCCTAACAGAAAGACCAAGTTAATGACACCTTAGCGGAAAGAGAGAACCCATGTAAATTCATTTTTGCTGAACATCTGCAATGTAAGAGGTTGAAAACAGTGAGCTTTATGAAGGTAGCTAACTGTGCTGCAAGCAGCACTACCATATTTCAGTCCTTTGCTGAATAAAGTTGAAGAATCTGCAAATTAATCAGATATATTAATGGGCTCTAGGCTCATTTTTCTGAGTGTTTTTCCTATTACCATTTTAATGGGACTGGGAAAGCCCAAATATACACATTGAAAACCTAATAGCTGTAAATTGAACTATCCCAGCCTTGAAATAAAAAATAGAAATTTATAATCAAATTTATGGCCACTTCTTTAATGGTTTATATTAAAATATTTCTGGAAGCCGAAAAACAATACAAGCATGGAAATATTTTCCTTCTAATTCTACAAAGCAGTACTGCAGCCCAGGAATGCACAGTTTTTCCTGTATCCTGAATCACGCCAATATACAAAGTAATTATTCCAGTATCTAGGACAAAGAATCTTTCCATCATTTGGTTTACATTTGCACAGCAATACCAGTTAGACGTGCAGATTTACCACACAAACATGTCCAATCTTACATAGATTACAATTTTTTGCATATCTTGAGCATATTTAAAAGCTAAAGAAACATATAAAGCATTTCCTAAACAAATTAAGAGACAGAGCATACAGCTGAAGCAGTTCTTCCAGTAGATATTAACAACAGAGACATTTTTAAATTCTAAATTTGCAAAAGTATCCATGTATTTTATTACCAAAATGCAGTAGTTGAGAATGAACTTGTTTCCCATTAAAATAAACAATCATAAAGGCTCCTATGCAGCAATTCTCTAAAGTTCAGATTATGCACTTCAGATATATGCAGAGCCAGAGCTCCAGATGCTGTGGTAACTTCAGAGTCCAATGAGGGGCCATCTTGTAAAGCATGACTGCTGACAGAGCCAGGTAACAGCAGAATTATTTGGTAAAAGGTAGCAAAGACAAAAATGGATGCCAAATTCTTAATGCCCATGGGAATACACCCCCAATACTTCTTCCAGAGACGTGCCCTGCAACTCCTCTAAACTGACATATGCTCACTTAAGCTAGGCTTGTAGCAAGAAAGAAGCACTGCTACTGGTGGTATGCTGCCAAATCCAACCTTCCTGCTTTATGCTGATTATTAGCTGCCCAAATAGCTCAATGGCTCTGCAGTCATTTAATGCAGAAGACAAATTTCAAGGTATCATGTTCAACCCATAGGAACTCTGAGGTACTTGGCAAGGTACGAATATTCACAGTTTTAGTGTAGTTCCACACTGGTTTAGAATTAGTTATTTGCCTTGTTTGTATAGAAAAACCCTAAACATTGTTTTATCTCGTTCTAAGTTACAACTTAATAATCTATGTCATAGAATCATAGACTATCCTGAGTTGGAAGAGACTAACAAAGGTCATCAAAGCCAACTCCTGACTCCACAGAGGACAACCTAAAAGTTAAACCATATAGCTGAGAAGCATTGCCCAAATGCTTGAACACTGACAGGCCTGGGGCCATGACCCCCCTTCCTAGGGAGCTTGTTCCAGCATTCATTTCAGCTCACACTGTGCAAGAATCTAAACAGATGTTGTTTTGAACAGTACATGGCTAGCCATGGTGGCAAAATGGATTCATAGGTCTGGGTTGGGAGAAAACACACAAAGTACCAACACACCAGCAGGGTTGCTTCATTTTTATTGACTCAGCAAATACGTGGTTTTTAAATGCCATCCAAGAGCTAACTAAGATTATTAGATGCTGCCTACTTTTTTGTGATTAAGTTTTTTGCTAACGATCTTTTTCCAGAGATAAAGACCTGTGGTTTGTTACAGTATCCCAGTTAAGTACAGTTGCTAATTTCACCTCAAATTAAATTGTGTTTACAAAAGTACAGCTTACAGTTATTCTACAGAGGACAAGACTCTCTATCCAAATTTGTCCTACTTCCTGTCCCACACCAGGGTTTCACTCTTTCAGTATTAGAGGTGCCTTCACCTGTTCGGCCACTTCCTTCCCCATCAGCATTTCAACAATGGCCAGTCCAAACTCGAAGCTGGTCCCAGGCCCACGGCTGGTGAGGATGTTCCCATCTTTCTCCACACGGCTCTCAGAGTAGCTGTAGTGTGCTGGGGGGGACACACAGAAAGAGAGTCGGTCTCCAGGACAGTGCCCACGGCTGCCACAGAGCACAGACTCACCTGCCGCAGGCTCTGCTGAGGAGCAGAGGTTATCTGCCAAAGGCACCTCAGCCACCCATGTGGGCCCAGCCTGCCTCCAAGCATCCCGTGACTGCCTGCAGTCCTCAGGAAAGGGCCTGCAGGGAGCTCTGGTAGCTCCATTCACATAGTATGAGAATGCACCTCTGATTCTACAAGCTCATTAAGAAGTACTCACTCTCCCTGTCAGTTCCTGTGAGTTTACTTTTGGAAGTCAGACTGCTTTTGTGGAGCTATTCACAATTTTCTTTTCTGCCAATTACATGCAGAAGAAATTGGAGAAACTCTGCCATGTCCTGCTCACCTTCAGACTCACTAATGTTCACAGGATGACTTCTTCATAGCATTTCACCACCACTTCTCTTAGGTAGGACAAAGAAGTGTGGATCCATCAGCTGCTCACAGAACCAAAGCACTATTCACAGGAGAGCATGAAAGGTGCTCCCTGGGGTTTGCTGCTAGGACCACTGAGGCAAAGAACCAAAAGGACAAGAGATGGCTCAGCCTCGAGAAGATAAATGCTCCTAGCATGACAGCACCAGCATATTGTCCCCAAGGATGAGAATGTTAATACAGCCCTGTGTATTAAATAGGTGAAATAGGCTTAGAAATACTGTCTAAGCATATTCAGTTGAATTTTGATTATATTCAAAAAAGCATTAAGGAAATTCAGAGAGATAAAGTAAGATACAAAAACTATCTTCCTTCCTTTAAATTGTGGTTTCAGGTAAACAAAACAAATCTGAGAAGGTTTTGGAGAGAAACTTACGTAAGTCATTACATACCTCCATTCAGCATTTTATCTTTGGCCAAAGGATGCGTTGTGACTTTGCTTCCAAACCCTATCCCATGTGCCAGAAGGGCAGTAGGACCTGTAAGGACAAAAAGTTGCATAAGTGAGGAACTGTCTTCTGCTATAACCACTTCTAAGAACATATATTCAGGCATTAGGCTCTCAAGGGTCCAAAGCTCACTGTGGACAGACTACTTTTTATAAAAACTGATGCCGGTCCCATCTCTGAAGAAAAAAGCCTCAAAAAGAACTGAGCTGTATAATCTCTTGCATTTGATTACAGCTCCCACACTGTCCTACCATGACTGCGCTGCCTTGGAACAAGTGGACGACAATGGTCATTTCACTTCCACATAATACATTTTATTTAAAACTGCTTGACACTAAGAAATAAAAGGTCTGCATTTCAACCTGAACATTAATTAGCTACAAATACTTTACAACCTTGTTAAACCTTGACTTGAGAGACCTACCAGGTAGAACTTCATTTGAGCAAGTTTCTACATGTCGCAAGTGTGTGCCGAACAATATTTTGGACAGACCATGGGCTAACTGTTAAAGTTTTTGGTTCTAACAGTTTTCCTCTTTTCTTTTCATACTTCCTTCTTAGCCTGAATTGAATTTGTGTTGAGAAGTGTTAAGTCATCTGACAGGAAATCCTTATGGGAATTCCAAAATTAAAGCAAGATTTCCCTAAACTGAGTTTCATTTCTGTGCATTTGTCTCATTTTGGATTTAGTCCAGGAAATAATCTCCTTTGTTTCAGCTGGAAATAGCTCTAAGAATATTATACCTAAAGAAATTAACCACCCTGATTACAAGCAAAAGCTTTTATTGGGCAACCATGAATTTGGATTGTTCTGTAAGAGATATAGGTAAGAGAAGACTATCATTGCCAAGTACAAGAATGTTCACAACTCTGCATACCTATCACCTCACTGACGAATGAAAGAAAAAAAGCCCCAGCAACATACCAGAAAACAAAAATGAAAATCCACTCTACAAGCATACTCTGTTAGATGGCCCTTTATGCACTCATTGCCACCCTCCTCATCCTCAGCTTTGGGTCCTAGGCCAGCCTCTCAGATCAGTTGGGAGTATTGGCAATTGTTCATCTCACTTTTTTACAGACAAACTTTACAACGTAATGACTCAGCTGTGCAGAATGTGTAAGCAGACAACCCTCTCCTCAAACCAAGTCTGTCTTCTGGTATGACTCAGATGAGGAAGGGTGAGACTGTAACTCTATATGTATGGCCTTCTCTCTGAAGCTAAAGGGCAGGAATAGTTCTGAGAGAGAAATTTACAGCAATGATGTTCTGCCAGTGCTGTGTCCTTGCAGAAAGATCATCAGAATAAGCATATATTTTGTAAAAAAAATCCTAGCACATTACCTTTCACTTTTTATTTTAAAGACAGCAATGCAACTGATTAGAAAGAACTGGGTACCTAGCAGAACTTGCAAGATAAATGCTCACAATTATTTTAGAGATTTCTCTGCTATTAAATTTATAAAACATTCTGATGCTGATGGGTGCACATATAGTATAAATTCCTGTTACTAAATTACAGGAACACAAATTTCTAAGACAGAAAAATGTCTGCATGCTCCTTCAAAATATCCAAATGCTTTATAAACCTTGTTAACCCACCTGCACATATAGCAGCAATCAGGCCTTTTCTGCTTTCCTGATCCTTCAAAATGTCTTTCACAGCAGCAGACTGTATGAAGAAACGTGATATCACAAGTCATTGTCTGGAATTGATTTGACGCATGGCTGAAATATTTTACCTTGGAAAGTCATAAACCTGTTTTACACAGAAAACCAACTGACATCTCTTCACCCTGCCTGGGACCGAGGGCAATGAGAACGTTAAGAAGGAGAAAAACTGAAACTAAGACATACTTGTCCCACAAGGAAAGAGCAAGGGAATCAGAAGGAACTGCAAGGAAGTAACCTGGCCCACATAAAAGCTGGTTAACCCACAGACATAGAAAGTTGTTTGAAAGCTTCACAAGACAAACAGGAAAGAGTATTCATAAGATACCTCCAGACAGTCTCTATCATTCTTAAAAAGATTTATGTGGGATATTCGTCTCATATTCCAGGGTTTACAAACTGTGTGATACCATCTAAATCCTATCTGACAGATTGACTTGTTTGCCTGCCTTCCACAAAGAATTTATACCACCACTAAAATAGCTTTGCACCACAGACAGAATTCTTGAGCAGAAGAAGAGAGTCCGTGGCTTTGGACAATTACATATTTCAGGTAATTCAAAATTCATTTGCAATTGCTTCATCTTCATATGAGTATGAACAGAGATCTGCCCACAATACAAAGCACCCTTCCATTTTTATTCTGCTTTACTAGGTATTCAAATGCAAGAATTTACCCAGCTGTCCCACCTACATAGTCACAAGAAACTTCAGACATTTGACATTTAGTTTACTGATTCATTCAGAAGAGAATTTTCAGATGCTGAGCTGTATCTGCAGAATTACTAAGCAAGCGCAGACCACCACTACTCATGAAGATGCCCATGAATTTTTAAAATACCAGAATTTTACCTCACACAAGTTTTGAGCTCCAAGATTACCGCCAGGCAGGACCACGACATCGTAAGGCCCCTAAACAAACAAAAGATAAAACTGCTGTTGAACAGAGACGGATACATACATTGCACTGTTTGAAGCTCACTACAGCTGATTCAAGTGACAAGCAAACTAACTTTTCTTCTACTGAACAACACTTTATGATCAGAGAACCAGTTCCAATTACAGAATAAAATACTGTTTCCTGTACCAGGAAGAACCTATTATTGATAAAGTCTGCCACTGAACTAACTCTTAAGCCTAGTGCATTTAAGAGCTTTAGCAGGCAAATACATTGTAAAGACAAGTGGTTTTGCTCCAACCTTACTGTACAGGTCTAACTATAACATAGTTTAGCTTCTCATGAGACTTCTGGAGTTGATTCAAATCATGGTATTTCATTGGGCCAACTAATAGGAAAAATAAAGCTCTATGATTGATGCTTAGCAAAAACAAACACCTGTGCAGAATTAAGAAATGTGTCTGAACTGAGCATGCTGTGAACCAGGACAACACTGGTTGGGGAAGGGGAAACACAGTGGGATGTGCAGTTCTGTAATTAACTGCTGCATAGAGCTAACACAACATGCAACATATGTCTAAAGGTGATGCACAGGCTTTCCAAATTCACCTCGAAAACTCTGAGAAAGGCTATGTTGGCCATTAGATTAGATCAGGGTGATGACCAACCTCTTTTCTGGCATCTTCAAGACTAGCATCAGGACAAATGAAGACATCTCGACTGCACTGTACTGGTTCTTTTCCTGTTAGGCCTGCAACAGTCACCTTTATCTAGGAGAAGAACAAATATATCATGACAAATCAAGAATTTAGGGTGTTTTTCTTCTATATTAGTTCTTAAATAGTACACAGAATGAGGAAAGCACTACTGAAAGCTGTCAGGACCAGGGAACACTTAAGCTCCCGCAAACCATGATTAAGTCCAAACACACACAGTAAGCAGTGATATTCACCTGAAGTAGACAAATACCTCTAACAGTTCAACTTTTCAAACAGGACATACAGAGACTATCTGATTCCACAGGCCATAAACAAAACAAGTAATACAATGCAGGAGAGCTAGACTAAGTAGATCAGATAATGAATTGAAGTCTCTTTGCAAGCTCAAGCCTTCTCAAACACACTTATGGCATGTTCACTTTCCTCCCTTGACTTTTATGTGCCTGGTCATAACATCATAGATATGCATGGCACGGCTCACATTCACTAAACAACCAGACAAGCTTGTTCCTCTTATGACAGCCAAAATGTACAGTGATGAGCTGATGGGACAAGTTTAGTCATTTCTACACAAGTGAAGTTGGTCATACCTAATGAGATGTACTACTACAGCTGCAACGTAACAAACAGCAGCAGGAATTGCAACAGCCAAATTCTAGTTAATAACAGAATTTTAAAAGTAGGTCAGGAAAAGCTACATAATGTCATGAGCTGTAATGTACTGAGCTTTTCAGACTCCTAGAAAAAAGTACTTTCTGTTACTGTGCATGGAAGTAGCCATGTGCTCTGACAGAGTAAGATTTACTTGAAACATTCGCTCTAGTCCACACTGGACTCTTATTTTGAAAGTCTACCTTTTGCACAAATGTCAGTTTTCAAGCGTACTTAGTAGGGGCATAGCACCTACTTTTTTAGTATTTGCTAAACAGTAAGGTGGTAGGGGAAATTTTCACCTCACACAACAAATTACACACTGAACTCGTAGCAGTGAACATCAACTTGAGGCAAAGATTTCCCCTTAGCACACACTCACAAAGAGATTTTTCATTGTCTGCTTACTCACCCCAGCTCTTCTCATAACATCAGTAGGGATTACAGTTTCCATTTCCTCTGCCCCTTTTGCTAAAATCACCAATGCTCTTTTGGAGCCCATATCTTGAGGGGTTGCTATTAGCTGAGACGGCTGTGAGTGGAGGGGCTGAGGAGGGTAGAAAGAGACAATGCAGTTAGAAAGCAAATGTCCTAGTACAACCCTAGTACAAATCCTTCCTGATGCTGAAACTTTGTTAACAGTGAGTTGTTTGCATTTTTGCATTATCTTTCATTTAAACCACCTCAAAATGGTTCTCTAGCTTTAATCAATATTCACAGCAGTCCTGTTTAACTACAGAGCTTTTAAAAAAAATGCATTATGATATTAAGAGATTAACACCTGCAGTGGGAGGCACAGCTGATGTCAGCATCAGACAAGGAAGCAGCTTGGCCTAATCAACCCCTTATATGACCTGTGTCTGCCAGAGAAGGGTTCAAGGTGGGTGGCAGAATTGTCTTCAGTTTACATACCCTCACTCACACTGAGACTACTGACTCCTACCCAGGTCAGCATTTACAAAAAGGGCTTGCATGAGCTTTGACCTCACATCTGGTATTTGGTTTCCACACACCATGCTTCATGAAGAGTTTCCTGTGACTTATAATGACTTGCCCACTGTTCCTGCAAAACCTCAGAAATAGATTTTCTGGGTATTTCACAATTTTATGGGGGAAGAAATGTGTGTGCACATGTGTGATGGGGGAGCAGACCACAGAATTTAGCAAATGGAACAAACCAGGCTTAACACTCGTTTTTCTTAGCTTCTAAATTCAAGTTGAGGTAAAGGGACAAATTTCCATTTGAAGGTTAAGTTAACTTTACATCATGTAAAATACCCACTAACTCTTACTGGTCTGACAGAAGTCTGTGAAAGCATCCGTGATGGTGAGAACGCATTCTTCTGTAGAAGACAGATTTTTGTCTTATTTTATAGGGACCTTCCATTCAGAAATGCATGTAGCATCTGAGAGCTCTTCATTCAATGTGATGCACATTTTAGTTGCCTACATGGAAGAAAACCATCCTCTCACCCTGCTTCAATTCCATCTGTTTTCAGGTGTACTCCCTATTGTTAGCCTCATTTAGAAAGATACCATTTCTAGAATGCAATAATATACAGTAGAACACCCTGCAGCATGCAGAACCAGCCCAAGCAGACAAATTTACTGTGTCAAATCCTACTTTTATGTACTTTATGTACTGTCAATGCAAAGCCAACTGAGCAAGTACGCTCAAATCACAGGTATTAGTAATAACTTTAGAACAACCTAGAGCTTCTTAATAACTTGTCTTGAAGGTACACACTGATTTTGCAAAATAATTTTCATATAAATTTGACTAATTAGCAAAGGACTCCCTGATTAGCCACAACACAGAAATACTGCATTTGCTTTTTATTGAAGAAAAATACATCACAGTTTGTATCCCTTTATTTCATTAGTTCTTTAGGTGCAAATAGGCACCTTATCCTGAAACCTTTCCTCTTTCCCCTAATTTATCAAAATGCAGTCTCTCCCTACTGCCTTTAGACATTTATTGTAAAACACTGCCAAATTCTTGGGCTATAGTACTGTTCTTCATATGGGTGCATATGTAAATAGCTGTCCTGCTGTAAGTGCTACCAGGGACTGTTTTTGAAAAGGCAGAACCATGTTACACAGACCTAATAGGCAATTCATTTAACAAGCTACCTACACATCGTAAATACCAGTCTTCCATTTGCTCCTCAGTGACAGCACATGCCTCAAACCTATCAGCGAACGTATTTCCCTGCGTGGGTACATGTTCCTTTCGGAGACGGTGGATTGTGACACAAGGCTGAATCAGAAACTCTAAGAAGGCCGCCTTTAAAAAAATCGCACCCTTCAAGGCTCCGACCAAAGAGCCAGAGGCAGGGGAGGGTTTACGGCTCATCAGCTCCGCCAGCCGTATAGAAGGCCAGGTCCCTACACACTGTTTATTCTGGGACGCGGCGCCATTCGAGGCAGAAGGGCCGGCAGAAGGGCCGGCAGAAGGGCCGGCAGAAGGGCCGGCAGAAGGCCGCGAGCGGCGGGGCTGGGCACGGCGGAGGAGGTCGGGCCTGCTCGGCCTGACCGGCTGCCAGAGCGGGACAGCCCCGAAGGGCCGCCGAGCGCCACCCCCCTCTCCGCAGGCGGCCCCGAGGCCCCCCCCCCCCCCCGCTCGCCGCCTTCCGGGGGCTCCTCTGGGGGCTCCTCCAGCCAGACCCTCAACGCGACCGGAGCGGCAGCAGCCGCAACTCACCTCAGCCGGGGCGCGGGTGGCTCTGGGAGACCCCGCCCCGCCCGCGTTGTGCCCGCGCTGCCGCCGCGACGCGTCCCCGCTTCTCGGCCGCCCTCTTGTTCCGTTTCCGACACGCTCCGCTTTTCTCACGGTCACTCCGGTCGCAGCTTCACAGAGCGCTCCGCTGCTCACCACTGTGACAGCGTCACCCTCGAACGGCAGCGGGACCGCGAGGTACGTGCCCGCGACCCGAGCTGCTGCTTTCTCGGGCAGCCCCGCACGGACAGAGCGCAGGACAGAGCCACTGCTCTTCTCCGGGCTCTGTCCGGAACGTTCACCCGAAACACTACTGGTTCCTGAGGCTCACGGCACACGGGAAATGCCCAAGAACGATGTTGCCTCTGGTTTTAAGTTTCAGTATTTTGAAGGACAGAGCTGCTAACGGAGCCCTTTTAGCTGCAGAGCCCTGCTGTGTAAAAACCCGTGCTCGCAGGTGCTGGCAGACCCGCTCTGGCTCCCCGGTGCTGGGCGCACGAGAGCTCCGGCAGAGCAGCTCAAATTCAGGTCATGCACAGGAGAGCAGGTCACCGGGAAAGACTTTGCTGGGGATTCTCCTGGAATGGGTGCGGGCTTCAGCTCCCAGCACAGGACAGTTTGTGTGCTGCCCACACAGGGCTCCGCTTGGAACCCTCGACAGGCTGGTCCTTGCTCTGTCCGCCTGTGTGCCAGGCACGCACGAACGGGAGGCGCGTTCGCTTGTCATTTACAACGCACTCGGGACAACTTCCACGTCCTCTTCTCCCCGGCCCTGCGCGAACCGCCGGCCGCGCTCCGGGCCCGGAGCCAGGGCCAGCGCCAGCGCCAGGAATTGGCCGCGGGGAGCCGCAAGGGGTTGGGCTGTGCTTGGACGCTGCCGGCGTTGCAAGAGTTTCATTCCCGGCTGCACTTCCGCGCCCCGGGCAGGTCCGCGAGCGGGGCGGGACTCGCTGTCAGACCGCGGTGCTCAGTTGTTCCTGCGACCTCACGGCCACGTGGTTTCAGACGCGGTATCTCCGCTCGCTGCTGCGCTCTGCCCCCGCGCCGGCCCCGCCTCCCTCACCCTCCACCTCCTGGGGATTCCGCGCGGGACCCGCCGGGAAGCCTCACTGGGGGAGGGCGGGCGCTGCCTGGCAGCGCTGAGAGGGCTTTGCGGGCGCTGCCCGGCAGAGCCTGGGGGTCGCGCCACGAGTGGGTTCCGGAAAGCCCCCGCCAGGCCTCGGCTCCCCGCCGCCCCCGGGATGACGCAGCCAACCCCGCCGGGGGCGGCCGCTAAGGGCCGATGCCCGGAGCCCCGCGCGCACTCCTGCGAGCCGCGCCGCCACGCACCGACTTATGGCACCGGCAGCGGAGCGGGCGGGCCGGGTGCTCCTGCCGGCCGCGCTGCTGGCGCTGGCGCTGAGCCTGGGGCCCGCGGCCGCGCTGCCGTGCGCAGCCGACTGCCCGGCGGGTAAGGGCCAGCTGGGCTGGGGCTCGAGGCGTCGGGCGCGGCCCCGCGTTAAACCACTCTGTGTCTCGGCCCCCAGGTACGTTCGTGGAGAGCGTGGGCTGCGGGCGGGGCGCGTCCTGCCGGCAGTGCCCGGCCGGCACCTTCTCCAGCGCGGCGGGACGCAGCGCCTGCAAACTCTGTCGGAAGTGCGAAGGTACCGGTAGCCCCTCTGACTTCCCGTGGCAACGACATGCCCTGGCTGGCACCTGTCCGCTGGGGAATACGCCACTGGCTAAATAACTTCACGCGTCTGCGGGGCTTCCTGCTGAAGCCACCAGCCTGATTTTTGTAAGAGCAAAGGTCCCGAGCCTTTGTTGCATCACGCTGGGTATGCACGACTCTGTAACCTAAGACTCGTTTTCCCCTTCCAGGAATATTCAGGTATTTAAAAGAGTGTTCCTCAAAAAGTGATGCTGAATGCACGTGCAAGGATGGGTATCGCTGCAGTGGCGATGGCTGTACCCACTGCGACCGAAGCTGTAGCATAGGCCAAGAGAGCACCGGGAACGGTAAGGTTATACCTTCGCCCACCAGCTGAAAGCCCCTGTGGTTAATGTAGCACTGGACACGCTTACTGCACGGCCTCTTGCATAGTGCAGAAGCAGCTGAAGTAAAGATGAAAGGTGCCGCTGCTGCTGAACAGTTTGCATGGAATGTGGAGTGAGGACAGCAGTGGACAAACCCACCAAACTCTGAGCCCTGCTGTGGCTCAAATCCTGCACCAGTTAGTTTCCTTGGCGTGACAGCTCTTTTGTTACTGGACCTAGACGTGGCTTGTGGCATCTTGTGCCAAATAACCTGGCTTTGGAGCTGAGTACTGTACTGGTCCGTGGCTCACAGTGGCTTATCTTGCATACTCAGAGCAGCTTATGAAATAGTAATTATGTGAATGTTGATTATAGTCGTTGTACAAGCAGGCAAAAACAATGTTTCACATGTTGTGTTTTAAATGATTATCTTGTACAAATTTACCTGTTTTTGTCTGTTGAAGGTTGCCAGACTTGCCAGTATGGAACTTTTAATGATCAGCCCAATGGTTCCTGTAAAAACTGGACAAAGTACGTAATCTAAAAATAAATGCTACAGCTATTACACTTCACTGCATTTTTTTCTCTAGTTTTTTTTTCTTTTCCTTGTTCTGCTGTAAATGTCTTTCAGGTGCTCTGCAAACCAGGTCCTGGAGCCTGGAACTGCAGCAAAAGATGTCATTTGCAAACATGCTTCAGTTAATCCCACTTTAGTCACTACTCTACCTACCACATCGCTTGTGATTCCATTTTCTATCACTGTGCCAGGTGAGTCATTGTATAATGCTGCTTATAGAGCTAAAGAATTGTGACCTACTTTGAAACATACTATAACTCATTCACTTTCCATTTAAAGCAAGAGTCCTTTCTTCTATGCATTTCCAGTGTTGCAGACTTAGCCAGAAGCAGAGGGGGAGACAAAGTTGTTGGATAATTCAAGGGCAGTGGAATTTTTTTCTGATAAAACTCTTAAGCGAATGTTGTTTACTTCCTAGGGAAGGATCTCCAGACAGACATTATCAGGATTCTTCTCACCGTAGCTGGGCTGTTGTGCATAGTGTTCCTGCTACCTTTGTGCATATGCTTCAGTGTCTGGCAGAAAAAGAAACTACATGCTGTCTTCAAAAAAAGTAAGATAAATACACTCTTCAGTTTTCTTTGTGAAACTAGACAGAAATCAGGAATCCAGGTTAAGTGTCTTTCAAAAACAGTTGCAATAGTTTTGGGGTTTTTGGCCTCGTAAGTCAGAAACAACAATTGAAAGGGAAATAGTTTTGGAATTTTTTTACAGAAGGCACTTACTTAACTGTGGGTGTTCTGTCAGCTGCTTTATTATCCCTTCAAGTGAAATACTTGTGGGAGCTCAAAAAGCTCACCTGAGCCTTGCTGATCCTGTCAAGGGTCAGTTCAGTTTATTACTTTCAAGTACCATCCTTGGCATCCATGGCTATAATACTTTCAAGTTCTGTCTGCTTAGAAACAGTACACATGACCTGGAGTGAGTGTCTGGGAGCTCTGGCTGCAGTAGAAGAGAAAGTATCAGTCAGGATGCGCTGCTACACAGGTGCAGAGGCAGCCTGAATCCAGCACTGCCCTCTGAGGGCTAATAAACGCTGGGGAAGCTCCAGAGTTCAGCACAAAGATGAAGTGTAATCGCATTCAATGTAGTTTGTAGTTGGCTTGTTTGGTTTTTTGGAGGGTTGTCTCTCTCTCTCTTCTTCTCCCCTGTCCTAGGGATAAGGTCTTAATCTTCTAGTGTAATTCTGAATACAGGAGACAATAGCAGTCCAAAAATCTAACTCCTCCTTCCCTTCATTGCTATGGCAAACAGAGCATTAGAGGTCCTGTTGAATTAGGGGAAACAAAGTATGATAACTTAGTTTTATCATATTTATATGCTATAGAGGAATAATTTCAGATTATAGAATCATTTGGAAGATTTTTTTTTTCTGACTTCCTGTACTTGTGACTGAGGAATGGTGAAATAAGATGGGGAAAGAGGACATTTGTCCAGTTCTAGGCCCCTCACTTGAAGAAACATTGAGGTGCTGGATTGAGTCCAGAGAAGGACAATGAAGCTGGGGAAGGTCTAGAGGATAAATCTATGAGGAGCAGCTCAGGGAGCTGAGGGGGCTCAGCATGGACAAAATGAGGCTCAGGGGGGGACCTTCTCACCCTCTGAGGTGGGGGTTGGGCTTTTCTCCCAAGTAAAAAATGACTGGACAAGAGGAAATGGCCTCAAGCTGTGCCAGGGGAGGTTCAGGTTCGAGATCAGGAGGAATTTCTTCATAAAATGAGTTGTTAAAGATTGGAAGGGGCTGCCCAGGGAGGTGGTGTAGTCACTGTCACTGAAGATGTTCAAGAAACAACTGGACAGGAAATGTCGTGCCATGGTCTAGCTGACAGTGTGGTGTTCAGTCAGAGATTGGACTCGATCTCACAGGTCTTTTCCAACGTAGTTGATTCTGTGATTCTTTTCTGTTTCTTCAGTGCACACCACACCTGAACAATCGACTCAGGAAGATGACACCTGCAGCTGCCGCTTTCCTGAGGAAGAACAAGGTGAATATCAGGACCGTAGCAAATCCACAGAATTCAGAGATCTTTTGGTGAACTAGAAATTGAACTGTTGAAGTCAACACATTTGAATTTTCTTTTGGAATACAGAACAAGAACCTGTTTATGTAAATAGAGAGGTTATCAGAATCTGTGAGTGTCAGAGTGCCAGACAGCCCAGCCACTGATAAAAAAGTGCATCTTTTCCATCTCTTAAAAAAATAAAAATAAATAAAAAATATCTAGTTTGCTGATTTTCTTCCTCTAGGGCTAAGAATCATTCTAAGAAGTAGTTCTTGATCTACATGAAGAAAGAAGTACAGCACTTTAAAGCTCTAATGGAAGGGCAGACTGGCATTCTGGTCTCTCATTAATGGTGCCTGAGCCACAAACTACATGCAGTCTAAAAGTATTTTATGCTAAAATGACGATCTGTAGCACATAGTAGAGGCACAGGTGACACACACGGTCTCTTACCATTACGAGCCCTTCTCCCGAGTCTAGAGCTGAGCTCCTTCCAAAATTTGGCTCAAACCCAGCAGTCTTGGAGTTCTTCTGCAAATACAGATGGAGCTCATTTCAGATCCCATCAGCCCTAGAAACAGATCCCCTGCATCACCACTGCACACCTTCCTGTATGTCAGGGAGAGGAAGCCATAAAAATCTAGAGCTGCAAAGTGTTCCATAGCTTGCATCTGCTGTTGTATTACACTGATTGGCTTAAGGGAGGCAGTGGAAACATTGAGCAGCTGTGGCTGACTTGATCTTAGAAATAGCTGTTACTGTGCGGCTGGACTGCACCACCTTCAGCCCTACATCATTCAGCTTTGATCTTTTAGGTGATGTAAACTTTACGTACCTTGCAGCTGTACATGTGATAACTTTCTGGTACTATTTTTGTAACTGAGGTTGGAAAGATTTTAACATCAAATGCTATCTGTCTCTCTGATCAATTACTGTTACTTTGGTCTTGAGAAAAAAGAAAATGCATGTTTGAGTCACGGCATTTGCAACACCATTTTTAACCTTTTGTAAAACCCAAGTATTTTATTTCTTCAGTAAATGTTATTAAAAAAATAGACTGAAAAGCCACCAATACGTCATGTAAAGGGTGGTTTCCTCTGTGTGATTTCAGCACAAGGGAGCACTGTTCTTGCATTTGAAGGATGACAGCCCATTTCTCCATTCAGCACAAGATTATGATAGCAGGTTATTTTCACCAAAGCCGACTTACACATTTTGATAAACTTGTGTACAAATAAATATAAACCAGTGACTTTTATATAGTGAGAAAATAAATATCAATCAAAGCCTGAACTGTGAAGTTAAGTATATTTAAATAAATTTTTATTTTTGGCTCGAACTCAAGCTTTCTATTAGTACTTTCAACCATGAGAACTAAGTGACTATTATGTCAAGATCACAAACTTAAAGACAGGAACAGGATGCACGAAAAGCCACCAATCCATTTATCAATCTAAGATATATCTATTTATAAATCAAAGAGCAACCTTTGCACCAGTGGCTAATATCTGGAATAGTTCTGCTTGTGATTAATTTCTAAGACGTACACATCTTGTAAGAACTCAAAACATCTTCTGGGCAAAAAAAGAGATACCAGCTGGAATTTTACATGTTGTTAGTGCATTCTGCATACATCTTGAAATGTTTCAAAGTCAGTGCAAAAAACATATTTTCCTTTTCCATACCTGAAGTAGAAGTAAATCTGTTTACTGGACAATGAGGACACATTTACACCAAAATTGGGAGTTCTGGACCGTTTCAAGGAATAGTCATTCACAGAAGAAGGTACATTCTGAATAAAACATTAGGAACAATCATCCTTTCAATCACAGAATTGCGTGGATAATCCTACCTGTAACTTCTGTCGTATGAGAGTACTGAAGCCTGAATTAATAAACATATTTTGTTGGCACAAACATCTGTTGTCAGATGTATGCAGGTACACTTGCATTTCACAACAATGCATGTTGGGCCACAAGAAGCAGCATAAGACATGGGCTAATTGGTACTTCTGTGAAATATTTCAATTACATCTAAAAGCAAACGCATTTATAAATAAAAACTAAGCAAAGACTGGAAGATACCATATTTTCAAATGTGAAATACATCATGGTACAATTGCAAAGGGAAGATCAGGGCACTCCACAGTGTGCAGTGCTTGCTCGCTCCCTGAAGGCTTTGGTAGCAGAGCTTTATTTCACCATGTAATCACAGAACGGAAAATAAATATAGGTGGATTCATCCATTTTGCAGCCAAGTGCCAGAGCAGGAGATTACAAATCATAACAAAAGCAGCACTATAGATACTAAGACAGTTGGAGTGTTTAGCAGTTTTCAGATTTATACAATATTCAAATTGAATATGAATTGTGGCTTTCTATACAGAACTCGAACTATAGCCATAGAATAATGCACTTTCTTGAACATAATTAATTCTTGTGTAATCTGCCTTCACTCTCGTCACATAGAACAAATGCATTAGAAGCTTGTTCCCATTCTAGACCCCTCATAAATAGATATTATTATATAAAAGTACCAGAGAACTTGCTTAAATCTTACTTTTTGTGGTGCTTTTAGCAGACAGCTGTAAAACCACTTCTGGCAGTATGTGATGGAAATGCAATGGGAAGACTCATCAATTAAGTTTGCTAAGAAGCTTGCATTTGCAAAAAAAGATACGTATTTGGACCTTCTGTTTTTCGTTTTTAAATTATCCTTTTGTCTTCTGAATAAAGTATATAGCAGGTAATAAAACTTCAGTCACAGCCAGATAATGTGACAAATGGCAACTATACAAACTACAGAAGCAGAAATGGTGTAGGTATCTGATCCAAATAATTTTGGATGTCACATGCTATTTTTTAAATGTTTTGTTCTCAAGCTTTTACGAAAGTATTGCATAGTAATATTTAGGGATCATCAGTGAATTAGATTAAAAGAAACACTTGTCATAATTAAACTTCTACCAGGCTTCCTGAACAGAATTTATGGCTCAATTTGTCTGTTTCTTAACACAGAGGATGATGGCCTTCCTGCATGCATGTTGAGCACTGTAGAAACTCCTTTATCCAGGAAGGGTGAAGAGGAAGAAACTGCACTATGTATCTTTTATTACTGGTAGTTAAGGCAGAAGGAAGCAGTAAAGTCTAACTGTCCATAATTCAGAACTAAGCTGTTAAAAAGAGGTATTTTTTTTGGCAATGATGAATCACTGATAGATCATGTGCATCTTGGCTTCACAAGGAGCTTTTACTGAACGTATAGATTGTTTAATACCTGAACAAACAACAGTTCCTGTACAAGTAATGCAGATGAGTCCTTCTAACTGGTTGGCCGAGGCCAACCACACCCTGGGCTGCATCAAGAGGAGTGATTCTCCCCCTCCACTTTGCCCTTTGAGGCCCCACCTGGAGTGCTGTGTCCAGGTCTGGACGACTCAGCACAAGAAAAACATGGACCTGTTGGAGCAGGTCCGGAGGAGACCACAAAGATGCTCCAAGGGCTGGAGTCGCTCTGCCATGGAGACAGGCTGGGAGAGCTGGGGGTGTTCAGCCTAGAGAAGCGAAGGCTTCAGGGAGACCTCACTGCAGCCTTTCAGTACTCTAAGGGAGCTTATAAAAAAGAGGGTGAGGGACATTGTACACAGGCAGATAGTGACAGAACAAAGGGGAATGGTTTTAAACTAAAAGAGGAGAGATTTAGATTAGATATTAGGAAGAAATTTTTCCCTGTGAGAGTAGTGAGGCCCTGGCACAGGTGGCCTGGAGAAGCTGTGGCTGCCCCTGGATCCCTGGAAGTGTCCAAGGCCAGGTTGGATGGGGCTTGGAGCAACCTGGTCGAGTGGAAAGTGCCCTGCCCCTGGCATGGGATGGGACTGGATGAGCTTTAAGGTCCCTTCCAGCCCAAACCACAGTGATTCCATGAAAACTCTTGGAGCTCTGTTGTTTGCTTTCTGTGCATGTCTCATTTCTTGACAGTCATTTAATTTATTATGTAGCATGCAAAAAGGAACTGGGAATGCCATAATGACTCTCAAGCAGCCCAGGTGGCCCAGGATGAGGTAACAGGCCAGATGCAAGCTTTTTGTGTTTCCATTTGTTTTTCTTGGAAGTCAGAAGGTGCCGCCTCAGCCAGACCGTGAGTGGAGGCTCAGGTGATGGCAGGCAGAGTTCTGAAGGCATGGAAAAAGGAGACAAATTCTCGTTAAAGATAAGTAAAAGCAGGGGAGCCTGCTGCTTCTTTATTGCTTCCAGAACCAGCGCAATTTCCTGGCACAGTTAGTAGTAGCATCAGTAATTAAAACTGTGTTTGTCACACATCTTAGCTCCATAATTTCTTACAAGAGTTGCACGGCTAAAGAAAGTAAAAGGTTCGTAGCAAAAGGTTTTCTGTTTCTCACTTTCCTTTCTTCTACAGGTGTTTCTGTGCCTGATAGTACTGGATGATAGAGACTCTGAAACCGTAATGGCTTCTCTCTCTAACACGTACACATATTATTTTTTAAAGCAGAATATGAGTTCTTATTTTCAGTCCTTCTATCAGATCCTTCATAGGACAGAAGCATAGTTTTCTCTTACAGTCATTCTGATACTAACACTGATGACACAAAAACCTTTTAGGAGATGGTCCATTCTGACGAGACTTAACACACAGAAAATAGTATTAAACACGCAACTTGTACCGCTCCACTTGCATTATAAACAGGTGACAAAAAGTTAAGGTAAATTTCATTATAAAATTATACAAAGTCTTATTTTATTACCAAGTGACACCTCAGTTCCTCTCTCAGCAATGAAAACGCCTTCCCTGACACAGTGCTTTCTTCAGAGACTGTAAGAGAAGGTTCTCCATCCCACAGGTTTTGTGTTAGCTGTGCATCAGAAACACATGGCCGAGGATCCTTCTATCCCTGGAACTGGCATGAAAACAGTTGTTAGATACTATAATTGCCCTCACTGTAAATATGAACTTTTAATACTGTCTACAAAGAAAACAGAATTTTCCTCTAACATGCTTTTGGCAGGAGTTTGTTATATCACCTACTGTGTTCCCTTTCACCTTCTAGATCCTGGGTGCCTGCCAGTTCAAAGCATCAAGATGATTCCTGCAATATTTTGAACCAAACTGGATTGTACTTTAACGAAATAAAATCACCAGCTGAGCACACAGTGAAACTAAGGAAAATCTCTCCTGTTCTATTTGCATTAAGAAAATAAATCAAGTTTTATTTGATTTAGCAAGTGCAAAACGCCATACAAAGACCAAGAAATACCTCCCCATCACCCTGTCCAACTTAAGGAAGGAAGATCGTCACAAGAGCTAACGGAGAAATGGGTGGAATGAGAGCAGGAATCGTTAGGTTGGAAAAGACCTTTAAGACCATAAATGGCATCTAAAAGCTAGTTGAAGCGTTGTTCTTTGCAAAGATTTGCAGCATTTCTTCTCCTGCTCTTGTACATCCTTCACCAGAATATAGTTCTTCTGCACATTACAGGAAAGGAGCTGCACAGCAAGAACATAGAGAGGAAATACAGGACTGTGCTAGAACAAGCTTACCAGATATTATATCCTTTCTGTGTGATACAGCTCCTAATCCCACTCTTGACAAGCACAGGCAGATTTTTCTTATTTCCAAATTTCTTCTGCAGACTCTGCTCAGAAGTAACCAGTTGATACTGTCTGTTACAAGCCTTACTCCTCGTAAAAGACACATACAAAGCAAAACAATAACAGTACCCAATTAAATACAGACCGCTCCTCAGAACTCTTATAACTATGCCTCAGGAATTCTTAGAGGAAAGAGGATTTTGCTCCCAATTACTTAGTTTCAGCATAGCAAGAAACATCCAACTTGCCAAATCGGAAGACAAAGATCTGATATCTGCTTCCTTCACCTTTGTTAATTCCTGCTCCTGTTGGTCACTCCCATTTGCAGGGACAGCTTTCCACTCCAGTCAGAATCAGTCAATCATCTCTGAGAAATCAGTTAATGCTTGCTCTGAGAATTCTCTGATAAGATGAAATTCAGCTCTTAAACAGCAAAGGGAAGATTCTACGTAGCTGACTGCCATGAAACACACATTCATTTCATTCATTTACAAAATAACCTTGAAAGAACGGCTTTAAACCTACCCAGTGAGACCTATGCCAACTTTCCCTGTTAAATATGCATATTTGCCCTGAAATGTGAATCACTGAGCTTGCAGAGATTCCATTTAATTAATAAAAACCTCTGATAGTGAAGGATTAAAGGGATTATGCAGTCACAAAGCAAAGTAAAAAAATTAAAAGTCTGCTTCTGTGTGCCATTCATTTACTGCCTACGCTAAGCGGACAGCTAAATGCCAATGATTATTAGCATTCCTCTTTAATTAGTCAGAAGCTCCTGCCCACACACTGAACCTCAATAGACCTACATGAAATTTGTCCTCTGATACCAGCTGTGGATATTAGAGTGATAAGTGATCCTAAGCCTCTGTGGTAAAATCAAAAACACGTGTATGCCAAATGTGAAAAGCTTGACAGAAAAATAAAAAAAGGCATAAGGACATATCTGACAAAAACTGTTTCCATTCCCTCTGTAGATTAAAGTCCTTATCCTCTAGCTTTTTTAGACAAAGAAAAGTGCATAGTCTTCAAAGATAGCAAAATCTTACTAAGCTTCCAATAAAATGGTTTGTAGCAAGAAACTAATGAGGCAGAGCACCATGCAATTAACAGAGTATGAAGTATCTCAAGCAGGGAAATCTGGAAGATGTCTCTTATGCCTTGTCCATCTCTTGAAATCTGCTGCTTTAGTATTTCTTCACTTCGGGCTGGAAGAAGTACAAGACAACAGCCTGGCCTGCCCACATCATCACCCAAACTAGTAAAAAATGAATCAGCAGGATATTGCTGCTTCCCTTTTTGACATTAGTAGTATCATTTTTTTAAAAGTTGCGTTTGAAGGCTTAGGAGACAGAAATGTTGAAATTCCTTCTTTTAAATCCTCAGCTGAACAGATGCCTGTGTGGGCAGGCTCCAGGACAATAATTTGTTTGGAAAACCCCTCAATAATCTTCTTAAAAAATAATGACTGGTCTAAGAACAAGAATGAAAAATCTCATAGTGTGCAGCAGTCATCTAGCTCTGCAACAGATTACCTTGGTAATTTATTATTACAACCTAAATTAGATCTCAGAAAGACTGTGTTATTGTTTTAAAAAGAAAAATATAGTATCTACTGCTGATGAAACTGTTGGGGAATGCATTTAGTGCAGTAGCTTGGGGCATAGTGGAGCTGCAGGTTGAGCTCTGGGTAGTGCAAGCCCAAGACAAGAGGCCGTGAACTGGCACCAACCCTTTTGCAACAGGGACCTGTGGTGCCAGGTGACCTCTCAGAGACACAGCAGGAGCTTAGGGCTCAGGAGGAAGTGAGAAGAAAGGTAAAGCAGTATGTGGAAGCCAACAAGGCATAAGAAAGGACTAACAAAGGGGCTGCTACATAAAAGCCTCATGAAGGCCAAAATCCTGCACAAAATGCTTTAGCCATGATTTCAGGGATTTAAACCACATAATAAAGGCAGGCTTTCCAAGCCTCTTAACATGAGAACGAGCCTGGACTACTTTCTAAAATGGCAAGATAGCAAAGATGATAGGAGAAGGAAGATGACGGACAGAGCAAATGAGAAAGCAGACTAGATCATACCACTCTTCCTGCAAGACCCATTCCTGAGCACTGAATCAGACCGATCTGTTTTGCTTTGATCCACACAGTTGTTTGTGCAGTCTTTAGTAAGCTGAGCCTCTGATACAGTTCCAACACCTGTAAATGATGTTGACTCCTATCAGTGAGGCTACTCAAGAAAAAACAATGCCTAAGGAATACATGGTATATCCAAGTACATACTTCTTCCAGAGGAAAAAGTCTCTTGACTGTATTTAATCATTCTTAAAAAAAACCAGGCGAGAGTCTTTTAGCTGAGAAACATGTGTGTGTGCAAGAAGGGAACAGAGATAAAACCTTTCTCAGAAGAGAAAAATGAAAAAAAACCCAAACCTGACCAAACACAAACACACACCAACCCAAAAAACGCACACATACCGACCCCCAAACACATACGGGCCCGCCAAACCCAACCCAAACACAGCGAGCCCTCACAACACCCCCCCAACCCAACCACCGCGACCCCCAACACGACCTGTGCTCCCCCCGCACCCCCCGCAGCTCCCGCCACACCGCGTGAGGCTCCGCAGCACCCCCTGCCGGTGCGGAGCCACTTCGGCCGATACCAAACACAAAACACAAAATACAAAATACTGCTACCCATGAGTCAGTCCAGCCCTGTGCAGAAAACCCAACAGGAAAATATGTTCACCTGCCCCAGTTCTTTTCCAGTAGTTCTCTGCTTCCACACTCCCCATGCCAGTGAGGACTGGTGTGCCGATTTGGACTACTCTGGATTAATAAAAGGTCTCTAAAAATCCAGTATTTTGCCTTGAAAATACCTCACAATAGAATTTTCTAGGACAAAGAAACCCAAATTGGAAACTTTTGCCAGTTCCAAGTGCAGCAGCGTTGCAGAAACATGTGCACCCCCCAAGAAATGAGCCCAAGGCTCCCACCTGCTCTACTGCTGGGTCTGGTGAAATGAGGAGGAAGGATGGACAGAGCTGACTAACAGCCAGTGCTTTTCAGCAAGACTGCTTTGTACTTCTTTCTGTGATGACCAGTGTGATGACCTGAAAAATTAAGAAGATTTAATTCTACTTTTATCCAGATCATAATTTCTTATTAAAGGTGAACAGATTATTTAGGATACCTTGGGATAGTGGTAGAAGGGTACAGAGAAAGTTCCAGCCTTGCTGCAGATATGTTCCTCTCTTTCTTTATACTGTCTGCTCTCATAATTTCAGTTTTAAAAATAAACTGTAATTGCGTAGGTAGTTCCATTACATTTTTTTGTGAAAGAAACCTTATTTCAAGATCAGGTCTCTGCTCCTCTGTTTGTGGCTGTGTTATCCAGAATGCAATTCCCAAAATATATAGATGTTCTGTACTTCCAAGCTCCAGTCACGCCAGACTTACTTTCCTTCATGTTGAACAGACTGAAGCTTCAGTTTTGCAATTCTATAGTGCTGAGAGGACAGGAGAATTAAGAACTAGTTTGTCAAGCTTCACTTGGAAAATATACCCTGACTACAGTGGGCCAGTCCAGCAGGGCCAAAGAGCAAGAGGGTTTTTTCCCCCCTTAAACTGGTGGAAACTATACTACAAAGCTGCAACATTTTGGCAGCTGTGATCCTCCGCTCAAGAATTTTCAGACCACTTGCCAATTCTGTAGCAAAATAAAATATCTTCAGAAGGGCCTAAGGACCTGCCATCTGCATCACACAGAGGTACGTGTTCAGGTGAGCACGCACACACACCTGTGCACCCTCAGCCCACCACAGAACAAGAAAATTTAAGTCAGAACCTCTCGCAGGTATTATGTGACATGTGCTACATCACAGTTCACACACAGTGAGCAGAAGCAGCATCTTCAAAGAGAAAGTTAACGGCAAGTGCCAAACAGGCCATTTTCAGTAAACACTAAAATGCAGAGTATAAATAAGGCAATGCAAGCTAGTGGCAGGAAAAAAAATGCCTTATTGCATATATGATGTCACAAGGCATCTATTTTGGTATGCAAAATGGATCTAATAATCATGTTATGAAGCTGAATAATCAGCTAAAATGTTAAATTTTAAGACAAAGTAAACTTTTCAGGTGTTAATAAGGACAGATATCTGCTAAACCAGCAGTGACAGCAAAGCAAAAACCCTCAAGCCCCTATATGCTAGACCCTACCCAGGAAAGTTAATAGCAGTGCACATATTTTTTTCTCTCATACCAGCTAATTGGTTAGCTCACTGGTTAACTCACTGAAACAAGATGTTAAGCTAAAAATGTTAGTAGAATTTAAGGAAGAGCACTAGGATATTTACACAATAACAATTGTGTATAATAATGTCAATAGCATATTTACACAGTAACAAGCTCATCTGCAATTACAGTATCAATACAAAATCATTTTACTGCACACCTATCTTGTTGCAAACTCAATTCAAGCCAAAAATCTACATCAGAAGTTATATCCTCTGAAAAAGCCCCTCATACAAATGCTACTGGTAGCTCACACCTTTTGTGAAATTTCTGTTTTTGCCAACTGTCACAATACTTGACTAATATAACAGTTTGTTCTTAGTTGCCATAAAGGACGTAAAACCAGGAAAGAACTGTTGCATTATAGATTAGATTTCATCCTTGCTATTTTCCACAGAAGGTAGATAATTTTGGGAGGTGTTTTTGATTGTGTCTTATTTTTACTTTTTTAAAAAAGTTATCTTGCAACTTGTACTTCATGAGCCATCCATCATTTTAAACCAAGAGGAGTTACTTCTTCTGATAATGAAGGATAATCTTTTATGATGGGTTCATATACACTTACTGCTTAGAATTTTCTCTGTAATTTATCTGGACTACTATCTGCCTTATTATTTTAAACCGAGGCTCTTGAAAGAAAGTCTATTAGCATAAATAAGAACTTTGAAAAGTTTTCCCACAAAATAGTAATTTTGGTAGAAACAAAATCAGTTTCTTGCAAATCAACTTCCCAGTTTTCACAGTGCAATTCACATTTACTTCCCTCACCCACGGATTCAGGGCTTTGTACCTTTGTTTGGTATGAGCTGTTTCTTTGCTTTGCATGATGACGTGTGCACTGTACCCTGAAGGAAATGCCTTTGACATTTTGGTAGAGGAAAGAGTGTCTAAGTGACAACTTCAAATCTGAGTAAAGGCAATAAGGTGTGGGCAAGTTGCCCAACTTGAACATGACGCACTTCATGATGGCTCTAAGAGGCTGACTCTTCCTTGAGAAAAGACAAAGGACAGAAGTTGCTTGTGAAGAGTGCTTCATTAGCTTTCTTTGGAGGATGCCTAGAGTGAATATTGATAACACCATTGTCATTGATAGTTCAGTGAAGGAGAAGCATTTGTACAGAGCATTCAGCACCAACAGTGAGATCATGCATCAAATCAAACCTAATTACTGTCTCCAGTTTTGGGAACGAAGAGCTGCATGACTCAGATGAGGAGCAAGAATTCCTCTCTTGCTACTTATTTCTCTCATAGGGAAGCACAGATAAAAACATGTATAAAATGTATTAGGTTAATTTTGTAGAGAAATTCCTTTGTCATAAATACTCAGTTCAGCAAAGAGAAGTCCAGAGAAACAGGATTTGTAATTCAGACACCTGCAGCATGTGTTCTGTAGGGCAAGGCTAACCCTCTCTGTGCACACAGGGAAGTTTAGAAAAAGTTTAGGCTGGCAAGACCTCTGTGGGACTGTGGCAGGATAGACCCACCCTGATAAGATCTAAAATCCAATCAAGCTATCATGCAAGCTATCATGCAGGATCAACTGCTGGAGCCAGGGTGCTGTCTTGGTGTTAATTCCACACCTCTCCCACACCCCAGTCTGCACTCAAATCAGAGCATTTGAACATACATGGGGATGGTCAGGGCCTTGTCACACTTACTTTTGAAATTCTGTCCCATTCCATCCTTGAAGCTATTCAAACCTGAATAGACACACTCCTGGACAAATCCTTCTGGCTGACCCTGCTTTGAGCAGGTGGATTAGACTGGAGGATTTCCAGAGGTGACTTCTGACCTCAACTGCTCTTTCAGAGACCGCTCTGTTTCTGGACAACCTGTTAACCATACCCATGAGGGACATCTTTGAATTAGACCTGCAGCAAAAATACATCTGTTCTATATGACCAATGTAGCTAATTTGAAATTAACCCTGGGAGTCACTGGATGTACAATATAAAAATTAGGGTTCTTCAACAGGAAATGCTAATAAAGGAAAAAGATGAGAAGCAGACGAGTTTATACCTTTTACAATTTAAAATTATCACAAAATTCAGCATAGGGAAAAAACTTTAGTAACATTAGCTGGATTTCATAGTATTTTGATGAGCATTTTGAGACAAAAACATTTGATTAAAGTAACGAACCTCAATTTGTTATAAATAGGCATTATCTTCTCACCATCTAAAGGAAAGAAAATACCCATGAACTTTTTTTTTTTATTTTCAAGGCCCTATACAGTTGGATATGACATTCCATAGAGAATGAAGATGAGGGACCAGTCCAGTCAGTCTTTGATATGAAAAATGAAATTGTAAGTAGAGAAGACAAAATATGCTAGATGGAGGGAAATAAGCTTTAAAGTGATGAGATTCCATAACACAGCTACTGTATCAGCATTAAGTAAAAGCAAAAGGCAGACAGAAAAAACATTGCTCGCACTCTCAGAAGTAAGTAGTTAGTTCTAACTGAAAGAGAATTGAAATGGAAAAGGCTCTCCCAGTCTACTGAGGGACCTGGGTTTAATATCAGCCAAAGTAGTTTATATGTATCAAGCAAGTCTCCAGATGGAAGTTGTACTTTCTCTGCCAAGACAGTTCTCTAGGGCAGCACTGGATGAGGTCTTCTCAAATAAATAGATGTGAAATGCTGCAAGGGGGCAGAACAAACAAAAAAAATTGAATTCCCCTAATACTATCTTTGTAAATTAACTAGCTGTTTTAACTCCCTTTTTCTTTTACTTTTTCTGGCACAAGAGCCCCAAATACAACACAACACATTAATCTATCTCACAAAAGGGGAAAAAAAAGTGCATTTCATATCAGAAGCTTTGCGTCAAGCCTGCTAAGGCTCATAAATCAGCTGTCTTATTGCCCTGGTCATTTCAACCAATGTCTAACCCTTTTGTTAACTCATGATTTATAACTGGAAGTTACTTTTTTTTAAATGCCAGATTTATAAACTTTACTGTGCTTGGTTTGATATAATATCCATTTTGTACACCAAGCTATAAGACAGTAAATTTATTGTCTATGAACTGTTACCTTGAAAAATTACATCAATGCAAAGTGGTTCCCATTTAGAATCAATGGGCAATAAATTCATTGGATTTTTTTTTTTGAAGGGGGGAGAGAACATGATGATATTTATGAAGTCATGAGCGGGTATATAATGAGAGAAACTGGGAGCAGAGGCAACACTCAGACAGGAGTTCTGAGTTACAGGGGTAGACAAGGACAAAACATATTCAACACAGCAATGATGCATAAGCTGATATTCTGCTGTCTCATTATTGTCAGCTTCTCCTGTCCTCTCTCATCTCTCCCCATCATCAACACCAGTGAGATGTCTTATCAACTCTCAGGTAAGAGTCTTCTGATTTTAATCATTATAAAGCAGGGGCAGGAACAATAAAAGCAGAAAAGAGGCAGGTGTGCTTTCCAAGGGGTCTTGATTTGTGCTGATCAGCTGTAGAAAAAGCAGGAATGCCTTCAGAACACCAGTAGTGCAAGTGATGTATCAGTGGGGGCTAATCTTGTAAAATGGGGAGATTGGGTGCCCTAAATATTTATCCCTGCTGCTTTGAGATCCAGGAAACAAAAGTATGTATCCAGCACTGAATGTGAGCTGTTACTTAGTGTTTGAGCACTTGTAGGCATTGGGTAACTTAGAGAAACTTGGCTATATAGTTTCTCCTCTTCCCACCCTTTGAAGTGAGCTATGTTGTACTTAAAAAGGGGGAAACCTACCACAAACATCAAGAACAGGCAAGTTTGTCTTACACTCCTATGTATTGAGCATGCAATTTGTTTGCACTAATTCAGATCCCATTTAGCTCAAGGAAAGGATAAATCTTTGCTTGGAAAAGCTATCTTCAAAGTTTGAAATGGCTAGGTAAAAGTGCACAGCAAAGTCTGCACATCACAGCAGAAGGTTACTGTCACCAGACCTGACTTGTACTGGAAGGCTTTCTGAAATGAGTTCTGAAAGAATAGGCAAATCAAACCCAAAGTTATTGCTTAAAGCTATTAAAAAGTGGCTGTTCTTACCAGCTTTGCTGGTGCATCAGCTGTTGTGCTGATTAATAGGTATCAGTAGTCCCTAGTTTGCTTTGAAAATCTTGGACTCACTAAGCCAGCATCTTCTTAAGCCTTCCACTGTGTAACTTGCACTTACAGGTAACCCTAATTCAGTATGGATAATACCTATCACATCACAGAGTGAATAAGCTGGCTCTAACCACTATTGCATTTGTTTGAAGGCATCCACTAGGCTTCTTAAATCTTCCTTGCTAATATAAAGAGTCTCCAGGATTAATAAGATAGAAGAGAAACTCTTTTAAAGAGGATTGGTTTGGGGCCTTTTTTCTGCTTGTTTGTCTTTAATCTCAAAGCAAATTTACCCACTAACACTGCTCTGACTTAAAGAATAATCCAAGGCCTGAGATATGAATTGTCTCCACATAGCACAGGGAAGTTACTGTATTCTTATGCTGAGTCTTACAGTAAAACCCCCACTTTGCAATTGTCCTTTTATGCAGTGAACAAATAATTAACACAGATGTCCAAGGTCTTCAGGTTCTTGATCTTTGTCCAAGTTTCTGAAATACTGGGGGATTATTTTCAGCAGTTTATTTTTTATATATATTCCCTGTTGAGCAGCTATACAGTCATACTCATCCCTGCAGTTCAGAGCAACTGAAACTCCATAGTGTCAGCTAGGTGTGCAACTACAAAACAACATTCATATAACACAACTAATGTTTGATAACCACCATTTTGAATGTCTGCTTTATATTAGCAAACATGAAATTTACTGCTCAGATTACAAAAGTTACCTCAAGTGTAGCACTGCTAAGGGCTTCTGCTGGCCATCTGCCATGGGGCACAGGCTGGCCACAGAATTCTAAATTCTCTATGCATATACAAATTAATTTTATCAGCTACGAGCAAACTGTTGTTTCATAAAAAGTAATAATACCTGTACTGGTATGCACATTAACTGAGAGAGAGCTGCCAAAGTAAGTGGTAGGATTTCCTACATTTATTCCTGCCCTTCTCCCTCCTTTTATTGCATTTAATAGTTGGGAAACTGAGCAGGTTAATAGCTCTTTAAGTTTTGCATTTATTCATAGGAAAGCTCCAGCACAGGAACTAGTTGACAAAGCAATGCAGTTAAAAAAAAGAAAAAAAAAATATGCAAGTCTCCATGTGTACAGCTGAGTACTGGAAGGATTAGGATGAGTACCTCACGAGCTGAGAGGGGCTGCTGTTGGTCAAAAAACTTTCCTAAGAAAACACCTGACAGAGAAATCTGAGATTAACATCAGGAAGATACCTTTTCTCAAAGCTTTGGAAGGAAAAACCACAAAACCAACTATCCCCTATCATATCATTAAATGAGGGTGGATGATTGGTGCTTTCGTGAACATTTTCAACAGGTAGGGCCAACAGCCCTGATCAGAAATCACCTGAGACAGAATGAAACAGGAACTCAAAGCAAAAGACTCACCATATGCCTGTTTCTACCATATTCCATTTGCAGCTGATGAAGATTCGAGATTAAACCCTGAGAGGCTGGGCAGCCCAGGAAGCACCTCTCCGATTCAGTTTCTGCCAGAGCTCTTGGGCACACTGACTGAAGACAACAAAGCAGGTGAGGATTTAGAACAGCAATGGGAGAGTGCCCACAGTTTGCAGCACCAGCTTCCACAGACATTGTGCCCCAACTCCAGGTATTTACTGAAATACATTATGCGTAGGCAACAGACTGCTGTCATTTAGTTAACTGGGGTCCTGGGGAAACCCACTGAGCAACCATGCCTGCAGTTCAACACTACCTGATGAAGCCTCCACAGGAGTTTAGCAAAACCTCCATAAGGCAAAACCAGGGCAAGGCAAAGACTGGCCTTAAAGGAGCTGGCAGACAAAACAAAATAGCAGTCTTCCAAAGCATCAACACTTGCAGAAAGTGCAGAATCAATAGCAATGGATGGGTTGGGGAGCAACAGATGTTATTGTCTGGTCCTCCGAATGTTCCAGTTCAAGAGTTGTGCCAGCCACAGCATTATGGCGTGTGAGAATTATTTGTCTAAGTTCACAATTTCTAAATGGTAAAACATTTCATTATGTCTCCCCTCTACCAGGTCTTACCCCCAGCAACTACAACCCAGGGGAATATATCAAAGAGGTAAGTAAATGACCATCTGTCACTGAAACAAGAAAAATAAGATTCCACAATTTAAACTACACAGAATTGTTACTGAGACATCATTTCAGATCCACAGACTTAATAAACAGTATTGACTAAAGTAGTATGCCACAGTGTTCTTGAAGCTGGAACCACTTTGCAATCAGATAGGCAGGGGAGGGGACAAAAATGGAAAAAGAAAAGGAAAAAAGAGAGATCAGATAATCCAGAGCACTTGATTCTAAACCCTCCACCTTTCTTCCCCCAGAAAAATAGTTTTCTAAGTAAAGGCCAATTTTCAGCTTAATTAGCCCTGGCACTAGTATTAGCTGCATGTCATTTCCCCCCACACACACTACAGCATAGGCTACACAGTATTATCGGATGTGTTATGAACCATTAGGTACACTGAGAACATCATCCCTGTACACTTCCTGCTGAATTAAATACAAATGCAGAAGATAGTGACTCGTTTTAGTGCATCATCTAAATCAGAGGGCACACTGGGCAGCTGTCTCTCCTTCTCCCAGTCACAACACAGGGCTGGGTGATCAGTCAGGGCAGTGAAGAGTGTACTTTCCCACTGGGAACGAGTACCATCCAACAGTAACCTAATGCTGTTTGACTTCAGAGCTTCTACGAAAATCATCCTCGAATTGCTTTGCTGGGACGCTTCTTGACCAAGGACAGGAAACAGTACAAGAAACGTGGGAATCTTTCCGAGTGCTTCTGGAAATATTGTGTGTAAAGAGGAAACCTCCTGACTGGTTGCATAATTTATACAGATGTCTGAAAACATGTATATAGATTTGCTTGATTTAAAATGAGAATGAAGAAACATGAAGGCAGCGCCTAACTTTAGACTCTACGCTACTTGGAAATGAATAAATTCTTGATTTTTTGCAATTATGCTGTGACCAGTGTAGTATTTTCTTAGAGCTGAGCACAATAGGAAGAAAGCAATGGGACAAAGAGATAAATATAAAACACAAAGAATTTGGGCAGGGGAAGCAAGATTCCCATGAGGTCCTATGAAACCTCCCAGAAGAGCAATGCCTCAACTGTGTCTAAATCCAGAGGCAAGAGGACTTTCTCCTTTGTCACTTGATGTAGACAGGGGTGTCAGAAAGAAAGGGTCATTGCTGCACTCCCTGATGAGCTGATAAGGGATTAACAGTGCCCAGTCCCGTCCTGCCATCTCCAAAACACCACAAAAACAATAAGCACACGTCAGGATCAAGCATCCACTCCTACTACTGCTAGAGACAAGTTTCTCTTTTTCAATCATAAAAAGACCCACGAATCTATTTCTCTGCAGCACCTTGCCTAGCCCCCAGGTATCCATAACAACAGGGCTGTCTGTGCATAGCATGGGCTTTATGAATTGTGTCTGGTTATCATCAAGCAGAAGGTACCCATGGCTGTCAATGACAAGACTTGCATCCAGATTCGGACAGTCAGTGGAGACAGGAATGACACCATTAAAAGATTCTGTGGCTGTGACCTGCACTTATGTGGCTGCACACACAGATGCAGGAACGTGACACATGGATATAGATAATATGCGTCACTAGGGCAAGCCACCTCCTGCTTGGACACTCAAGGGCAGTGAGATTTGTTCCCTTGAGCTACCACTCACTGATAATGTTGTTGTACCTTGTCACGTAACATAAATAAGGGAGAGGACACAATAGCAGCTGTTAAAAGGCTTCGAGTCTGAGTCCTTCATATGCACAGTACCACCATACTTTCTCAGTCCTGGGTACTCTCCTGATAATATCTGGAAGGAATAGATCTAAACAGTCAAGTGTTGTCTCTGGGTGATGCCAACCTTGATAATATGCACAAACTGTCTGAGCTGTGAACCCTACACTGCTCAATACATACTTTGCATAAACCTCACGCCAATCAAGGCTCACAGAAATCTTGAAGTAAACTCACCTAACAGTGATATACAGGCTACATTGATCTCAACAATATACATCATAAATCTCTGACTGTGCTATTTAAACAAAGCCTACAGGCTTGAAGCGGCCTGTTCACTTCACATAAAGTATAAGACAGATGATGCCAGCTGTAACAAAGAAAAATGTCCTCAGAAAGTCAGGGCAGCTGGATGCCCTGTGCAGCTATTTGTAATCTTCTGAACATTCATCCTTGTCTTACACAATGGAGCAAGTCAGTGCCTGTCTGGAAATTGCTCTTTTTCTGCTACCTCATCAGCCAATAAAAACTTGTAGAAAAAGACTTCAAATTTATCTAAATGAATAACTTACTAAGACAGACAGATGGGCAGGGAGAAGTGTAGAGCCTATAGAGAATTTTCCCCCCTTTTTAGAGGGGAAAAAATAAACATATACTTTCAAACATTGCAAGCATAAAGTAAAATAAATAAAACCAAAATGAATAATTAGGTGCTGAGGACAGAGTGAAGACAAGGTAGTCAAGCTATAAACCCTGAAGCTTTAAGCTTTTAATACTGCAAAAATACTTGCTAATACCTATGGCAATACCCAGCCATTTACTGTTCAAGCTAGGCCAGGTCACAGCAGCAGAGGGCTGGGCAATTCAGCTAATTCTAATCCTGAATTCGGAGCCTGCAACTTTGAAGGAGTTCAGACTGTGTCTTTAGCCATCACTGGTAGTTCTCAAGAAGACACCTGTTTGAGACCCTGATGACCACCCGACTGTTTCCATCCTGAAGAAAACATTCACAGCAGATGCCAGATCAACTGAGGCCCAGGGCCCCAGAGCAGAGAGCCTGGCCAATCCATGACACAGGAGGGTAAACTCCACTTCTCCCCCATCCTGCTATGACCTACAGCTCCTGCCAGCTTTCCGCTCTGAGCTTTCACTCCTGCAGGCCAGAGACAAGGCTGGAACTGTCACAGAGAACTAACAAGATTGTAGGAAGAGTTTGGAAGCCAGGCAGGTTGTCTATCCATTGGAAGGTGTAACTGTGGCTCGGGAAGTCAGCTACCAGTCTGAATCCACCTGTCCTGGAACCAGAACCTGGGAACACCAACTGAGAGCTGAGCAGGCAGACACCAGTCTGAGCCGCCCAGGAGCAGTGTGTAATACATACCGATAGCTATTGCAACTGCAAAGCTAACCTACAACAGAAAAGAGACGGGCCCAATACTTTGGAGACTGGGCTGATCAAGCATCACAGGTCCAACACTTTTTTCTCACCATCTGCCAAAAACACAGCAGTACATTATTCAGCTCACCTTTGACATCCATGAACAGGTGTAAGCTACAGGTTTCTAACTGTGAGCAAGAACTTGAGCTGGCAGAAGGATGACTGCTGTTGGCAAAGCAGGAGCACAGCTGGGCTGACATCGCTTAGATCTCTGAATAAAAACATAGATCCACTTTTTCATTTCACAAGCCTATTCACTCTTATTTTTTGGACCAAAAATAGCTAGATTATTTGACTCACATTTTTAAGTATGCTTAGAATGACCAAATCACCCTTTAAAAAGAAAAATGAATAAACCATCAGCAATGATATATCCAATGACCTATCTTCGAGATGCCTGTGTTTCAAGCAACTGTATCACTTACCTTTTCAGAAGCACCTTCAGTTACATGCTCATCTAAGATTACTTCTTTTTTTTACCAATTTCAGTATAATGATAGATCTTTTGTTCTGTACCTTGTACTCCCTGCAGTGACTTTGCCTTTCTCCTGCAGGCTTCTTTAAGCACTGTTGATCACATCTCTCCATTAGGTCCCTTAAAGCAGAAAGAGATGAGCAAATTGTTTCTCTGCAACTAGTTAAGAAGTTCACTGCTCTGTAAGATATACCCATGAATTACACCTACTATTTTTTTCTTTGTACTCCCTCCAGAACAAAAAATTCCCAACAAGATTAGCAGAGGCAGAACCTTTTTAAATCCTGCATGCCAAATCCCAACAGTTTACAAATCCCGATATAGTATTTCACATCCAAAAGGTGCTTGCCCTTCTTTGTGGAAAAGGAAAGAATATGTCCTGGAGTGACCAGAGTAGAGTACAACTGGAAAAAATCAAACAACTACAAAACCCCTCAACAAAATATCACAAGTGGCCACTAAATGACCATTTTCACTGTACCCACAAACCAATGTCCGCTGTACCCCAACCTATGTACTATCAGAATGTAGTATTTCCTTAAAACTCTATTTTCTACAACTTACCAAGAAAAAAAAGTAAACACACATTTGAAACAATTCTTTGCAGCATATTTTTCAGTTTTATTTATAAAATCAGATGCTCCTTTAAAGTGTACAGTTAAAATCACAACTGTAAATTCAACAACCACTGTTGAATATTATTTCAATAGAATACCCCTACCAACTGATGTAAAAATTCATTTGACTGTGATTTAAAACTCGATTCAGATGGAAGATAAACTTAGCAACACATTACTCATTCAGTAAATATTTACCACACTATAAAACACACAAAGGTCCCTTCTGTTCATAGCAATACCATGAAAATATTCGCACATCAACTCATCTTTTAAAACATAATTCTGTATTTATGAATTCAACAAAAAAAAATTGCCAGCGAAATCCACCAGGGGTTTCTGAACTGCTGACACCCCCACAGGGGGTAGTAATTGCATCAGTACTGTCCTTGCATGTTTTCCTTTTCATCACCAAAAAAGTGACCTTCCAAGCAGCTCTAAACTATCTGCAACATTTTGCCAGGCAAAACAAAGTCACAGGAACAAAATAACAGGTGCAAATCTGACTGCAACACTTGCTTCACTGGTCTTTCAGATTGGAACTGCAACTCACTTTGACCACTCCAGCACACCAAAAAGGCTAAAAGATTAGTAAAACCCGAAGCACAAACTACCAGTTCCTGAAAACTTACAGAGATGAGGTCAAAGTCTTGATAAGGCATTTCATTGCAAGACATCGTGGTTCTAACAGGGTAAAGAGTAGCTTGGGAACCTTTTTTTTTTTTTTCCATGCTAAACCTGGAATTGCCCTGACTTTTGGGGAAATAATTGTCTCATCATTACACAGGGCACTGATTCACCTCTTCATTCCTCTTACATTTTTCTCCGAAATCAAAATTTTTTCCATAACCCAGGTCTAATGTAGCCCCACACGAGAGATCCTGCACCTAAGATTTAGCCAGGATTACAAACTCGGAATTCAATGTCCTAGGCACATGCATTTTCATTATATACAGCCAGAGGGTACATGGCATTCACAGCACGTCAAAAACTCTCTGGGCTTTCTGATGCTTGCTAATTCTACTGGGCACAAATTCATAGTAGTAGGGGTACGAGAAGGTGTTAACCCTTAACACCTCCAAACAAGAAACCCATGTAATATGATCAAGTTTCTACATAGAGCTCAGAATCCTGACCTCCTGTAGCAAAATCAGCACAGGATACAGTGAGTGATTCCCAGATTTTACTCCTGGATTTGGTATAAATTGGGGGTATGTACCTGTGCAAGTCCTTTGTGCCTGCCTCTTTTTATACAACTGGGATAATAAGTCATCTTTTTGACATGTTTACAGACCTATGGATGAAAAGCATTATTCAAGTGTTAGGTATATAATACCATTCTCCTAAACTAAGTCCCACTGTTTTACAAAATGGATGACATGTCTGCCTGCTAAGACATTGCAAGTCATCTCATTTCCATACCTGGGAAATGAACAGTGAAAATAATGTACACAAAAGAGTTGGCTATTATCTTTTCTTCTGGCTTAGGGTTCAAAACTATTTTGAAGGAGACAGCTGTCCTTACCTGAAGTATTCAAATTAATCTATTTCATTATGCCTCGAAATACATTAAAGCAATCATTTTAATTTAAGCACAGATAACTAAAATGGATTCTAGTGCATAAGTCTGGTCTGATAGATAAGTTAATTAAGAAGATTCCCAATCAAGAAAAAATCTATACACAAAGCATCTTATTACATGCTTTAGAGCGAATATTTTAGGCAGTGTGATTATAAAGCAGAATACCATATTTGGAAAATGCTGTAAAAAGACTAGGAAAGGTATAATATAAGCTGCTGTATGTAAACACCTATTGAAGCCTCTTATTTTAAGAGGTGTTTGAACACAAGCAGTACTGAGGATGTGTGGACCTCTGCTGATTTACAACACAAGGAAAAGACAAATTTAAGTGGAAAAAACTGAAAGACAAAGAAACTCAGCTTAAGAGCAGGCAAACATACTGTAAAAAAAATTTAAAAAATGAATAGAACACTGCCTGAGTCAAATTAGCCTTGAAAACTTCAAAGTTGTGTAAAAATAACTTTTCTTAAAACAACAAAAACATTAAGATACAAACCCACCTTCCAGAGCACTAGCAACATAAAAGATTGCATGTAACTACTTTAATTGATAACTACTTGCCTTGATAGAGAAGACTTTTCCCTCTTGTCTGTTTTTAAAAAGCAGATCCTGTAGAAGGAAATAACTACTACATTGATATTTCTGGGGGGTTTTTTTGGCTGCTGTATGTAATTTAATCTCTAGTGGATTTTCAAACCAGTTACCCTCAATTAATTTTATACATCTGTGTCAATAAACACAACTTTAAAATCAAAAGCTGTAAAACACCTTGTCTTCAAAACACTCATCACAATAAATACAGGGAAAATCTTTGCTTCTTTTCTCTTCAGTTTATTTTTTTCCGATGGGCACAAGTTGGCAAAAGGCATTTGATGCAGAATAACCTGGCCAGTTTCAGCTGCTCTTTAAAAAGCCTACTGGATTCTCAAACCAGCTACAGTGATTTCAGAACCTCAGAGTATTAGGATCTTCAGTTTAGACTTTTAAATATTGAACAAAAATGAAGAGTACTCTGCTGTAGCTTGGTTTCAATACATCCACCTTACCTGGAGAGTAAATGTGCTCTGATCAGTTAGGTTCATTACCACAGGTTCTTAAACACTGCATCTTTTCAGACTCTTACTTGCCAAGTTCAAAAAAAAACAAACACCCAAACAAAAAAAACTTTGTATTTTGCTCATCACTGAGCAGTTAAAGGTTAGAAACATATTCCATTCTTTGTCAAGTCTATGAGGTCAGAAAGTGAAATCTTTCTCCCAGTGAAAGATTGTCCTCAGAGTCATGCCAGGAGCGGAAGGGTAATGGAGGAAGATTTAGTTTCACATGTGTGACTGCTCATGTTGGTAAGAGATGGCCATGTAGATTCACTGCTAGTATGGAGCAAAGCCAGCGGAAATGAAAATGGGAGTGACACTGAGCAGTTTTACTGACATAGGTGCTGATGCCCTCAGTGTTGCAGGAGTGGAGGTGGTTTTCCCTTGTTTTCCATATTGCCATCAGCCAGTACAGCCTCACAACTTGCTTCCCTGTTGTCACATGTAACACAGCCCTTTAAAAAGGAACAAGAAACAATAATTTAAATTCTTCTTTTTATGAGTTTATTTCAAAGGGTCAAATCCTCAATGCTGAAACCTCTCACCACTGGGCTGAAATCCCTCTAAAAGAAGAGATTATATTGATGTCTTATTTTCAGAAGCAGACACTTGCACCTGCAACTTACCTTGTCTCGAAGATTAATTCTTTGGTTAGTGGAAAATACAGTTTTACCTTTGAGATGAAAAGGCATGTGGCTTCCTTGAAGACTTTATAAGCAAGCTCCTCATTCAAGGCTTGAACTGCAGCCCGAACAGCAACAATACTGAACAACACAAAAGGCTGAAACACCCGAGTGTATTGACAGACCAGACTGTTCTGGGTTTTGAGAAGTAGTACAATATTGAAATACAGCACTGAAACATAAATCCTACGTTTCCTTGTACTGTCAGAAGCCTGGTTGTATTCACAAAATCACAATCTGCATTGGATATATAACTACTGCTTAGGAACAGTTTCAGGACCTTAGATAGAAAACATTGATATTTGCATACCAATACATCTCATAACATTTGAGATGTTAACATTCAACAGAATTTTCTACGAGATCACTGGACATCATTTTGCTATCTGAATCAAACACAACAGAACACAACAGAACACATGATTTTTATCAACAAGGTGTTAGCAAAACAAAGCCTAATTTTCTGGTCTTCTTTCAGAGTCAAGGACATAGATGTCTCAGTTTTTTTCCTCTAAGAATAAATACCACACATTTGACAATTGCCAACATTTGACAATCCTAGAACTCCCCATTTGACAATCCTAGCACATACAGCATGCAGTGCTTTAACAGACACGAGACTTTTCTGCTGCACAAGTACATGAACGTAGCCCACTCTGCCTTGAATCTTCTGTACAACTCAACACTGAAGTGCTAAGTCTCTGTGGGACTAGATCTGCCTTGCTCTTCTCCACAGCACCTGGGAGCACTTTAAACCGATGAGGACATTCAGAAGCAGTTTAGCAAAGTGCCCAAGAATTATACCAGCTAAAGTAATCAAGCATAAGATACCACCTACAAAAAACCAGCTATTTTTGTGTTTCTTGCTATAGACCTGAACCTCCTCTGTGATTACGAGCATTTTGCAGCTTGCTGAACACACTTTCTCCAGTCTTCACTGAAATCCCAGCGTTGTATGCTATTCATAGCAACAACCAATTCTATAAGAGCAAAAGTCCTAACATGAACAGAAAAACCATCTCTGGATGTCTTACATGAGATTGTGACACTATTCCCATTTATCCAACACCGTGACTGAAAGAACTTTTCTACAGATAGTTCCTACGCAGAATTTGCATATCTTGAAAACAAATAAATACAATGGTAAGACCTGTACGTTGGCATTTCTCAGGGTACTCAAGCTCATTTCCTGCTTATACTGACATTCATGACCCCAGCACTGTACGATGACCCCGGCTAGAAATGCCTTGGCTGGCCAAGGCAGAAATGAGCTGCCAAGTCCTTCTCCATCTGCTCACCTGGGTGCCGATTTGCAGTGGGACAGTCTGGGTTCGGATCCACGTATGCACCTCTGCAAGCTCCTGCTTTTGCCCATCTGTAAACCAAGGCTGCTGCTTTCGCATGACTGCCAGCTTCTCCAGATCCTGCTTTAAAACTTCCTCTTTAATTCTGCAGGTAACAGACACCTGTGAACAAAGCTGTGCTACACGAAGCAAGGCAGGCACTGACCATACTACATTGTGAGAATCTCTTCATCACTATCTACGGCTAAAGCCTAGACAGCACCAGCTGTTGAAAGGGAATTGTACTTTGTACTTTATCTGCTTGGGAAGGCTCCTTTAACACTGGTCTAACCGTCAGGACTTTGTTTGTTGTTGTTTTTGTTGGAAGTGTTTGGTGTGAGTTTTTTTTGTTTTCTTTTAATGGCTTCATGTGGCTTTATTTTTAATGGGGAATCTCACTACAAATTATAGATAAGCTAATTGCAAGCAACTTGCAAATAAACCTGTATTTTTCCCCCTTTATGCAATTCAAAGGACAGGACAAGAACCAATCCCATTAACACTTCAGTAAAAACATCACGTTCCCTTATTTTAACTGAGGGGTGAAATGGGGAAAAAGTACACAAAAGTAAATAACCAGGGCCTAAATGGCACAAAAGTAAACTAACACACCTTCTTGAAGTTTCATTGGTATGCATGCTGCTTCCATGGTACATCATTTTAATTCTACAGTTCTATGCACAATTCCAAAGTACATGTGAGAAACTGTTCATGTTTTCCAACCTGTTTGGCATTTGGTAATTCATTAGAACTCGCTCAGGTATATGATCCATCATCACCCAGGCTGACTCATGTTTTGATTTATAAGCTGTCCCTTTTTCTTCTGCTTCCTGATTTCTCTCTTCTTTGGAAGTTTCAGAAGAACAATTACCGGCAAAATACTTTCTGCTTTTCCCACTACCTGCTGAGAATGATCACAAAAAAGAATAAATGCAGATCCCTGAAAAATCCCACTAATCCATCACAAAAAGTAACATACCACCAGTGTATTCTTGCGAGTTAGTTCTGCAATACAAACACAGGTACTACTCCCAGATGACTGCTTTAGAAATTACTGCCTATTGAGAAATCAAAGATAAAGTGCATTTTTTAAGTCATTCAAGATCCCCAAGGCTCTATTCACTCTTCTCAAAATTAATTGGCTCGATTTCTCTGCTTCTGAGAGGTCCTGCTCTAGGTAGATTTACCTTTATTCAAGTAAGATATAAACCAGCATCTAAAGCAGAGAAAAGTAATAATGAGCAAAATGAAAGAGGGACTTGCAAGTTAAAGGAATAGCTTCTTAGATTCACATTTCCAGCTACAGTGACTGAATAAACTTGCCTTCAAATACTGAGATAAACTTGGCTTCAAATACTGGAAGCTGGTGAAAAGTGAAGGTTACAGATCCTCTTACAGGAACTTCCCATTTCCATTACAGTGCCTTATTATTAATTACATGCTAGCAAGCCATATAACACCAAATATCTAACTTCCCTACCTGTGCCACAACCAGAAGACTCATTGAAGCTAGAGCCTAAAGAACCAGACAAAGCTGATCCACTGCCTGATGCTGCTGCACCTGAACCCAACTGGGAGTCCTTGTACAGACTGTGGTCAGGAAATTCATGAGAAGCACTGTTATCACTATCTTCTGGATCATTGTCCTGGAGACAAAAAGCAAAACCAACATATCCACAGAAGTTATATTTAAGTTTGCAAAAGGAAAGTCATGCATTTACTGAAATTGTCATGTGTTGACCAAGTTCTCCTATCAGTTCAACAGGTCTGGAGTTTCTAGTTCTGAAAATGAATGGCGGTCTAGAACTCAGGCTTACACTCTTCATGGGTGAAAAATCAACAAGCCTCTATCCTTGTTTACTGGTTTCTGCTATAGATCCTTCCCCACTTTGTCAAGATATTGTGCTGTTGCATAAAGTTAACATTTTCTGCTGACAAGAGAGAAGCAGTCAGTTCCCTTCACATCCTGTTAGACGGCATGAAGCAGCCACACACATCAAGCAATGGTGCACTACAGGGAAAATGAGAGTCTTCCCCTGATTCACTATGTGAAGCAACTGCTTCAGCAGCTAGAGGTACACCAACTCCCCTTCCAGGACCCTACCCTGCAGTTTCAGCTGATCCAGCCTTTCCAGCCCAATCTGGATTCAGGAGCCAACATTTTTTTCCTTGCCTGCAGAGCTCAGATTCCTGCCTCTGAGTTTACCGCGGAAGTTGGAGAGGCCTTTTCTATGCCCATGTATGGAAACCGACCCACACGGATCCCTGTTCTTCGTTCATTAGCTGCATCCCTGGGAGACAGAGGGAGTAATTAGAAGAGTATCTTCCCTTTGTTTTGGTTCTCCACAGAGACTGTGGGACGGGGTGAAAAGGATGCAAATTGCGCAGCACTAACCAAGTTCCACATGCAGAAAAGCCCCAAACCCAAAATTCTAGCTGACAGTTCCATTGAAAAGGCTGCTGCCAAAATGCTGAGCAGAAGCAGCTTATGGCAGCCTAGACCAGAAGATCTTACATTTCTGTCATTTACTAAGTGCCAACACTGTACTGCTACAAGTTCCCATAAGTGCAAGTATAAACTGCTTTTTCTGCCTCCTGTGCTATTTGTGTCCTGCAGCCTACATAGCACAGCCAAAAGAAAAAGCAGCTGACAAAACCTGTGTCCCTGAAACACAGATCATCACCACAGGTTTTGGTGGCAGAACACCGTGAAAATCAGTTTCTCATTAAAAATTTTTGTTACTTACACATTTATCCTCTGCATGTGGTTTAACATCAGCACTAATGGAAAGTTCCATGGGCTTTGGCAGCTCTTCTTGAAGCAAATTCAGCTGAAGTGGGGAGCTGCTCCGTGAGCTGCTCAGCAGGAGGGCCTGGTCACACTGGACCTCTTGCTGGTCCTCCCTGGATGAGTGAAAAGAGGCTGGAAAGGGCTGATGCACCCAGTGTGGTGCTAGTGGTGATGGTGCACAAGGAGGGGGAGCTGGAGGTAGTGCAGTGCATGGATATGAAGAGGGGGGATAAACACACTGAGGGTTAGGAAGAAAGACGTTTTGAGGCATCTGAACATACGTGGGGAAACTCTGAAAAAACACAGCCATAAATGTGCTTATGTTTGGAGGATAAAGGGCTGGGCATGACTGTGCTTCACAGCATAGTTGTGATGATGACAAGGACTCAGGTTGTAACGAGTGAAGGGCAAGTTCCTCTCCTGCAGAAGAGGCTGGAAAACTAGAGAGTGGTTCCAAATAGACAGGAGAACGGACATTCAAACTGGAGGAGCTCAGAGAGGACACTTCTGAGGGAGAGAGCAACTGTTTCTGAACTGCTCTCTTCTCACAGGGAAGGTTATTTCTATTTTTACTAGAAGACTGGCTATCTGAGGAATGTCTCTGAGGTTTCTGGCGCTTGAATTTTCCATGTCTGCCTTTTTTACAGCTAGCTGGGCTCATCTGCTTTGAAGGGGAATCTCCTAAGAACAAAGAAAAATAGACACATTTACTAAATGACAGACCTGGGGAAAAAAAAAAAAAAAAGAAGAGAAAAACACAAACAAAACCACAAACACAAATAATTGAGTGTGATAATTATTCAGAGAGCTGATCATCCTCTGGATAATTCTTTCATAAATTAGTGATGGATTTGCTGATGCATCTACAGCATCTTCCTTCATGTCAGCAACTTTCTTATCAATAACTTTGGCTTACCCCAATCAGATCTTTAACATTCTTTCAATGACAGGCAATAAACTACCTGGGCATTTGCAGGGTTTATTGCAATAACTATCTGCTTTGTGAAAGACAGTAAGATCCAAGATGGAGCAGACCTTCTATGTGGGTAATACTGCTATCAAACCCTGCAGTTCAAAGAAGTGTTCTATTTGCAGACACAGTAAGACATTCACTAAATCATAAAAAGGAGAACCAGGCTCCATGGCTAGCTTGCTCTTTTTAAGTCACCTAGCAAGTCTTGATTTTTCAAAGCTGCTGCCTACCTTGGCCACAGGAATGTCTGTTGTTACTTCTGCTTCCTTGTTGAAAATAAGTCCTAAACGGAGAAAGCAAGATCCTCTGTCGGAACTTGTCAACATAGTTCTGTTCCTCCTTTTGAGTGTGGGCTGACAACGTCTCTTTTGTTAGTCCAACTGGCTTTAAGTCCTCAGGCAACATAGCAGGACTCTGAGTATTTACAGGAGGCAGTTCAATCTGTTCATTTCCAACAGCAGTATCCTCCATTGTAGTCACTTCTTTGAAGAGGGAAAAAAATAAATCACTCTTTGCTCTGGCCTTCTGGTGTTAACTCCCACAACACCCAGACAGTTACACAGAAAACAATCTCATCTGAGCTACCAAGCAGATACAGGCTGCAGAGGCAGCAGGAGAGAACACCCTTTATACTCAAATAGAGTTACATTAACATCAACTGAGTAAATTATTTTGCACAGTCTGGAAAACTCAAATTCCCTTTGAAGTTACAGGCAGTTCTTTCTTCATATTTTCTTAGTACAACAGCAGCTAAATACTGATTTTTATGCCTCTTTCTGCATTAAAATGAAGTAACGTTGGCCCATAAGTAATTTTTGTTTTAATCCTCAATGGCCAAAAGCATATTGTTGTGTTTGAGGTATATGTGATGAAAGTCAAGAGGAAATAGTGCAGTCTGCTAAAACTGTTTTACTAAAATATTCAGGTTCAAGTTTTCTTCACAGTGTCCTAAGAAGTATATCAATATTTCAGAATCGGCATTCAGAAGAATGTATCTTAAAGGGACACAACTTTCTCACAGTGTACTTATGTCTGGAAACACCGTGTAATTTCAAAAATCAGTGAGTCAAGTCAGTGCTTTTCAAGTGTGAACAGTACCTGATTCCGGGTGTGGGACATGCACTATAGTGCTGCTGTAGCTGCACTGGCTGGTGACAGACACCACACTTGGAGCCTTGTTGGACAGGGTCAGGTCTGCCAGAGGAGCTCCCACCACGCCTGCAGTTCTCTGGTCTTTCAAGGCCTCTTCCAGACCAGCAGATATTGGAGCATGGGACTTAACTGCTGACAGCATAGCAGTATCTATTGGTAAATGACAAAGTTTCTACATGGAATTTCATTCCAAGCACTATGCTCCCAATTCATCAAGTCTGACTGGTTCAGAAATAACCGGTAACTATGCAGACTATTAAATAAGACAGTCTTCTATACAAAAAAACATTCATATGCCAGTACATACTAAACGTGGCATAAAATGAGTGAGCAACAGAAGGTTCACTTAGCAACAACAAACAGTACTTCTTTTGAAACATTCTATGTTCAAAGACTTAACATTGTAGCTTATGCTCAACTGTGAAATTTAGGCCAGGTAAGGAAATACTTACCAGACACATAAAATATTGTTAGCAGCACAGCAATTTAAAAAGTGGACATAAACCTTGGAACACGTAACAATCGACACATAAAAATTACACCAGTTGTTGTGGTTCTATTACAACTGTCAGTACACTTTGCTTTACCTTCCAATGCCTGGACTTCCTGCTGACTTTGCTGGACTTGTCTGTCATCTTCTGAAGATGATGATGATGTATTTGCAGAAGATTTACTTTTCCTTTTCAATGCTGGAATACTGCAGCTCTCTAGATATCTGAAACGAAAGCATATCACAGGAAGGTCTCCCTACTTTATGTTTTTTTTCCATTAGGAGATACAAACATTTGAATAATCCAAACTGGAGATCCAGATGTTGTTAACTAATATTTTAAATTCATTGCAGGAAGTTCTGGACACGTATCTGCTTTCCAAGGAGTATTTTAAATAAAATCTATTGCTCTTTGAGGGGGAAACAAAAAGAAAGGAAAAAAAAAAAAGAAAAAAGATTACATTATCCACTGGGTTAAAAATGCTGACATTCTATAAATTATATCAACTTTCTGGTTTATATGGATGTTCTCAGAGGGTGTAATGAGAATACATTGACATATTATGCCCATCAAAATTCACCTAAATTCCTATTGCACCAATGGTGAAATTAGCAGTAGACAAACATCAATAAATAGTTGCATACAGAATCTTGGGTCCTGAATTCTGCCTTTCAGATTGGGCAATCCATCCCAATGCTCAGTCAGAGAAAACTTTACAAACAATCCCAGATTCATCTCACAACTCAAAATCCAGACAGTTTTAAGACTAATACAAAATGCTTGGATATTTACCTTCCACCAAAAAATCTTAAACTTTATCACTAGAATTGCTTCACAGTTGCTTCATACCTGATGATACTATCGACACAATTGATCTGCTGATAGGAAGGAATATGCGGAGTCTTCTTTGGATCATCATAAAATGTGTTGCCTGGTTTTTCTGTGCTATCATTTTTCAATGTCTGAAGAAAACAGGAAGCAGTGTGCCTCTTCCCTAGAATAAAGGAAACCTTAAAGATTCCTCTTAAGAGCATCTAAGCACTACCCTCACAAAGACAGTCACAGATAGATATATAGATAGATATATATATACACACACACATATGCATTTACACAGTGATACATATACAGAATACAAGGATATATGGCCTATGACAGCACAGCTCTCATTACTAAGTTATTCTGCATTTTCATCTCAATTTGTATGTTTTGAGGCAGGAGAAGGAGAAACTATGCCTGAAATAAACCAAAACCCCACACACCTAAACATCCACTAGAACATCCACTAGAACACATAGTAAACACAAAGAAAGCAACATACAGAAAATGCCTGCCTTTAAATTGCAAACAAAGCTGCAATTAATACTACTCTCAGTTTATACATCACAGAATCCAATTCGTTATTTAACAGTAATTCACAGCTTTGCATACCATGGATACACTGGTCAGAGTCTTATCAACTTTGATAATACAGTTCTCTAGGACAACACCAGCAGTTAACGATAACTTCAATAGTGAGTACCACAGTGAAAAATGTTTTAATATGGATTTCTATGATATTTGAGGAAGGATCCAGGTTTCTCCATATATTTGTGCTAGCACTAAATGCAAATAACGTGCATTAGGATAATATTAAGCACTCAGTTACCAAAACCCTACTTCAGCAGGAAGTGAGGCAGTATTGTCCAACCTATGATTGTTTCGAAGAGTCCACATAAAGTAATTAAGGGAAGCTTCCACAGTACTTGCTACAAGCAAATGTGCATTTTCACTAGAAAATGTTAAAATAAGTAAAGAAGTCTATTAACCTAGAGACAGATACATTCCTCCATGTCTCAAGAAGGAGTTAAAAAGTTATTGCATCTGCTGCGGTTTCTTTAACGGGTGACTTTGGGCGCTTTTTTGCTTGTTTGGGTTTTAAACAAAACAAACCTCTTCCCACACTTAAGCCATGTCAAAATGCTATCTGGAGTTCTTCAGCATCACACCAGCTACCCAAACTCAGGGTTACAGATCTACAGGAGTTCACGTTATCTTACAGAACATAACTACATTAACTTACCTCCTAGCACTTCTGAGCTCACAGCCTGTTCATTTCCATTCTGTGGCTTGCTCCTTGATGCAATATATAGCTGCTGTCCCAGATTCTTTATTCGGTTGACATCTGCACAAACTCGTTGCAATGTCATCTTGACATACGTGAAAAATGTGAAGAATAATATGAATACAAGGAGGCCATAGGAATTGATGTGAGTTCGTGTATTCTTCAAATTGAAAGTGAGTGGACTGTCAGTCTAAGCCTAATTTCTATTGGTATTTGTAAATTTAATGAATCCAATTATCATGGTTAATTTAAGTAAATTACCTACGATAAAGCTCAAACAGGCTCAGCATTTGAATGTTTTAATACAGATGACAAGCCTTGAGAGTGGGAGTAAGCTGATGACTTACCCAGGAGCCTCACAAGGAAATTAGGTAATTGCAATGCTTGTTTTAGGACAGCCACTGTTTTCTATAGTAGTCAGCAAAATTAAGAGCAAAACCCAAAAGCCAGCACTCTGTAACTGACCAATTAAGCTTGAATACAGCTGTGTTCTTCCCACTTCAGTAAAATTCATGATGAGAAGTGCATATGGGAGTAAACATTTTCAAAAGTGCATTTTTACTACTCTGCAGGCAGTGACACATTTACAGACTTACTGGTTCCTGTATTTCCTCTGCACAATTCCCATTGGAGTCACTTGAAGAAGCTATGCTGATATAGTGCTCATAAGAGCCACTGCTTCCAAGGCTTCCATAACCACTGGAAACATTGCTGTGAACTGGCTGTATGAGGGGGAAGAACAGTGATTAAAAATTCATGCTTTTACAGAACAAACCGAAGGAAACAACATGCTTTACAACACAGAACTCCAAGTAAACACAGAAAATTGAGTGAAAAATCCATATTTGTCTGGGCTCTACCATGTGCTTAGGAAGAATTCTCTACCATACTTCAAACTGTTTTAGGAGGCAGATTTATCTTTCAAACCACAAATCTGTCAAACTTTTTTTTTGTAATGAGGTGGGCCCCTCTCCATTTACAACTTTCCTTTCAGACCTTTTAAAAGACCATCCTCAAAGTAGCCTGCTAAGCAGACTCAAGTTTCTTTAGCCTTTCATTCAGAAGGCCATCGAGTGTTCTGAAATTCTTTCATCTTCTTTACCTGCAGAAGCAGTTTGTAAATTTGTCCTTGCAATTCTCTTATCTCTTTTTCCACGCTGTTCATTTCTTTACTTCTTGCAGCAAAGACATCTTCGTTCAGAGGGCTTCTGGAGAGAGCCAACAATATTTCACTATTTGTTTTAATTTGATGAAGAAAAGGTAGCTATAAACAGTTAGAACACATTCTTTATTTTATTATCATTATTTTATTTTGACTGCTTCGCTGAACCAACACAAAGGGATGCCATCTGTCCCAACAGCTGCTCTGCTGGGGTAGTGGGGCAGTGCTATGAGAGCAGGTGAGCTCCAGGAAAGCCAACAGACCAGCAGAGACACAAGGTATAAGGTTGACAAGCATCTACCCTTCTGTCTCCTTCACTCAGAAGACAAATTCACACCCCATAAAATCCTGAATAAAAGATCACTTTGAAAAGTCAGAAGGTCATCCCAAAAAGCCATTTCCTATAAGAGAAACCAGGTAAGAAGAAGACAGTCAGTCATATTTTCAAATCTCTTGGAAACTAAGGAGAAACACCTGCAAAATTAACTTGCACATTCAACACTAATTGCATTTTTAAAGACACCACTTTGGTAAATATTTAGATTCTGTATCAAGTAAATGTTCCAGAAGAAAACATGCCAGAAGGTCAATTAATTGAGTTTTTTTGGGTGCGCCAATCATTAATTTTAAGTAATTCTTTGTTAAAGTGACATACTTTTTATGTTGCTTTTTAGCTTTTACTCATCTAAAACTGGTATTTTGATTTAGACATGTCCATTGTCATAGTACTTGGACATCAACCACATGAAAAAACATGCTTAAAAAAAGATAGTTTGAAGTTTTAGTTTGAAGTAATACACTTATTTTCACACTTAATAAACAAAACTAATGCTGTTCTGAAGTAACGGGCTGAAGACAGATAGGTAGTTATCACATTTGCAAGAGCAACATTATGTCCCTAGTTTAGTACTTAGACTTTTTTGTTTTGCAGAGTAATCAATGAAAAAGACTTTAATAGATCAATGCTACAACTGACTTACGTCCGGACTTTGTGTCGGCCAATGATGAACACTACTTTCCTGCTCCAAGGATTCACAAAACTGGACCAGCTGGTATCCAGTATGACATAATCCCCATTTTGAGTACAGAATCTAATAGGTAGATGTTCAAAAGGGGGTTGGCCAGCAAATTTCAGTACTGAAAAAAAACCCACAATGAAGAAACAAGGTTTAGGGTACATTATGACACAGTGGTGCAAGCACAAACACTAACGACTGGGGTCCTTAAAACTCTGTGATTCAATATGCTTTGATCTCAAACTGATCGCACTAAATTTTTGTCTAGGCTGCACATGAGCCACATGTCAAGCAATGTGATAAGGGAAGAATTGTAAAACCTATAGAAATTCCTCTAAAAGCAACTGTACTTACTTTTCCGGTGAATAGTAATCATCAAAGGACGATCTTCCGGGTGCAAATACATCAGTATGGATGTTCCAATTAAATCTTGGGGTAAGTAACCCAACAAAGGCACTGCTCTGCAACCCGAACACATTATCACAGGTTATAATAAGTTTTGAATACTTACATCCTTAATCCTTTGCTCGTCAGTGAAGTACCCACGCATGATCTACAATGGAACAAACTAAAGCTATAGAACATTTTCCAAGCTAATAATCCTCCACTGCAACACCAACATGTAAATACCAACAACAAACATTTCTGTGTCTGGAGATCTAACAGATATTCACATATCTGTGCTTGTCTACATATCTGTGCTTGTCTACATGCAAAGGGGAAAAAAAAAAAGAGGTCATAGGCAAAATGGGAGTAAGAAATCTGACAGGCATAGTGCAAGATGAATTGTAAAAACGGTCTTGTGGCTTTGCAGGAGACAGCTTCAGTCTGGCCACATTTATTTGACCAAGCTCAGTCCAGCCGTGTCACCACTCTGATCCCCAGAGCTTGGCATTATGCACATTTTCCACTGTGGGTGCTATCACAGCTCTCCATTATCCAGGGTAACGAAAACTGGCTGTGGTTCTGTTCGATACGCAAGTTAAGACAAGAAAGGAGATTACACAGAGTGCAAGATGTTTTCCATGAGTGCACTAAACTGTTTTTGTTTAATTAACTATTGCCAATTGCACAGTTCAACTATCTTTACTTGTGTCTCTAGCTGCATCATCAAGGGATTTTTTCCTACCTCTCCATGCACACCTCACAGGTCTTAAGACTCAAATCTCTCACCTGTCATCTATGTCCAGAAAAACACATCCAGGGGTGTGAGTGGTGGTGAAGATTCTTTTATCCATAGGAATTCGAGGAGCTAATAAAAACAAAATATGCACTAAGACAGAAAACCTAGGCATTACTTTTGCTTATGATAGAGATTTATTTGCTCCTGAACTTTCTAATTGTTCATTGCTTTCTGACCAATTCATAGAAACGTTACAAATTTTTACGTGCTACAGGCTTCTCTCCAAAATAAAAATAATGAGGAGAGGTGAAATGCTTTGGGGCTTGCCAAAGGCAGCAGAGATGGTCTGGATTCAAACGCACGCACACACAAGCTGTAAGTTATACAGGTGAGACTACCCAAGCACAAGTTCTACACAAAGGAAGCAGACTTTCATACACTGCATTCACAGGAATCTCCTGACTTGCCTTCATATCCAGAGTGAATTTTCTCAGCCAACGCTAAGCAGCAGGATTCTGCATCCACATGGACAGAAGTACACACATGGACCAAGTATGGGGTGATTCGGAAGGGGTAACAACGTGTCTCTTGTTCTTGATCTTTACCACCCCTGAGGAAAAGTAAAAGGGATTCACACACTGCTTTCAAGACTCACATACTTTCTGTTAGATTTGGAGCCCTGCATGGAGAAGTTATGCTGAGCACACAGACCCAGACAATCAGGTCCTATAGACACTCCCTTGTGATTCAGCAATACTGATCTCTCTCCACTCAAAATCAAGTAGGTGTTTTGCCTCCAATGCTTGCATTCAGAGGTTGTCTAGAAACACTCTTCCTCTAATGGTTAAAGGCCACCTTCTAGTTCTCAGTCCAAACGTATTCACAAGAACTACTCATTTGGTTTTGTGCTCTCATTCAAGATAAACAGTTCTTTTTCTATTTATTATTTATTCTGTACCATGCTTACAGAAAAAAAAAATAAATCTGACTCACTCAAGTTTTGTTTCACAGACCTACCTAAGTAAGACTCCCCCAGCCTGTTTGTTTTGCTTTGATTGCCCTGCATGAGAATTTGTCTCCCTAGACCATGGTGAACAGTAGCAGCACACAACATTGTAGATGAGATCTTAACCATGGCTTTGCAACAGTTGCATTAGCGACCGCCCGTTCTATTCCAAGTGTAAAAATTGCAGTATCTTACCCAGCTCTGACAGAAAGAATTGAGACAAATTTTTGGAGATTATCACTTACACTAAAAGTTACTTTCTTATTCCACACTTAGTTCTGTAAAATGATTCTAGAGAGAAGCTAGTGTAACAAAACCTACTTCTGACACCCCTGCCTTTGGGAAAACAAAAGATACAAATGGAAATTGGATACAGCAGAAATTTAACTCACAAAAAAACATTTTCTTACTGAAGCCTAGTGTGTGCCTGTGAAAAAATATTTTTATTCATGATCCCGATATAATCAAATGATCTGTTATGTAAGGGAAGTAGAGGCAGATGTCTTAAGAAAACGTGAAGAACAACTATTGTAAAATGGTTACAAACAGTTTTCCCAACTCAACATTGCTATCTGTCCTGCTGTATTTATTCCAGGTGCCCTTACACAATTCAAGACACAAATGATTTTAGAGCTCCGGTTTTTGCAAGACATTTGAATGAATCAATGGTCAACTGAAAGATGGAGTGTTATATCTGCACAGAAGCAAACAGTTCTTACTAAAATCAAGAGACCACCTGAGTCTGAAACAAAACTACACTGAAGATTAAAGGTCAATTTCGGGTTTTTTCTTTTTTTAGCTCTTAGATTAGTGAGGTACAAAGCAACAAACAGCATCCCTGGAGACAGCAAGTAGTATCTCAGGAGTCAAGTCTCATGCTGGGACTCAGGTGACTGAGTTTCTGCTAATGCTTCCATCACTCTCTGGTAATCTTAGTCTTAAGCAAAACAATCTTTGCCTCCATTCTCAAACAAGATCGTTCTTCTCCTGCATGACAGTACAGAAGGAAACTGATAGATCCAAAAGAAACCGGTATGAACAGTTTTCCTTCTATCCCCATGCAAGTTTAAGCATCACTCTGGGAAGATATTCAAAGTGTCCTACTGGATGCCAATATTAAACACAACAAGCCCATTTTGTAATGGAGTTTCATGAGCTCACACTGGTCAACTGTAACAATAGAACAGTTTCTGCCTAGCATGGTACCCTTCGTCAGCCTTCACAAAACTGTAATAATGTACTTACCTGATCCTGCAGAAAAAGGATTTCACCTGGGCATATTCATACAGAGAAGCTAATAAGAAGAAGACATTTGAAAGTATCAGCTGATATGCTCAAAAAGGTCACATCTATCAGAACTATTTTAAATTCTGCATTCTCCAGACTTTCTGAGAAAGACTGAAGTCTCACAACCTACTCTTCATTAGCTACTGAATTAGGTATTCAACAGTCTGCTCCCACCTCAAATGTTATCTCTCTTCTCCACCCCACTCACTCTTAGGGAAGTGGCTGATCTGGAACTAAATTCGGAGGAAATGTGTATGACCTTAAAAAAAAAAAAAAAAAAATCCTTTCTCCAGTGCATCACTATCAAAAGCAAAGTTGACATTTCCTGGTTTTATGAGCCAAGTAACAAAAACTATATACAGGCAAGAACAACTCCATTGGGGTGCCTCTGCTCTGCTAGGTAAGCACGTGACTGGCTGCCAAGTTGTGGAATCCCTGGCATGTTAGCATTTGCAACCTCCAGATGTCTCACCATCAATGCTTTGACAGCAAGGACTTTGGACTTCTCAGAGCTGATGCCAGAACAGCCTCAAAACAACCATGTCTATGTGGGCAAAAGACACACCCTTGGAACGCAAGGTACGTTTAAATTGCTCACAAATAACATAGGACTCAAAAGTCACAGTTTAGACACATCCAGCACCAAGTCAGCTTAAAACTTTGTTTTGGTGAGCTATATTCACAGCAGGAAGCAAGTGGACCATAAAGACAAAGTGCCTAAGCAACTCTAAGGTATAGATTAAACAACTTCAAACTCACAATTAGACCTTTAGTTTCTTTTAAAAAACAGCAGTATTTGGAATGACTATGATGGTACATGAAACAATGAAGTACCTGTCTTTTACTTACCCCAAGTAAGAGTTAAGCCTCTAGGAGACTAGCAAGAACTAATCCCACAGCCACTCCAGGTTTCAAAGTGGAAAGGAAACAAGTGTTGCTGATGTATAGTGCTAGTATAAGTATTTAAAATAAACTACTATTCTATCCTCATTCTGTAAAGACAGAAAGACACATAGAGCATTTCAAAGCATTGCCAAGTCCCACCTGTTTCACTTTCCATGTTCCAAAGCGGCAGGTGAGAATGATCAGTGTGTGTGTAGAACACACTCACATCCTGAGGGACAAGCAACTCTACAAACCGGGACGACTCCAACACCTTCTTCTTATAGTTTAGGATAGATGCTGCCTGCTCAGAAATATGCACTATGCGTCCAGAAAGCAAAGAAAATACAGCCACAAATGTGTCCTGGAAAACAAAGGTTAAAGGCAATCGTCCCCCCAGACCTGGAAATGATCTTGTAAAGATAAAAAGCAAACCAACCCCAAAACAAACCAACCAACCCCAAACCACGACATACCACAACCTCAGACTGAGGTTCAAAAATGTGTTAATTTAGCATCCAATTAAAGTAGTGTGTAAACTACTAGACTCTCCAACGCCATAACAGCATACTTAAGATTTACAAATGCTAGTAAAACTGCAGTCTCAAAACTGAAACTAGAGCGATGCTTATCTTTGCCCAGAATGACTGGTTATCACTCCACACGCTTCTCCCCAAATTTCAGAGGGTTCACTACAATTCCACATACAAAAGTACTCAGAGCTTGTCAAATAGCAAGCACTTGAAATACTTCTAATACAGCATCTAACAGTACTGAATTTCAAAAAATGCTCGTTTTTTTAAAACAGAGCCAGAAAGCATGACAGATACTGCAAAATAAAAAAAAAATTAAATCCAGAGTATAAACAGAAAAAAAACAGCCCCTCACAAGTCTAAACTTGTTTGGTTTTGAAAATTTCTGCTGTCTCAAGAGATTACTACACTGTAAATGAATTCTCAAAATGCTATCTGTTGCTTGAAAAAAATAGAAGAAAAATTAGTATTACTTCACTCAGTATCAGTGGGTACCCTGAGACAGCACAGACAGACGTAGTCTTGATCTATCTTTAAAAACTTTAAAGCCTGTCTGGCTAAAAATTAAAGGCCTTTCAATTTTACACATTCTATTTCCACAGGGCGATGTAAGGAGACTAAACAGAATGAAATGGCAAGTGATGAACTCCTTGAGTGTGCCTGAATTCTTACAGTGTTTTTTGGAGTGTGTTCAGATGCAACTGCCACCAACTCTTCTATGCTGTATGTCACCACATCAGTCTGAAACATTCTTCGGTCATTCAGAGCCTGGAAAAAGTCATTGTTTGCTAATTGAAAAAAAAAAAACAAACAGAAAAGCAAAACAAACACAAGAAAGTCAGTAACGAGACTACTTTGAAAGTATTTCTTACAGCCCTTGTACTTTTGTCATCTTTTTGGTGAAGTCCAAGGTGAGATGAGGAAGGTCTGTGTAGTAACAAAGGGAAAAGGAATACTGATTATACTACTGGAGTGACCTAGTTATGTTACAGAAAACAAGCATGAAGAAGTAGAAAGGACACAACATGATAGCAAAAGAACAATTTTAGCTACCTAGTTCTGTTGAAAAACACAAACTATCCAATAACTTTGCAAAGTGGGATAGGAATAATGTTTTTTCAATATATATAGAAAGGTACTAGTAGGCACCTATTAGCTACCGGACTCCGAAGAAAAGAGAAGCAGTAGGTGGGTATATGTCAATAGAAAAGATAACATGATTAACAAAAAAAAAGAACAAAAACCCTACAGTGCTTCAGAAAGTCAGCTGTTCGCAGGATAACTAGAACGCATTCTTTTGTTTTAATGCTATTTGTTGTCAGACATATCTAGTCCAACCATGCTGCTGTTCTTCCAGATTTTCTCCACACATACCTTGGACCTGCTGGACACACTGCAAGGCGTAGTTGAGAGCACTGATGGTGCTGGGCTTGCTGGAATTCCTTTTTGCTTCAGGCAAACACCTTTTCATTTCTTGGATCATCATCATTAGATCTCTGTGAGACTGGCTCCAATTCAGCTGCTCACTGTAAAACAGAGGTTAAACTTTACCAAAGTATTCTGGTATAGAAGTTTTCTTTTATCACTCAATTAAAATTATTCACTAAATCAACATTTTATGGGATTGGCTGCAGTGTCACACAATATCCAGAAATGTCCTAATGCTCCTTCACTAAATTTCCTGTTGTATTTTTCTCACTTCCTTGCTACTTGAACTGTCCTCCTCTACCTTCCTTGTTTCCAACTCCAACATGTCATGAATGGCAAAGTCCCACCAAAACCACTCTGCTTCTTAAGATGCTTAGCAACTAAAAATAAGCTGATGTTTACTCTAGATTTTGTAAATCTCACTAGTATTAAAATCATTAATAGATGCTGATTCTTAATCTCTGTAAGTTTTTACAGCCTTGAAGTCTGCATCTGATTGATTACAAGCACCTCAGAGAACCAAGAGGTTCTCAAAATACACCTCATGCAAAGATTTCATTCCTCACATGACTTCAGAGTCCTCACTGTACTTTTGAGTTGTTGGCTTCAATGGCTGCAGAATTGTTAAAAGGCAAAATCTCCCCCTTCTTACATTTGCTTGTTTTACTGACTAAAAAATAAGCAGTCCGTATCCTCAAATAAGGTTCTAATCCTACAGATGGGGTATGAATGTGATTGTTTTTAATAACTTTTGTCCATTTGACACTGTTATTACTATCATACTCTTATATAAACCATTACACAGGTTCAAGTATTGCGTGTTAATAAGCCAGTTCAACGTTTCATAAATTACAGATCTTAAACTCTTTTATGAATTAAAAAATAAAAGAAATCATCACGTCGCTGAATTTCTGAACTTCCAGGCAGCATATTATTTCAGTAATTTCTGCGTTGGTACTGCCAATTACGGTCTTAAGATGAAGGACAACACAGAAGCTACCAAGGGGTCACTGCCGTGCACGACTCAGCCGATCTCCGACCCAGGCACATCTCAAGGAGCCGTGCAGCAGCAGCAGCAGGCTCAGCTCCCCTCCACAGGCCGCGGCCCGTGCCGGGGTCCCGCAGTCCCCGAGCAGCCCCACGGGTCACGGCCGCCTCGGGTCCCCGCCCCCGCCGGCTGCCCGGTTACCTGTTGGCTTTGCCGGCGGCCGAGCTGCCGCTGGACTCGGGGCTGTGGAGCTCCGTCCTGCCGGAGCCGGTTTCCCCACACGCCGTGCACCGAGCGCCCGCAGCCCCCCGCGGCTCCCGCCCGGTGCTCGGGCAGTGACCGGCGCCGTGCTCCGCGCTGGCCCCTCGGCGTTCGCCCGCGTCCATCTCGGCTCCCCTGAGCGCCACAGCGCGGGGGCATCGGCCGTCACGGCCCCTCGGCACGGCCAGACCCTTGGCCCGCGGTCCCGCCGCCCCAGGAGACAGCGGGAGGAGCGCTGTCCCCCCTCCTCCCCCGCCGAGCGGAGAGGACACCGGGGCCGGTTCTGATCTCCGGCGCGCACTCCCTCAGCTCGCCGCTCGGGTGGATTCCTCGCGGAAGACCCCGCCTGGTCCCGGGCGGCCTCCGCTTCGTCTTCCCGCCCCTCCGAGCCCCCCCCCCCCCCCAGACCGCGCCCGCCCCGCCAACCCCGGCTGCTCCCGCTCCGGGCCGGGAGCGCCCGAGGGGGCCGCGCCCCCGCCCCGCGCGGTTACGTAACGCGGCGCACGCGGCGGCCCCGCTCCCACACACGCCCGCCACGTGCGCACAGAGGAGGAGGCGGAGGCGGGGTCAGAGCTGTTTATTGGAGGAGACCGCGCTCAGCGGGGCGGGGCCGCGGCCCCGCGTGCACGGGCCCCGCCCCTCACGCGGCGCCGCACGCGGCCCCCGTGCGCGCGCCAGCTCGGCCGCCACGTGCCGGG
>JAWWES010000055.1:3322565-3366511 GCA_035583135.1 Lophotriccus pileatus
TGGTGAGCTGTGCTTGTTAGTAATTAATGGCAGGAGTGTCTTAAGGCAACCAGTAAAGTTAGTTAACATTTCAGTAATGAAAATAGTTTTGCTTTAAACAGCAGTAAATGGACTGAAAGTGCAGTAGGTTTGAAGTGGAGAGGCTGAAGATTCAGAGACACCTTCAGTTGATCTGAGTTCCTTCCTGTAACTCATGTAGACACAGTGGAGACTACAAAAGAAGAAAGAAGTTGGGCAGTGTCCTTCAGCCCCTCACCATAACAATCCTGCATTTTACGAATTTAAAATAAAGATAAATCCCTCTTAAGTCCTCTAAGAATTTGCCCATGTTGGTTTTCTTAGTTGCCCTTTTCATTTGTGCTTGCCCTCCAATACTGCTCCACCCAGGACAACATCTGTGATGTCAGTGGTTACTGCAGTGCTTGTTGCTGTATCACAGCACAAGCTTAAAACCTTTGTCTTCCCACTAAATACTTGGTGATTACATGAGGACTCAAAGACTGAACTATACATTCCCTGGCTCTCTATCCTAACTCAACGTTGTACTCATTTCATCTGGCAGCAAAACCTCTACTCAAAGAAAACTTCCTTGCTATGGCAGCGCACTTGGAATTCCCACACCAGAAGAGGTTTATCTAGCAGGAAGCTACGGCAAATGATAAACAGTTCTCAGACAAGGAGGTGTGTGAAATTTCATCTTATACTTCTGCAACATGCAGCTAAAAAAAAATAAAAGCAAGTCTGTTCCTGGTTTCTAAGTCCTTGCTATTTTCATAGCAAGGTGGTTGAGATTCAGGTCCCGGAGCTGCCAGGGTAGTCCCAGTTTACCACTCACTGCAAACAATGCTTGTTAAAGCTGTCACTATGACTTTAAATTAATGTTGTATATACTTCTATTTGAGTATCCTGGCTTTATTTAAACTGTACCAGTCAGTGAATTAACACCATTTATTCCAAGCCTATGAGATATCCCCCCTTTGGTGAAACTTACCGATGATGATGATGATGATAATGACAACAACAGCTATCAATATTGCCCACATCTGTGAAAAGAAGCCACACAATGCTTACTACAAACCATGCAACGGCATTAACTGTCCCTCAGGATACGGGAAAACAGCCCCTGCAAGGGACTTTAGCACCATGTGTCAGATCTAACATGACAAACAAAGCTTCTTCAGTAAGCAAGCTTGATCCACACTTAGATGGCAGGCCATGCACGCAGGCAAAACACAGCAGTACAGTCTTCTCCACATAGAGCTTGTCTCAAGTGAATATACAAGTCTTTGTTACTCACCAAAGATGATTCCAACCTTTGCCAACAGCTACAAGTACAGGAGTCTGAGTGAGCTTCTTCCACTTTCTAATACTTCCTCTACATGAACTCAAGCTATGCATTTTTAGCTTTTCTTCCTGTTCCTTAATACCTCAGATTGCTGACATGTTTCTCCTTGGCCATTACCATCTTACGCAAGATCTTGCACAGGGCAGCATGGCCGCCAGTTCAGCTTTTCCTTCCTTCACCCAGCCACTATGGCAAGCTTTAAAAAACTAGATGCTGTAAGTTAAATAACATTGGCTAACGTAACTTCTTCTACCTTTTGAGCTGCCCACTGTAATAGCATTACCTGTAGTACTGCACAGCATAAGTACACAAGGGAAGCTTACCTTACAGTTCTTCCACCAATACTTCCTTTTCAGCTTGGCTGCGCTGGTCTCAAATTGGGAAGCTCCTGCTTGCAGTGCATCAGCACGGTCATCCAGCTCTGACAGCTTCTGATCTCGTTCCAATACCTTGTCCACATTCACTCTCATGATGTCAACAACCTACACCAGTTTAATGCCTACAGTAAGTTACCAGTTGTATAACCCATGGCAGAACATAATCGCAGGCAACAGACAGCAACACATGGTACTCAATGTTCTCTTTTCAGAAGCACGACCTATTGCCTTTTAATATAAGCAGTCATAAGCTTAAACAAAACTCTGAAATTCACAGTTGGGCTGGAAGCCCCTAATACCTACTTTAAAAAGTCAGTAGTGCCAGCAGTGTTGGCATTCCTTCAAACCTGGGAAATAATTTCTGACTCTCTTCAGAAGGAGTTGAGGCATATAAACATGACAGTAAAGCGTATGTCAAAAAATACTCTTGCTAGCCAGCCTGGCTTTTGGATTCCACAAAAATCTAGACACATAATATTTGGCAGTCAGCCCTCAAGGCTGCTGATGAGAAAAAAGGTTTTTCGCTGTATGAACAAAGGTTTTTATCTTTAATTTTGCCAAATCGTCAAGCAGCAAGACTGCAGCTAATATTTGGACACAGGTAACTTCTCTCCACTTCCTCTTCATATAATGAAGGGAAAACTGCTTTGATAAAAATATCCCTTCTAGTTATATAGGTTTCCTGAAGGAAAAATGACACTGCTATTGGACTAGACTTTTACCTCATCTACTTGGTGTTGAGTCTGCTGAAGGCGACGATTACTGCCAGCAGCCACATTTGAGCTTCCAGGGATATTGGCTGACCTGCAGTAAAGAAAATTATCATTATTCATCTGACATTCCAGAGATGTATCCTTGGAATAAATGTAGGGCAGCTTCCTACTGAAGAAACACTGTTTTAACAGCTGGCATTAGGTGCAAGTCATGCAGTGTTCCAAATATCTTGTCAACAAACTGCTTGCCATTCAAAGAGACAGCAATGTCTTGCTAATACCAGATTTTTCAATAAGGCACAGGACAGCTCCAACACTGGTTCATAGGGCTCAAGGAGTTAAGAGTTTGAGCTCAGGGGTGTTCTTGCTTTCCACTATGAACACAAATACTAAGTTTCAAGCTACAATAGTTTACAAAAAATTAAATACAAAAACTTGATGCTTATTCTAACTACGTGCTTCTCTATTGTTGGCTGTCTCTATTATTTTGAAACAGTTGATATGGAGCAAGCAAAAGCACCACAAGGAAGAAGAATCTGGCATGTACAAGAATTAACTTCTGGTCAGCTTTGAATTCGCAACAGAGTTGTTTTTTTTTTACCAGCTTCAACACTCTGCATCTTTGTAATGGATGCAAGAGTTCCTTCATACCCTTTCCGCTGCTTTGCCAGGTTTTATTGCACATCTCTAGAACTATCTGTAGTCAATTTCCTTTTCTATGTTGTTATTTCTTTCACATCAGACTCTTGTTTAATGCATCCTGGCACTCCAAACAGCCAAGTTTGACTGTTTCCTGTATTTCCACATTTATACATTCGCTTCAAGTTCCACGTAGAGAGAACAAACGCGTACACGCAAAGGGCGTGAGCCGGGAAGCCCGGGACGAGGCTCGGAGCAGGCCCTGTACAGGCCAGCATCACCGCTCGACTATTTTGGCACTTCCGCCAACCTCTGGTTCTATTTCCCTGCCAGTTCCACGTGAAGAGTCTCGGAAACGACATCTCCCAATACAACAACGCCCCGGAGCCCAGCAGGCGCTGCCCGGGTGCCCAGCGGGCGCTGCTCCGGCGGGGCGGCCCCGCTCTGACTCGGGGACTGGCGGAACAGCCCGGCCCGGCCAGTCCAGCGCCCCGGTACCGGCCTGAGCAGCGGCCCAGGGCGTGCGGCCCGAGCGAGGGCCCCTCTGCACAGCCGCTCTGGGAGGCGCCGCCTGCCTGGGCGCAGCCGGGCCCGGCTCCCCCTTGGTCCCCCTTGGTCCCCCCTTGGCCCCCCTTGGTCCCCCCGCGTTCCCCCCGCGTTCCCCCCGCGTTCCCCCCGCGTTCCCCCCGCGTTCCCCCCTCGGTCCCCCCTCGGTCCCCCCGCACTCACATCCTGCCGACCGGACGCCTCCAGCGGGAACTCTGCTCGGCGCCGACGGCGCTCCGGGGTGACGTCAGAGGGCGGGGTCGGGCGCGGCGCCGCTGGGGGGCGCCCTCCCCGGGCCGCAGCCCCGCGGCTGTTCCGCCGAGAGGCCGCGCCCCCCCCGCGCCGCGTGTTCGCGCCCTCTCTTTGCCCCTGCGCTTATCAAACCGGCTTTTTCTCACTCCATCCATTTCCCCCCCATGTTTGGCCTTCCAGTTCTCTTCCCCTATTCCACTGAGGAGAAGGGGGAGGGTGGGGGAGTGAGCAGACAGCTGGTAGGTGTCTATTTTCAATACAGGGCAACCCACCACCACTAAAGAACTCAGCGACTAACAGGCATGTAAAAAGGAAAACAGGGAAGTATCTGAGATCAATTTGTGGAGTTACATGCTGATTTATTCTTTAAGAGAACATAATTAAACTTTGTAGTCAAAAATAAACTGTCTTAATGAAATCTCATCTTCTGTTGTGGTTCTGGGTTTTGGAAGAACTTATTCATAGCAGTACTAACAGATGCTTTCACATACCAGATAACTATTAAACCTGGTTTTCCCTGCTAGGCTGGTACAAAAGTTTCATTACTGAGGGCCGGTTTGTGTAACTTACATATCTGATCAGTGTGAAGTAATAGTGTCTCAGTTATTTGTATTATTGTGACGTCTTACATATCTGCATCAGCAGCCCTCTTGAATTCTCCTAAGATTTGACTCTGCTTTGTGCACACTGTAGGATTTAGCATTTTGCTACCAGGTATATATGGTTTCTCACGAAAAGCCCTGCAAGTGATTGTCCACTGAAGAGGAACTGAAAACAACCTGACCTCAGAAAAGCTCTGGTGGTTGCACCTGCTCATGGGCAGGCTGTGGACTGTTACATTATAACCTGTGAGAAATCAGATGCAGTATACTTAACAAGCAGATCATACAGAGAAGAAATGCATTTTTTTCATGGTTCCTTACAGTGACTAAAGGGCTACATCGCTCTCAAACTAGGATGGATGTGTTTAAAAGAAGGCACACACTTTGTGTGGGGAAATTTTCTTTGTTTTTAATTTACAGCAGAAAGAATATAAAGCATTCAGAAAACATTTTCCATATTTTAAGGGCAATTCAAAACATTTTGCATGGTTCCAGCAGCTGAGTTCTTCAACAGATCCATTGATTCAGTGATGCTTTACATGCACGGTTACAAAAATAAAACTTACAAAAGAGAAGACATCTATACTAGTTTTACATGCAAGTCTTGGGGACCCCCCATTGGGCACCAGCTATTGTGTGGAACTGCCATAAGCGTGCAACCAGAGAGGGGGTTCATGTTATATTCTGTATTTCTTTCACACAGTATTACTGCTGTCGAATGTGTTTCACAAAGGAGCGGTTCCATTATCAGAAGACAGAAGATCTGGCTCCTGGCACTTGGGAATTTGAATTTTCCTAGAAAGCTGCACTTACTTATCTTCGGTGAAAATCTAAGTTCCACAACCAAGAAGAGGGTTTGCAGAATCACTTTACTGCAGGGGAGTCCTTCTCCCTCCCCAGTGACACACTGAAGGGTTACGGCCTGACACAACAAAGCACTTGGGAGCTGTACTTGGCTTCGAGCGTGCGGGGAGTTCTGCTGTGCCCGCGGAACTGCCGGCACGCTTCACGCCAGCACAGGCTGAAATGTTTGGCTGAAGCAGGATCTAGATTAGTAGATACACCACCAGGCCCATGGATCTGGAAGAGTAATTTGAAATAGCTCTGTATATTACTGAATCGTTTTGTGAAAAGACAAGGAGTTAAAACATTTCCACTGAGGTCACTACTCTTGTTAGGAACAGATCAATTCTATATTGTCACGTATTGGTTAATGGGTACAACATTTCACTTTCAAAATGTCAGAGTTCTTCCAGTACTAATACAGAGCATTTCCAATTCATTCCAAAGGAGATTCTTCAGTGTCTCCCGTTCTGTTTTGGCGTGAGAGGAAAATTTAATGGTGAAGGTTCCAATTGCAGACAGTAAATGGAGACCACAAGGCTGCCCACAGGCACAGTGTGAGTGCCAGGCCATTCGTTTTGCCTTTTTTCCCTTTTTTAGAATTGAATCAGGTCATAAAGCAGCAGTTCAGAAATGTACAAGAGAATTCCGATAATGAGCTATAGCACATCTACTATAATTCAATGCTGGCAGTGAAAAGAAGTAATTAAAAACAGGTACAATTATAGAAAAGGCACCAAGAGCACTGACCCCAGTTTTTTTGCCACAATCTTTGTTTTTACTCTTCTTGTAAAGACACCAGTTTCAAAGCTTCTTATATGTGAATATTTTTTGGCTTCACAACAAGCCCCGCATTTAAACATTGCAGTTGGTGGCCGGGATCAAGCCAAGAACAACTATTCCGAAACTAACAATCTCAAATTTACACAAGTCCATTCAGAAATTTCAAACTGCCACAAGTGAGACAGACAGACAGGAGCAGTTTCTGATCTCAGACACATGTACGTGACCCACAGTAACGACATGGACTTCAGGAGCTTCTTCCCTTACATTCCTATGTAATGAAGATCAGAACCTGGTTCCCATTGTGGAGAATCTGTGACAGTTTTAAATTAGTAGTTCAATTTAAAAAAAATCTAATTTCTTTGGCTCCTCACTATGTGGAAATAGCAATATACCATGACACCCCTACAAGATCAGTTTGCATCTTTTTTTTAAGTTTTACTTAATTTTTTAAAATTTTTTGTGCAATTTTTATTACATTTTCTGACTTCCAGCAGGAGATATGAAAATGTGAAACATATTTTCTACCTTTGTACTATTTATTTTTTTCATTTTATGTTCATTCTAAGTGTTCTTTATTGGAGTGAGTGTATGGTGTTAAGCTAGATACGGTTTTTGTACTCTTATGATTATCTGCTTTGCAAAAGTAACTTAATTTTCTTAAGCAATATTAGCATTCACATTACTTGGCACCATCGGCAAAAAAAAAAAAAAGAAAGAAAGGAAAAAAAAGACAGGGGGGAAAAAAAAAAGCAAGGAATACATAAATTAAACCCAACTGAACCAAACTCCTGGTAGCCAAAATCAAATGTAAACATATCCTTTTTTTCTTTCTTTTTTTTTTTTTTTTTAAAGTAATGTTGCTCTGCCTTTTTTTCCTAAGTCTAAATACAGTAGCTCTTTTTTGCCATTTAGTCATGCTTTAGCAAAAATGTTCTTCTAAAGAACATTTAAAATAAAGTTTCTTATAGTGAAATAAAGTTTTTGTTTCATTTTACAGACCATAGCCACTAATGCTTTGCTTTGTTCATTTCTTTTTCTTGAGTTCATGCACATATCTCTTTGTTTTAATATATACAGTATATACAAACAATACATCCACACTCTTCTGGTTCATTCAGACAAAACTATACAAATAATAATTTTATCTTGCCAAGTTATTGACCCTTTGTGAATAAAATATTTAGTAATTAATCAATATATTCCCTTTCAAATATTTTTTTCTCATTTTCCATTTCTACCTTCTATATATACAGAAAACTGCCCAGATTTCGATGAAGTAGCCAAAATAAGAAATTTACTGGCCAGAATGCAGCACCACTGATCTTTAGGTGGCATAAAATGTCCAGGCAACATATGTACGTGAGTCTGCAAAATGACAAGAGATTTGACATAAGAAAAAAAGCTACATGTTTTACAAATTATTTAAGAACTCAATTAAAACAATAGTACATGAAGGTAAGGCTAGAAAATAAAGTGCTGAATATGAGAGAAAGTACATGACAGTTGATATGTTTGCAGGTTCTAGTAAAAATACCAAAAAAAGTGTTTAAAACTTGCTTAAGCTGCTCTCTCCATTCTCATGCATTACCCGTGTCTCTCACACACCAACCCCTTCTGTAAGTTCCCACAGGATGTATTAAAAACCTGCAGATTTAAAAAGTTGCATTAAGTGTGCTGTAGAGGTTTAAATAAAACACAAAAGACAGGAGTGCGAAGGAAATGAGGATGCATGGACCCAATAAAGATGTACTGATCTAAGCCCCTCCACTGAGACTCTCAAAGCTTCAGTTTCTTGGAGATGACTGACAGGTGCAGGAACAGCATTCTTGTGTTGCTTGTGCATTCCCACCTTTTCTGAACAATATTTTTGGTATAATATTTGTACAGTTCCACATGTTGTTTAATACAGCCCTATATGAAAAGGATAATTAATCGCTTCTTCCTTCCTTCTCGGAGAATGAAGCAACTCACAATTTCTTCCTGGTGTCTTTTGTTTTCCCAACGATCCAACAGAAGATTGAGTTCCAAGATGTCTTGCTGAACAAATTAAAAGTTGTCCATGAAAGTGCAAATGCAATGACCAAAACATTACTGTTAAAATCCTGCAGCTGGTATTTCCAGAACTGCAGTGGGTATTTTTGTTGTTGTTGCATGTCTCTGCTAAAAACAGAAAATGAAAACAGTCTGAAAAGCAATGTCACATTGCTACGGGATGCTGCTGCGTATCTTCAAGTTCCTTGGCCTTTTTCAATTCTTTCACTCTGAAAAAACAAAGAGGAGCTATGTAATACTTCTATTGCAAATCTCTTGAAGACACAGAACAACCAAAAGGACTCCTCAGTCCAATTTCCCGTGCAGAAGAGCCAGCTCTCAGAGAAATGACAGGAGGGTGACACCTTCCCGACACCGTAACAGTTGGAAGTGCAAGAATGGGCCACGAGAGATCTGAGACAAACACATCTGGAGACATACCCTTAGTTCCAGCTACTGTTTTCCCCCAGCAGTTGCAACTACAGACGCGCTTTGCTCTGGTCTTGGCCTATCTAACTGCTTGGGATTTTCTGGACTGCTGCTGACTACCTGACCTTGCAGCTGCTCTGATTTGTCATGGCAGGGCTGGTCAGTGCTGCCCTCTTTTCTCCACACAGTGCTGAGGCAGTGATAGCCTGATGTCATGGCCAGTACAGAGGGGGGAAAATCAGCCCATCTTACTTGGAAAGGAAGCTCGGTGTTGATACAGAATCTCACATAAAGAAGTGTTTATATGCAAGCAGAAGAGTTGGTATGGTGTGAAAAAAGGCGTTTCACACGTATTCCAGCTGCTGGGGGTGTATTTTCTAGCATGTTGTTGGGAGTAGATTAGTGTGTTTTCCCAGCTAGCAGTGCAGAATGCTGGATGCTGTGTGCTGAGGGTGATGAACCTACAGCATGAAAGTCACCCTCCCTAGATGAGGCCTGGTGCCCCGTTCATGCGATACATTACCTCCTCTAACACTCGTCAGCATAAGGACTAAACAATCACTGAAAGCTGAAAGAATTAAAAGTTAAACTAAAAGAATGAAGAGGAGGGAATCTTTTTAATCCCACTACATGAAACAGAACTCTGTATTGGTGCTGGGGCAGCAGCAATCCTCTACTCAAACTTAACCTGGCTGCATGTCAGTGCAGGCTCCCTGCAAAGGACCTAGACCAATCCAGGGGGACTCCCCATGCTGTCCCTAAACCACAAGGCAGCTGGCTGTGCTTGGGGCTGGCTCTGCCTCTGCTTGCAGGGAGCTCCTCTGCAGTACGATCCCTTTGCCACTTGGCCCCACATGTCTTCCTCCTGCTCTTGCAAGGGGAGAACCCCCACAACAGGAGCAGAACACAGCATAAAATAAAGGTGATTTAGCTAAGCATGTACTCAAGTGCTGTTGCAAAATCTTGAAAGGACAAATAGCAAAGGTATGGTACAAAAAATTGTGTCAGAGATGCAAGTCTGTGTAATGGAAATCAGCTACACGTGAGTGAATGTAACAGTAAATAAATACACGTTGGGAATATTAATAAAACACACTGACAGAGCTAATCAGCAGCAGTAAGAGTTTGTAGCTACTGTATGCAGACTTATACCCACACACCCACTTTTGGCTCGCACCAGCTTGCTAATACAAGGATGCAATGAAGGCTACAAATTGATCTCTATAAATACACCTCCATTTCACCATTTATTAATTTTTCTGCGTGTACTATTACTCAGAATCACAGTCAAAAGGGAGCTGGCTGCTTTTACCACTGTTTTAGCTGACTGAAAGCTCTAGCACTCAAAGGCATTCTCAGTATTTGTGAAATGGGGCCAACAGGGGTCAAACCACACTAACCCATATGCAGGTCAGACCTTCACTAAATACCTTATTTCCACTGACCTGTTGGAGAATATCATGCATGCAAAGACAGAGGCTGTGCTAGTCCAAATGCACACGTGTTTTGAGAGCCTGAAGGCCACTGCTGAAGGGGCCCCAGCACTCCTGAAATCTGAGCCTCTGTGCTGCTCCCCCAGGTGCCAAGCAGTGCTCTGATCCCCAGGCTGAGGAAGGGGCAAGAACCCCCAGGGGTTCTCAATTCCTACTTGGACACAGCTATGCTGAGACCAAATGCCTGCTACAACTTCACAGAGATATCTTCTACAAGAAGATTTTGAGTTTACACAAACTGGTGTCTAAAAGGCCCTGTTGACATCAAGGGAGTGGAGGCTTCAGCACTGCACAGAAGGCAGCAGCAGGCCTCTACTCAGGCTGACAACCTGAGTTCTACCTGAGTTCACCGGTTCTACCTGCTGCATATGGCCAGATCACCTTTTCAGTACAGGAAACAGAGGAGGACTGGTACAATGGACTGAAAACACTCACAAATTACAAACTAGCCATCCTCAGTGTATTTAGTTTTCTTTTCTTACAGCAGAAAAGAAGCCTCTCTCTTGAATTTATTGCTAATATTTCTATTGCTCCCCTGCTTAGCAGCAGGAGGTGTGCCAAGCTCTGTGGTACTATGTTAGAAAACATGGTGTACCTCTTAGCACTGGACAATTTTTAAGGCTTAGATTAACTATGCTCAAGATACCATCAATTAATGCATGACTTGCAGTGCAACTTCCAAGTGTTTTCTGCTGCACTTCAGTACTGTAATGTGAAAGTAACCTGTTATTATAAATCTCTCACTGAGAACATGCACATTAAATAAGCTGGTGGCTCTTTCACTGAGACATGCTATTCCTTACTTTGGCACTTTACATGCAAGGGCTACACTAACAAAGCACTTTTGCTGGAAGAATGCATGACATGCTTTGCTGAAACTTCAACTTACAGCATGCAGTATCTGTACTGGTGCAGACCTATTGCACGTTTGCCTGGAACATACATGCCAACAGAAGGTAATTACTGCAGCAGTCAGCTTTAGCACGGGATCTTAAAGATCATCTAGTCCTAACCCCCCTGCCGTGGGCAGGGACACCTTCCACCGGACCAGGATGCTCAAGGCCTTATCCAACCTGGCCTTGAACACTTTCAGGGGTGGGGCATCTATAACCTCCTTGGCCAACCTGTTCCAGTGTCTCATCACCCTCACAGTAAAGAATTTCCTCCTGATATCTAACCAAAATTTCCCCTCTTTCAATTTGTACCCATTACTCCCTGTCCCGTCACTCCAGTTCCTCTTGAAGAGTCCCTCTCTGGCTTCCCTGTAGCCCCTTAAGATACTGGAAGGCTGCTTTGAGATCTCCACACAATCTTTTCTTCTCCAGGCTGAACAGCCCCAACTGTCTCAAGTCTGTCTTCATAGGGTAGGTGCTACTGCCCTCTTGTCAACTTCATGGCATCCTCCGGACTTGCTCCAGCAGTTCCATGTCCTTCTTACGTTGGGAACACCAGACCTGTGCTCCAGGTGGGGTATCACAAGAGCAGAGTAGAGGGGCAGAATACCATCCTTTAACCTGCTGGCCCCAATCCTTTTGATGCAGCCCAGGACACAGTTGGTTTCTGGGCTGTCAGTGCACACTGCCAGCTCATGATGAGTTTTCATCACCCATCACCCCCAAGTCCTTCTCTGCTGGGCTGCTCTCAATCCATTCTACACCCAACCTATAGGTGTGTCTGAGATTGCAGTGACCCAGGTGTACACCTTGCACTTTCCTTGGTTGAACCTCATGAAGTTTTCACAGGCCCACCTCTCAAGCCTTCAAGGTCCCTCTGGATGGCCCACCCCTTCCTTCCAGCCTGTGATTGCAGCACCCAGCTCGGTGTTGTCAGTGAACTTGCTGAGGATGCCCTCAATCCCACTGTCAGTGTCCCTGACAAAAGCTGTTGAAGAGGATCAGCCCTAACACTGACCCCTGAGGGACCCCACTGTCTTCACATGGACAATGAGCCGCTGACCACAACTCTTTGAGTGCAGCCATCCAGCCAGTTCTTTATTTGCCAAGTGGTCCATCCATCAAGTCCATGTCTCCAATTTAGAGACAAGGATGTCACACGGGACAGTGTCCAATGATTTGCATTTGTAACACTTTCCTTGGTCAAGTGCAATTTACATGGCTGCAGGTACAATGATAATTACTGCTTAAAAACACAAGCACACACTGGTATGGAATTTCCCCACAGTAATGGTACAGACTCTCAAATTTGCCATGGGTACATAACTGAAAAATGCTATTCAGTATGTAATGGCTCAAAACAAACCCTGCATTCCACAGCATTTATACACTTAAGCTTCAAGATGATGACCATCTAAAGACAGAGCTTTTTTTAGTCAACTAATCTCTGTGTTCAGTACACGTAATGGTGCATGTGTCACACTGCACACAGGAGTGCAGGTGGGTACTGTGAGTCCTCTTCTGATCAGGACACTCCCGGTAGGTACAAAGACCCGCACGCTGCAGCTGCCAATCTCTACTCCTCACTCTGGAGCTGGCACTGGGAGGACAGGGAAGTTCTCCCTTCTCCTGAGCTGGCACAGGGCAGCCCTGCTCCCTGCAGACTCTGCAGTGGGCACAGCCAGAGTGAACTGAAGCACCTCCAAATGCTACCAAAAATGGAGCCAATCTACGGCCAGAGTGACGCTGGAGAAGCACTCTGGTGCTGCTGTGAACACCTTGCTGCTTCCTCAAACCGTGCTAAACAGGAGGTGTCAGAACCATGCATCAAGGTAGATACTGGATCAAAATAATCCATTTACTTTCTCTGAAAGGCTTTGTCAAGAGAACCTAAAACTAATTGTCTTCAACCCATTAATTCTTTCTTGGATACTTGTACTGCAGCCTTTCCTGTGTCTTAAAAGTCCTTTCAGTCCTCACTCAACTCTTCTTCTCTGAGTTCCTTACTCATTGGTACTTTGACTTGGTTACAACAATATAAAGTGTCAACAGGAGGGCTGGTATTTCTTCTTCATTAAGGCTCAATATAATAAATTCTCAAAATTTTCAACTGCAGTTAAAAAATACAGTTTGATTAGGGAAGAATTTTGGACAAATAGAAATCTTGAGAATAGAAACCCTGAGTAAGTGCTGCCATGAGAGATTTTAAGTGAACAACAAAGCACTGCTTTCAAGCTAGAAGGCAATCTTCTTTGGTTCACATTTTTCCACTCTTAAATTGAGGTAGAGGAAGAGGACCAAAGTGTAGCTTTTGCAGTTACAAGTAATAATAAATTGCTCTAAGAAGAAGAATACTACTGAGATTTACAGAATGGGACAGCAGAATGGATGTTCTTAGATAAGACATTTCAATCCAGTTTGGTAGACTTGCAGTGAGACTTTATTTTTTTAAAACAACGAAGAAAATGAGAGCACCGAAAGAAAGTGATAGCAGCAGGTCAGGTGCTGTTAGATGGTGTGCAAACCTCTCCGTGAGTCTACGAGCACTGGCTAGTTTGGATCACTTCTGGGAGTGCCTCGAGCTCTCTGGGACTGGAGGTGAGGCAGCTCAAGTGAGGCACAGCTGCAAGCAGAGCACCCCAGAACCAGTAACAGGCTCCAGGTGCTGCAGGTCTCCAAACAAGAAGCACCATCCTACATCAGCAGCTCTGAAACCACACACAAAACTGCAAGGACCGTAATTTTGGTTTTGCACTGATGAAGCCTTGAACAAAAAACCTCCTCAAATAACATTTTCTCTCGACAGTAAGTGCCTCTAAGGTACAAAGTCATTCCCTCAGCAAATGCTGAAGAGCAGATGGAAGGAAAAAGCACGTGCAATAGAGATGACCACTGATAAGGTGCCGTGGTGCTGACACACAGAAAGGGAAGATGATTTCAAACATGAGCTTTGAACCCTGACTCTTGGGAGCTGTCTCCTGGTTCCTGGATCGCTCCAGCCAGACAAAGCTTCTGCCCTTCGCACTGTGGTACTTCCTTGGACACCATGAAGGATGTTGCCTCGGCACGTGCTGAAGCAATGTAGAAAGCAACAGCCCCAGCAAGTGGCAGCTTCTCTCCCCCTCCCCAGTCCTGTACGGGGTGTCAGCGAATGAACGAGGCCTACTTAGAAAAAGTCACAGCAAATGATGGCTTCATGGGTAAAGCGTAACACAAAGCTGCTTCATCAGACTTACTCCATAATGCCCAGCCAAGGAAATGCTGAATGAGTCTGAATGCTGAAGATCAGTATACAGGACAGGGTGCGAGAGCCAGAGAAGGCTGGCTAGTGAGTTACCTGTTGCTCTGAGAGCTGAAATGGCCTGTGAGACATTTAAGAAAAGGGAGCTCTTGCCTTTTCCCACATACCTCATTTAGGCAGCAAAACAAAAAAGACAGAAAGGCCCAATAAGAACGACACCCCAGAGCACATGGTCTGCAATTTAACACACACATTTGAGCTCCAAATACATTCAGCCCCTGCAAGAGGTAAATGAAAAAAGAAATTACTTTGAAAACTTCTGTTGCTGGTACAGTGAAGCATATCCCAGTATGACATTTTTGCATACTGTCCTGAACTTAAACAAATGGGACTTCCCAATCCCTCAACATTTTCCCCCATTCTCAGTCTGACTAAGAGGTACAAGAAACCAGGCCCTCCAATGCAATGTCTCCTGCACAGCATGGATCAAAACCACACAAAAAATACAAGTCCTAGATGCACAGGGTAGCAAAACGTTTGTTGCTAAAATGCCAAAAGAGGGAAGAGTATGCAGAGAACAAGAAAACATAGTAGATGTTGTTTATTCAGGTATGAAATGAAGTTGTACTTACCAGAGAACTGACTCCAGGTTTCAGTGTGTGTTACATGCACACTCCCCCAAACTGGGGAGCAGCATTTAATCTAACCAATGGGAATGTGGTGGGGGGTAAAGGGATCTATTTGTACACGAAAGATGCTAGGAGCGAATAGTTTTTGTTACTCGTGATCACATGTAACAAGTGCACTTCTTTGGTCCCAGAGAGGAGAGAAGTTCTGCCGTGGGCAGAGAGTGATTGACTGGCCTAGTGATGTGAAAAGCCTTGCTCCATGTGACTGGCTCCAGATCCCTTCTGCCAAGGGTGTGGCAGAGAGGGTCACACTTCAAGTAGCTGTGCAACTTGTTCATCTCTATATCTGGACTAGGAGCAAAGCTCTCCTTCGCAGGAGGCTACAGCAGATGGTTTGACCAATGAGCAGGCAAACATTTGGGCACTGTGAGTAGCTGAAATCTCTCCACTGAAGCAGCTGTCCTTGCCTTACTTAAAGGCACCAGCAATTGGATGGGGTTTTTTTCCCCTAGAAGGTATTTTAATTCTATTGCAGAAAGATATCAAGTTTTGTCTCACAAGAGTTGGCCAGTAAAATCTCCTGCCTCTTCCTCTTTGCTGATCCTAGTGTATTGTAACCCAAATAAATCCAGAAAAAATAATCAAATCAATCTGAGAAGGTTTTAAAGCTGAAACACAGAAGTAAATGCTGCCATCATTTATCTGCACAACAGCAAGCGTACAGAATACATCCAATCTGTTTATTACAGACAGACACATTTGCAGGCATTCCCTCAGCACAAGGGGATGGGTCAGCCTGTGCACTTCAAGGAGTGCAGGAATGCACTTCAAGGAAGGCCCAGGAATACTTGTCTTGTGGGTATACATGCCAGCAGCACGTGCACAGAGGTTGTTATCAGAATGCCAAGAATCATTTGCTGTAACAGATTTACTTTAGCAGAACAGCAGCCAGTATGTTTTGTGATAGCTCACAGTTTACTTTTCCCAGACAAGCGGAGAGCTCCCTCGTGTCCCCATCAATCCCACTGGCCATTCCAAGGCAAAACCTTCAAATGCTACCAAACTTCCAGAATCTGCTTTCTGATAATTTCTCATATGTTACATACACAAAGCTTTAAAGGGCAACAGTTCTTTCTCCTGCAGTGCTGACAAGCGGCCTGTCAGCTGCACCTATGCCACTCCTGCAGCCCTGCAGAGCCTCAGGGAACACCTGGGCCTTTGCCCCCATTTCTTCCAATTCTGACTTCATTTGTTATTACTAAAGAACCCAAATTTTAATCTGTAAAAAACTGAGTATACACAACAAAAAATGGTAGGATAAACAACATAGTTTGGAAACAAATGTCATTAGCTGCTGCTTCTTTGTTAGGCTGTTAAACAAATAACGATGTCTCCAGCAGGCTTAAGCCCAATTCATACTCTCACTCATGAGTCCTGAAAATAATCTCTGCAACTCCAAGTAAGCAAAACTCCGTGATCAACAATTTCTTTTTCTTTTCTGAATGTCACACGGAAGCAGGAGTGCAGGCCATCCCTCCATCTGCCTCCCCTCCCTTGCTGAAAACAGGAATAATAAGCACACAAACGATGCTATTTCTGACGGCAGTTTTTGACAAAAACCCTGCTGCCCTAACAATCTCTAAAGGGAGATGGAACAGAGCAGCCTGCTGACAATCCAGGCACATGCCTTGAGAGCCAGGCCATCCCCTGCCTGTGCACAGGCTGTGACCTGCCACAGGAACGCTCCCACCTATTCCCACCCTCCTGGCAGGGAGCAAACCAGCCGTGACGTGACAGCGCGGAGGTGAGCGACTCTCTTCACGCTAAGAACGAGACTCCCGACAGAAGCTCTCTTGGCACTTACTGTAACACAGTTACAGCATCTTCATTTCAAGTTTGTTTTCCTTCCCATTGGAGGAGTGGATTAATACATGAGAGAAGCAGTTGTCAAAAAGCTGGCCCTATAAGGCAACCAGATGTGTAACTTACCAACGTCTAGAAGATAAGCACTGGTGCTTAACCACCTCTGGCAGTAAAAAGCAACGTGAGCAGCTCTTCCACTTCCATCTGGCTCAGGCAGAAACAAATACTCATCTAAAGCAGGCTGCACCTGAACTGCAGCTTCCTACACTCCAGCCCAAATGCTGTTGCTGTCCACGACAGCGGGCATCGGTACTCATTGGGTGTGTTTGAGTGCAGACCTTGACAAGTTCCAACATCTACTAACAGCCATTTTGGACACTGAAGAAATATCCCACCAACAATGCCGTCTAAGCATGCCCATGATGAATATACATGTCCTTTTTCACAAATTCATGCATTGGTAACATCTACTGCAGAGCTCTGTCCTGTTACAAAAGCAGCAGTGTTAGTCATTGCAGTAGGGTTAGTTTGTACAGGATTCTTTTATATAATTAATGGAGGTGAAACTTAACTGGCATATCTCGGCTGCAGCCCCATGCAAGCAAGCAGAAAGCAAATATATTTAAAATGGAAGAGAGGAACTGGCTAGCAGGCAGCTACACTCACCCTTTTGTACAGCCTATGGTCCACCAGTGGGCTTCAGAGTGCAAAACAATACCAAAGAGCCATTAGACACACATGGCAACAACCATACCTTACCCAGAGCTTCACTTCAAGGAGGAGGAGACAGCACTTCTGCTTGCCTGGAGAGAAAGAACCCTTCCCACTCCTGCCTATGGGACTCCTCTTTACCAGGGAAGAGCAGTCCTGTGTTTAGTTTTTCAGGGCAGAAAGTTATAAGCAAGTAGAATAAATGCAACACTGTCATCCCCATGGCATTTCTAGCTGCATCCTGCCTTCCCTTGCAGCAATCATCTGTTTTCTATCTCGTTCCAAGTGCTACTCAATAGAAACCACTGCAGATCATAGCCACAGCCAAGCAATGGTCTAAGAGTAAAAGTTTCCTACAAATCAGAGAAAGAACAGGAAATAGGAGGCTATGTTCCCAGTGAAAGATGTACCATACATGGATTCGGACCAGCAAATCCAAACCCACTTCAGAGCTCCTAGATTTCTTGCAGGTCTAGATGTGTCATATCTGGGGATCACTAAATAGGTGGAGTCTTCCCCAGATCACTAAATTCACAAAGCCTTGGTTCTGCCTCATACAGGGCAGTGTGCCTGGAGGCAGATCAGCTTACAGGACATGTAAGGTTGGAGTTAGTCAAGTGCCAGCTGACAGGCACCGTGAGAGGATGGATAAAGCCCTCCTGGGAGGCCAAGAAGTTTGTTTCTCATTCTCAATAAAACAACACTTCTATGACAAGTCATGTTGATACCATGTTATGGCTGATGCATGTTTTCCACCAGATTTTTTAAAATATGACAATAGGTGGATAAATATGGGGTTTTCTTGTTCAAAGTTAAAGGGAAAAGATACATGTCTGACGGTCAGAATGATTGCTGCTGATGAATGACCCCTCTTGTCTCTGTGACACCTGAGAATAATCAGCTACCAGAGCATCCATGTCTTCTCTAAGAACATATTCAACCAAAACTGACATTTCTTTTCTGATTTGCATCAACATCTATGCATCCACAACTGAGAGCTCCCATAATGCAGAACCTCTCTCATTAACTCTCTCAAACACCTGAAATACCTTCTGGTCAGGCACCAAATGTTGAATTCAGGAGATCAGATCCTCAAGGTGATTGGAATCACCTTTGTGTTATTTGAGCCTTTGTGCCAAAACTTTACTAAGCAAAATAGAACAAGGTGACCATTTAAGCAGTTCTGTATGGAGCGGAGAAAGAGTTCTCAGAATTGGCTTAAAGTAGACTTTGATCAATTTTAACAGGGAAAAAACCTACCAACCAGATGGTTGCCAGGGAAAAGCCTGAGTAAATCTCACCTAAAGGCTACAGAATAAGCTCTTAAGAGTAATTTTTTGGCCTACCGACAGAATCTGCTCATGGACAAAAACTTAGGTTAAGCCATTCCATTTTCTTTCTAAGGATGAATTTCTGAACTTCAGGAATTTACTGCCTTCTCACTTAGCTCACTATCCTTACAACAGAACACGAGTGGCTTTTACAGCCTCTTCCCCCAGCTCTATCAGCTGACAGAAGTCTGCTACAAGATCCTGTTTCTTTGATGTTCCTGTCCACGCTCTCTTTTCTCTCACTCCCTCATATTTTTCAAAAATATCTGTCTTGTACTGACAAGGCAGTTTAACTGTTAACTTTAATTTGTTAACTGCTGTTTAACAAATGGGTCTATAGTGCCATTTTTATTCCACAGAGAATTAACTAACATTAGACATTAGTTGTTATGGCTCATGCCTGGATGTTCAGAAGCTCGGATGGTTGAGCTGTTTCTTTCTGGAGACTGGGCCTGTCTTAATTTCTTATTTATAGCAGCAGTGTGTTAACTTTGAGAAAAAAAAAAGTATTACACTTTTCCTTTACAGTTGTTTAAGCAAAAGACTTCCATTGGTCTTTAAAATCCTGGGTGGCAATAAAGCTCTAAGAACCCAATTTTGTGTGGCGTTCGTCACTGACCACAAGCAGCAGAGGGACCAGATCCCTGTGTGGTTCCAGCAGCCAAAGGAACCCAAGGAGAAATATTAAAGCAGTGTGACCTCAGGATCACAGATGCAGCCCAAGTGTACAGAGCATGAAGTGCTTTGGAAAATATCTTGCTTTGCAACTGCTTGTTCGAGCTCTTTTGGCAAGCAGAAGGAAGATGGGAACAAGGCCCAAACCTGTCACATTTCTAAACAGTTTTATAAATCTAGTAAATTCAAGTATTTTTGAGGCAGATTCTGAGTGCTTGTCATTTCTGAATGTTTTGTCCTTTTGGTATGTTTTGCTTTTACTTTTAGCATTTGCCAATGCCAGAATGCTCCTGTTTAAACTTTGTGGCAATTATTAGTATTAGTTACATTAACACAGTTTCAAACTCCTGTGATTGCTTGGAGAAAGTATGTGACCACAAATGTGTGATCATTTCTACTTCAGAAGGAAAGGTAAGGGTGTTTTTAAACACAGCTAACATCTTCAGTGGAAATAAGTCACTTTTTCCTTTTGTTGCATCCTAGCCAAGAACCACGGGCAAATTCCCAAGTAACCACAACTGCTAACAAAGTGCCTCCGGACATGGACAGGACTGCACTGCTGCAGAAACTCAAGCACTGCCCAGTGTGACATAAACCAGAGAGAGCCTTAGGACAGTGAATCCCCCCTGCTCCTGAATTCCTGTCTGTAACTACTCAAGAGCTAAACCCATCCTGCAGAGATGCCCAGCAGCAGCGACCATGCTGCCAGAGAGAACAGACTGACCACAGCAAAGGGAAGGGTCTTGCCTGCAAAATGCAGTGGTGCAAATGAGCAGGATCTCATTCTACAAGGGAACAGGAGACACGGAGAAAGAGAAAGGCTACGCGCTGAAGTCAAGAACTGCTGGAATCATGGGCAATTTAAACCTGGAAGAGTCTATGTTACTCAACAGTTGGAGTCTTAACTGAGCCCAGTTGAAGTCCATGGGACATCCTGGATGTTGGTGGGAATGCCTGGGATATTCTCTGGGCCTGTGTGGGAGATGGCTGTAAAAGCCTCTGTCAGGTTGATCCCAGAGCCTCCATGGATGGAAATTTGGCACGTAGCTTCCCCAGGGATTGCCTGGATCTCAAGCAGATCTGAGAGGACACAGAAGTTCTGAGCCTCCCTCTGCTTCACATGGACATTCTGCACAACAAGCCCACCTTCTGGTCTCTTCCATATGCCCTGCCAAAAACAAGACGCCACTTGTGCTTCCTCATCAATAATTGTGGCTGTTTCAAGTGCATTTGGAAATGGCTTGAGAACTACAAAACCCTCTTTCTTGTCCACGTTTCTTCCCGTAAGATGTCCTTCAACAGCATGAGCCACACTGACCTCCTGCAAACTGCAGCTCTGAAATCCTGCAATAAGGACCAAGTCTCTGTTTCTAAAATCAAGTCTATCATATGCCTCTCTGAGAGCTCTCCTTATTCAAACAGCACTGGGCTGAACTAAACATGCTTCAAAATGCATCAGGTTTGATTAGCTCCTGAGTGGATGAAATGCATGGGTAGTGAGAATGGAGGGAGCAGGATCAGAAATCTCAGAATTCACCTTTGTCTAGACAAAGTTCTGGTTTGCAACCTGATAGTATAGGGGATCCCTTCAGCTAAAAACCAAACCAAACACCCCACTTGTAGCAGAGTACTGGTATGGCAGAGCTGGCTGCCACAGGGAGCACTCTGGCAAGCCCACACGTGTTCCCGCACTGGCAGGAGATGGTTCATCTTCACGGCTGTGTCTGTGCTCTCGGCTCACTGCAGGACGTGTGGAGTGGCTGATGTGAACTAACTTGTCTGCTGCTCTGCCGGCACATTCCATCTATCCACATCAAAAAGAATGTGCACTTGAGGAGAGTCAACCAAATGATCCTGTGACCAAACAAAAGGCATTTCCAGCACACATCAGATATTGTCACATTTTGCACTTTTGCATGTACCATGAATGCTTTGTGCAGCACTTACAAGCTGCTGCTATGATTTAACAAGCTTTTTTTTCAGACTTCCTCAAGTCCAGCTTTTAAAGTCACACAACCTGGGATGCTTTACCATATCAGCAAGGGAGCTGAACACAATTCTCTTTCAGCAACAGTCCTAAGTTAGAGATTTCAATTTTAACAATCTATCTTGGAAGCAGCTCAGCTTTGTTCTTTGATTAGAAGACCTGTAGCAAGCTGATTCTATTATACTTTACATTGCAGTCATTCTGGACACACTTGAATATTGTCACATTGCTCTAAGGAAGGGCAGATACCAAAAGACAGTGTCATACCTGTGGCGGCAGCGTCGTAAAAACCGCATGATCTTGCGAGCAGCTTGATCTTGCTTCTTGGTAAGCAGACTGCTTCTAAACACAAAAAACCCCAACACTGAAGTGCAGGCAAAACTGGGGAGAACACTACTAAATGCAAGAATAATTATCCTACGAATCACGGTCCTTTTCACGCTAGCCTTTATCTGTAAGTAACAGCACAGCTCTGAAGAGTGCAAAAACAACACCTAAAGATTCCAATAGCATCTCTATCATCCCAGCAGCTCACCTGAGTTTCTGCTGCACAATGGTGGCTGCCCGACGGTTTTGCTTCCTCTTCCCACACTCTTTGTAGCTGCGATAGTACTGCTGGATCAGCATCGCAGCTCGTCGGCTCTGCTGGAATTTTTTCTGCTCATAATAACTTCGGAATTTGCTCTGGATAAGAATGGCAGCTTGCGTCATCTTTTTATAAAGTGCATACTACAACAGAAACAAAGAGAAGCTGAGGCATTGCAGTAAGATGCAGGTTCCTACAGTGAAACACTCTTGAGCCACTAAGACATGATGAGAAGCAAATGAGTATCTATTCACTGACGGGGAGAAAATGGTGACAGCAAACTGGAACAACTGTAAGACTAGGGGCAGAACCTCATTTGCATCAAGAAAGCAATCACCTGTTTTGCTGCTGCTGGAATAGTTTGATGAGATTCATACACTCATAGAATAGTCTGGGTTGGAAGGAACCTTTAAAGGTCATCTAGTCCAACTCCCCGACATGAATAGGGACATCTTCAAGTAGATCAGGTTGCTCAGAGCCCCATCCCACCTGACCTTGAATGTTTTCAGGGAGGGGGCATCTACATCTCTGGGCAACCTGTGTCAGTAATTCACCGCCCTCATCCTAAAAACTTTCTTTCTTGTATTTAGTCTGAATCTACCCTCTTTCAGTTTAAAGCCGTTATCACTTGTCCTATTGCAACAAGCCCTACTAAGTAAGTCTTTTCCCATCTTTTTTAAAAGGCCCCTTTAAGTATTTAAAGGCCACAGTGAGGTCTCCATGGAGCCTTTTCTTCTCCAGGCTGCCCAGCCCCAACTCTCTCAGCTTGTCTCTAGAGCAGAGGGGCTTCAGCCCTCTGAGGTGTCATTTAACACCTTGCTAGCAGAGGCTCTACATGTCCATGCTAATGACCAGATCCAAGTGCACTTATGAACACCTTTGGAACAAGTGGAGCTGAGCTGTGTTTGCACTGCAGCAGGTCTGTGTTAGAGCACTGACTGCGCTCGGGGGAATTGCTTTTCCCTTGTGTACAGGAATGGCATTACAGAGCCTGGGATGCTCGGTTCTAGGCAGGCCTTGTTGTAAAAACTCATAACAACAGCAGCAAAATATGCCCAACTAAGTGCCTGTAGGGATAAAGAAGTTTGAGTGACTATTCCAAAATGCTAACAAATTAACTAAGACCAAAATACACTTTTTTTGTTTCTTCATTTTAAAATATCTTTTAAACAAATTACTTTTGTAAGAACCAAATTTGCTCTTTATAAGTGTATTCCACTTTCCTAGGACAATTCACTTTTCAACAGCTCATTTTCTGTTTCTCTGCAACAGCACAGTACTGCAAAAGTTTTGATTGCTCATATATCCATTTAAATCCAAGCATTTTAAATGGAGTAATTCTAACTTAAAAAACCCAAACAACTCAAACCCCCAAACCCACAACAGCTAATTAAGGCAAGTCTAATACTGAGCCTATGTCAAAGGCAAAACTAAATCTCATTAGAGAACCATAACAAGCATCCAGTGAACTCACAAATTTGCATGAGCAGTCACACACATCCCAAATTCCATCTAGCACTGTAATATTTCTAGGCCTGTGAGTCCAAATAAAGCAGGCACAAACTCTTAAAAAAAAAAATCTTTATTCTACATCCTCTTCCTTTCACAGCTTGCAAAGAGATGACAGCTTAACAGAAACCATATGCATTCATGCATATTTTTAATCCTTTTCAAGATCAAGATGTAGAATAATGTACAGAAGTTGCACTCAAAGGCACTCATACCACTGAACTAACACTATAACAGAGGCTTTCAGTGTGTGCTGATCTTATCTGATAAGTTTTAATACTTCCAAAATTAATGTGGCTGTTGTTCCTGGATATTTTATCGGCTTTGACTTCTGCTCACTTCATCAGACATATGAGACAGAAATAGCAGCTACTGTCCCACACAGGGTAATGTGTTAACACATCTCAATATTTTCCTATCTATTGGGACAAAAACTCCAAAAAGCAAACAACAACCCTCCCGACACCACTCCAAAGCAAAAAACAAACCCCTTCAATATCATCACAGGCCACCATTTACCAAATTTCACTTTTTGGAATTGAAGCAGTCATGAGGAGCAGTTATATTTTGTCATTATTAATTTCTATTGTTTTTTTTCCCTTTCTTTTTTTTTAACATTTTAAATGAAATGGATCAGATTGTGGTTTTAAATCTGCTGGTTTAATGAAGTCTACTCATGGGCTGGTCATGGTTTTCCTTCAAATTTTTAGCCCAGATGGGACTTTTATGGCTGAGTTACAAACCCCTGAACAGAAGGGTTCAAATACAAACCTGTGATGTGAACTGTGACTGTTCAAATCTAGTCACAAGCCTGTGCTGATCTCTGCTGTGCAGTAACAAAGCAGAGGAATAAGGAATTTCAAAGAGAAATCAGCATTCACTGGATAGACCAGACTCCAATAGGTTTGCATTCAGCTTTAAGACCCGCTTAGCTGACCCCTCTCCTCCTCTTGTTCCCTGTGTGGGATGAGGATCAGCGGAGATCTGTGAACGGGAAAGCCTCAGCAATCAGTGTCCCAGAGTTCAACTCACTTGTGCTGACAGAACAGCCTGATACAAAACTGTGGGGCAGGAGGAAGCTGTGGATGGAACATCACTCCAAGGATACATGCTCTCCACGAAAAGCACGCCTTGCCTCCGCGTAGCCCTGAGAAAAGCTCAGTTGATTCTAGAACCTGATGAGAGTGATGTTGCACAGCTGGGAAACCCACCTTTACAGCAGAAAATAATCGACTGGGAACAATCTAGGACTGGCATCAACAGCTGTGCCTCCAGCAGGAGTAGCAACATACTGAGATGTTGGTCTTAGGAATTCAGGACACAGCTATTTCTAAGATGAACGGTCAACATACTTAGGCAGGCAAGCAGAACCCAGAGGACAGGCTGCATGGGTGGGTTAAACATTCCCTGCTCCCCAGATGCCAAAGCAAAGGTCACCAAGTGATGGCTGATCAGAAGCAGCGAAGGAAAGCCTGTCCTCAGGAAACTGGCTGCAAACCCCTCCCTGACCTCAGCCCATGACTGCTCATGTGAGTTGATATGCTGTGGCACAGAAGTCCCTACACATCTCCTACAAGGTCTGATTTGTCAGTGATTTCTCAACCACAGGCATTTATTGGTGGATACTATTAAAACATTTCTCCAAATGCCAGGTTCTCCTGGTTTATACTAAATGTGAAAGTTAGTGACCCAAGGGGAATTGTTTCCAAAATACTGTTTGTATTTGTATTACCTTCAAGGCTATCCAAGTAAGCTTGGGGAGAAACAGAAAAATACATAGTTAATGTTAGTTCTGCAAATAAAGAACGAAAAAAACAGAACAAAAAAACTCAATCTTCTTTTTCAAAAAGAAGCGATTCCAGGATCCAAAACAAAGTAGTTTGTCAAGCAGTTTTTGAAAGGAATTAAGCTTCCCTGTTACAGGAAACATCACTTCCGAATGAAAGCCATGTGATGAGTTGGATGTGAATTATGATGCAGTCACCTAACACTAAAAAGACTTCCAAATAAATATGAGGCTGTAAAAGAGCACAGGCATCTCGCCTGTCACTTTTTATGTAACATGTTGCCAAGCATCAAACAGATGGTGTCTGGCAGGGTAAAGGGCAAAGCAGGATGTGGGCTCTAGTCCCCACAAACAACAACCAAAAAAACCCAAATCAACAAAAAAAAAACCCAACCAAAAACCAAAAAGTAAAAGCATCTTCTTTTTCTGGGGTTGAGAACTCAGCCTGAAAACATGTCTCCAACTAGTGTGTGGAGAACATTCTCAATCCTGGAAAAACTTGCATTTAGCTATGACACGTGATCCCATAGTTTAAAAGTTTAGTATGTGCAAAATAAAACAACCTACTTTTCATCTTTGCCTTTATCAAAGGCAAAACCAACTTCAATTTCACAATGAAATTTGGCAAGCAACTAGTCAGAGGATAGTCTCCTCAGGCTGTAGCATGCATAAAGGCCAGTAGGGAATAATACATCACTGCCCTCCATCTCATAGCAAAAATGCAGGCATTATCACAAACAAAATAATTTCAAGGATTCCCTCCAAAATTAAGATGCAGAACGTGAATTTTCGTCCCTTTTCAAGTTTGCCTGAGCAGGGGATTTCACAACTGCATGCTGAAAAGCATACCAGAGGAACAGTGAGATAATTTCCATTACAAAGGGCTGTGTTCATGGCACTTACATAAAATTTCATAAAATTTCACTTCCTTGATTACCTGTTTGTACTTTCGGTAGCAACGCTGAATAACAGCAGCAGCCACCTCTTGCTGTTCCCGGAGAGGACGACCCTGTGTGGAGAAGGAAAGCAGCAGTAAGTAGTCAAGAGTGCACCAAAACCCAGGCCAGATGATGTGGCTCCCAGCTGCTTACAGGGCAAACCTGTCCTATGAGTGCTACCTGGCCTGACTCAGGCCTAGGCAGTTCCTGGAAATGTCTCTACTGTCAACTCACATAAGGAATAAACCCTCAAAATGCATCTTTACACCAAGCAGGCGATTACCCAGAACCTCTGGGGTACATTTTGAGGATATGCTTTGTGAGCCCTGCTGTGGCACAGCAGGTGTGCCCTGGCATGGCATGCTCTCCCCAGGATGGTGCCTGCTGAGCAAACAAGCAAATGCCAGAAGCATTGAGAAGGTTATGACAGAAACAGTATTTTTGTCCCAGGAACAGGTATTACCCACATTTTGCTTTGTAACAAATACTCTCCACACCTTACAAGGAAGACACTGGACGTTTGGGCCACATACCTTGTATTTCCTGAACACTGTCTGGACGAGTTTGGCAGCTTCATAGAGTTCTCTCTGCTCATGATCAGACAGAGTTAACTGTGCAAACTCATTTTCTACCTTCTCGCTGGTGGATGCACTCAGAAATTCGGACCAGTCTGCTGCTGAGGGGAGGCTGGGTTTCTCAAAAGCTATTTCACTGATTGGTGAGCCTGCAGGGCTCAAGCTGGTGTTCGAAGAAGGGGTCAGGGGTTCACTATACAGACTTCTGAAATACCAATCACAGTGGGAATTATTTGCTTACAAAGCATCCAGGCTGGTATCACAGATAAGGACAACAACATTTCTGAGTTCAAGACAGTTGTAAATGCTCCCCTCCCTCTCTCCACGCACCACTCCACATCCCTGAGCCTGCCTGCATTGCACTGCACTGCACAGACACGGCACCGGAGTGAACCCCCCATTCCATGAATTTGTAGCTGTGTTGTCTGAGCACAAGAGTGTGAAGGGACTTGGAAGGTCAGCACCGAGTCTCGTTGAGAACTGGCATCTGCAGGCTGAAGAGTCATACTGCTCAGCTTTCACACCATGACAAAACCCAGGGCAACCTCACAGCTTTCACTGACCTGATCTGTGCAGCACTTGGCAAGTGATCAACATCAGCAAGGTAACTGGCCAGCCAGCTCATGGTGGTGCTCATGGCAGCACTGTCTGTTCTCTCCACCAGTAGTGATTCCATTGGCACAAAATTCTCCCGCTTGATCCTGTCAGGCGTAGCTTCAATAATGTGCTCTGCAAGTGTCATCATGTTCACCTGTCAAGGGGGAAAGGAGAGCAAACTTTTGCTGCCTGGTAGAAGGTGCCTTGTGCTTCCATGTTACAGCTCAGCTTTGGACAAAATGCCCCATCTTCCCCAAACCTGTGGAAGCTGGAGTCTATGGTTTGTCTCAGCACTGAGGAGAAATTCATTAAGCAGTGCTCACTTTGTTTTCTGTCTCTTCAGACAAAGCACTGTGGGGTATCATATTTCCCAGATTCCTTTTTTTCCTTTATGGGGAGCCCAAGAGATCTGGTGAAAGGTTCATGTCTCTGGGCCCTTACTCTATGCTACTGACAGCTGTCACTGGTATCTCGTTTCTAAAGGAAAAGCAATCTCGCCACTCTTTTGCTGAGATGTGCAGTAGAGCATGACAAGACAGTAAAGGCACATCAAGAGAATTTAAAGACCTTGGGACAACAGATTGTCAGGAATCCTTCTAAATGATATCCTTCAGCCCACCAAGGTTCACAGAATTTTTAATACTGAGAACAGAAAATGGTTCTTGTTTTGCAATGATATGCTTCATCCATGTTATACCAGCCAGAGGAGAACATTCAGAGATGCCAAGGCACCACAGGTAAGGCTGTGCTCCCATTACTCTTTTTGCTCAGACAACCACGGTATCTTTCTGCTACTGATTATTTCTTGTATGTCTCTCCTGCTGCTCTTGTACTTTTACTTCCTCTATTCCATACCTAGTGTGATTCTTCCTTCCTCAAACCCATTGTCTCTCCCCTTCTCCACTCTTACCTCCTTGCTCTCTAAAGTGCAGTGGCGTTGCCTGCAACCACAGCACTACCCTCTCAGATCTTCTTGTCTTTGTAGGGACTGCTGCTCAGTTCCCAAAGGACTATGGGGCCACCTTAGTCTCATGTACTGCTGTGAGCAGGAGGTTCTGCTTTTTCCCTTTTTCCTTGCACAGTAGCAAACAATTTTGTGCATTCTGTACAATGTTGAAGTGTACGCCAGTGCACGATCCTAAATGCTAACGATTAGCCTTTGTGTCCAGACTGAAATTGGAAGAAAGTACACATTGACTGTATGACCATCTTCTTTCTCAAAGTACAATTCAGTGTCCCTAGAAGCCTCCACAGGAGCTTTCCACAGTCAGGCTCCTCTGTGAAGCCACCGTGTTCTCCGAGACCACCGATCTTGGTGCTGTGCATGTTTACCTGCAGCTCATCCATGTGGTGTAAGCAGTCCTCATCCCCTGCACTGTCTCTGTAGGACAAGAGCTCTGCATCCACCACCTCCCTGTCGGCCATCATCAGCACATTCATCTGCTCCCGCTGGCGTAGCCGATGGGCTACAGCATCCTTCCCCAGGGCAGTCCCTTTCTGGTTCCCCGCCACCTGCACTGCAGACACACCAATATAAATGTCTTTTGGGTTCCATTTGATGCCTGCTTGGCTGCCAGAGCCCCGGTACCCAGTAACTTCTGGGATGTGCTGGGAGAGCTCCCGGCCATAGGCCCTCATCCGTTCACTGGGGCTGATTGTCTCAGTGGAGGATTGCTTGGAGCTGGAGTTCTGCTTCCTAATGCTCGGCTGCTCCAGGCTCAGTGCAGTGGAAAGCAGCTTCTCTTGTCGGGCTTGAAAGTATTCAGGGCTCAGCTTATGCTTTTTGGGTGCAGGGTAATCTTTCTGAGTCTCACTACTGTAATAACTGGAAGGTTCTGATCTTGGCCGTCTCAGCTCTGGAAACAAACAGATCAATAATTAAAACTAAACATGCAATCCATGATCACTATAGGAACATCAACAGCATCTGCCTCAGAGCTGAAGGGTGAAGTTTGTGCCATGGTCCATGACACCCAACAGCAAGTGCAAAGGGAGTAACAATCACCAGGGAGGATAATGACTCAACTACTCCTAAGGTACATGGCTCTTTCCAAAGCAGGCATTCACTCCTCTTCCTGATGCTTATGCAAGTGTACAGAGCAGAAGAAAAGAATTAAGCATGGACAGCAGGGCTACAGGTGGCATCCACTGCTCAGGTGACCTCCTTGCTCCCATGTTTTCACATCTCAAATGACAGCAAAACAGTGCATGCCCTCCAGTTTGTTTTACCTGTGTTTGTACTGGAAATCACTGTGACTCCCTTCTGAGGCTCCTGAGAGGCAACAAGCTCACTGTGCCACTGGGACACCCAGTTCTCTGTGTTGGAGTCTGTGCTTGAGGGGCACTGAATCCTGGGGTTTTGCCCAAGCTGAGTTTGTTCATCTCGCTGTAGCTGCTCCAAGCACTCTGCCAACTTCACATGGCCCCGAGACCGAGCAATGGCCAGTGGCAGTCTCCCAAGGGAGTCAGGAATAGAGATGGCTCGGCGGTCCCACTTGTACAGCACAACAGCTGCATCCATGTGGCCCAGGGCACATGCCCACATCTAAAGAAGAAAAGATCATTGACCCATTAGGCGACCTGCCTTCTCCTTCCTTTCTTGCTAATGCAGTGGAGTCTGGCCCCCAGCTCATGGAAAAATGACTCTGATAAACATAACCGTGACATGCATGAAGCCAGCAAATGCCTTTTATAACCATCCCATCCCAACAAAAGGCCATTACAGAGGACCAAACACATGCTATTCTCTCCTACAACAGAGAAACTTCCATCTGCCAAATAAAGCTGACAGTGTGGCTATTTTATTTAGTAATAAATTTTGGGTTGATTCGGGGGGGGGGTTGTGACATCGGCATCACTGCAGAGACAGAACAGCCTCACGTGCAGAGGAATCTCTGAGGTCAGAAACATGCGGACAGGACCAAAGGTTGGGAACAGTAAAATCAATACTTTGCTGCTGTAAACTGGAAATTCTGGTTCTACCTGCTTTGGCTTTTTACTTGTCTAAGTTCTCAATCATGATTTCATGATTCCAATGACCAAGATACTGTAATGACTTTACAACCTCTACAATTATACAGCCCCAGACAACAACGTGAAAGTCATGCAGAGTTCTTTTCCTAGCAAGATAGTGGAGACCAGATATTGTGTAAAACACAATCCAGAACCACTTGTCTGTCCCCTTTCCTCATGTTACTCAATGACAAGGTTTTGTTCTGTGTGCTCTCTCAAAACAAATGCCAGGAAGCTGACAGTACCATGTCTTACCATGTACAGAGCAGAGACACACAAGAAACATCTACTCTCCAGAGAATGAAACACATTAGGAAAATAACACACCAGAAAGAACTCCAGAGGGTCCTCAGACTCTTTCAGAAGTTTCAGACTCTGCTCTTACCAGAGGAGTGCAGGAGAAATGATCCACATTCAAAGGGTCAACTTCCAGCTCCAGATCGATGCTGTCTGCATGTTTAGTGCTGCAGGGGAAATAACAGAACAAATGGTGCTCTGTGGCCATGTCAGGATCGTGGCCTAAGCACAGCTTTACCCAGTGCACCATACCACAGAGAAGTGGCCACGCACACGCCCACAACACACGGATTTACTCCAGGTAGTGCCCCCACCAGACTTGAAGAGCATGATATACCCAGTGATTGGACTCACTCTCTCAAGAGACAGGCCCCATCAAATCAGGGGATGGGAACAAGTTCAGGGACTTGACTGACTACAGGACAACCAGAAACGTAGACCGAGAAGAGTTCTTATTTGCTTCTGCCGTGCCTGTACCGAAACCCCGGAGTCCAATGGCCTGGGTCTTACCGCCATTTGATGAGGGTCTGGATCAGCGTAGCATAGCCCTGGGCAGCGGCTAGGTGGAGCAGAGTCATTCCTCGGAAAGTCTTTGAATGGATCAAGTGTTTGGACTTTGCCCAGCAAGCACGACTCATCATCTTCTCGCACACCACCACCACGCGGCTCTCAAAGCAGCTGCCCAGGGTCCCAGTCCCAGAAACGCACTGAAACACCACACATATTCCAGTTTAGCCACGGAGAGGACCTGCAGCCTGCCTCAAGTAGGCAGCTTGCCGCTTCTACAAGTACTGAGACAGTGGCCAAGGCGACTGAAACCCAATTGCTGTTAGACACCCCCAAACCAGATTTATTATTTAGGATGAACTATAATCCTTTCCAAATCCCTCCCCCCAGAAAAACCAAACTCTGGTAAGAAAGCATAAAGCTGCCATTTCTGGACACAGCAGGGTTCATACCTGGACCTGCGTTCCACCATTCCCACTCCCATTACTCCCGCCTCCTGCTCCTTGTTTGTGCTGCTGGGAGCCTGTCATTTCAGCCATTCTCCTCTCCATCTGCTCAAGTCGCTCCAATATTGACATCCTGAACTGGTTATCTAGGTTAGAGAAAGCCAGAATAAGGATATTTCCACGGAAAGGAAGCTCAGATTTTGAAAGCTAACTGCAGGAAGCCACAAACAGCTACCCTGGAAGTCACAGAGGAGATTTGCTCTGCTTGGCAATCCACACACACACTTGCCCTGCAGCATCCTGGCTCTTCAAGTTCCTGGAGCAACCCTTTGACTGCAGTTCAAGGGAACTTCCATACAGAAAACAGACAGAAAAATGAAAAATGCAGGCAAAAGACAGATCCATTTCCTTGTGAGTCCAGCTGTATCCACACAATAACGGACAGGGTTAATGCAAGGTCTTCAAAAACACAAATAAACTCTAAGGAAATATACCCATTCAGAGAGCATCAGTAGGATCATATCTGCCATTTAAGAGTCACCCCCCTACTTTACAGGAATCCTGAATTCAGCTTGGCTTGCCTCCTGGAATCATGCAGTAATGGTACCCGGAGGAAAAAGACTCTTCTGCTTCCTTCTGTGCTTAGGAAAAGGAGCTTTTAACAGGGCACTTGCTCCTTCTCTGGCAGGCTCCCTTTCTTGGAAAACAGCTTCAGCCACGTGTCAGAAACAGAACCACCAGAAATCAGCATACAGGCATGGACAATCCTGTAACATCATTCTGGAAAGCAGAGCAACTCTGGAGCCCTCTGGTCCCTGCAGAAGTCTCAGGGTTGTGCTACTGATTTTCTCCTTGCGCTGTAACATAGCTATCCTACAGCTCCCAGTGCCTCAATGGTGGAGCAGGAGATTCAGACAGGTTAACAGATCACTGCTGAACCTGATGCTGTAGAGACCCACTGAGACAATGATCCTGTGGTTAGGGCCAGTCAGTGCAGAGGGAGCGGCTGCAGACACAGAGACCTGCCCTGTGACCCATAAGGGACAAGCTTCATGCAGCTCATGAAGCTGGGCAGGATAGTTTTGTGGATAGGGAACATTTCATGAATCTTGCTATCAAGCTAATGGCATATGTAGTAAACTGGGGGAAAAAAGACGGCCCTCATCCTCTTTGGCTTCATGCATCCATGGAGGTGGTGTGGTGGTACAGAACACTGACAACCCCAGAATAAAGCCCACCTGACAGCAAAAGGAACATGTGCACCAAAATGGACAAGCTTTGATCACGTTTTAAACAAGTAAGTCTTCTCCAAGTGACCTGGTTATACAGAGTCCTCCCTGGAAGGTTGCAGGATTACTTGTACACTATACTCCAAGGCACAACTTTTACTACAGGGTATTGGAGACACCTGGATCTCTGCTACACTGCACTAAGGACTATATTGCAGACCACTGGTACGAGATAGCTCAGGTCCAGTAGCTGGAGATGTCCCCTTCTCACCAAGAGGCTGCTGTAGTTTGACAGCAGACAAGAGCTCCACTCCCTTCTGGCCAGCTTCAGCACCTCACCCTGGCTGCTCAAGAGCCAGGGACAGAGGACAATGGCAAACACCTCCTGTCTAACCTCATGTCAGAGGTGCACTCACTAGTCCAAACCACTTATAATTAGTGCCTTATTAATCCTTCAGCTGCTGTGTTAATTGCAAAGCCTCTGGGAAAAACCTGACAGTTAGGTGAGGAAATACCCATTGTGCTGATGCAGTCTCAGGGCCCTGTCCCCCAGAGCTGTGGTCAGCACGTGGCAGCAACACAAGTCCTGTTTGCCCAGCAAATCTTTGTTCCAGGAGTGCTGCAGTGTGCTGCAGTGCAGTCCACGCAGCTGTCTCCTCCCTCCCCATTGCCAGGCGAGGCACGTCCACTGCAGAGACTGGCACAGCCCCGGCCCCGGTGAGCAGCCCCTCTCAGTGAGCGGCCCCTCTGGCTGCAGGCGTGTGCAGACACAGCTGTGACACCCAGGCACGTGGGAAAGCAGCCAGGTTTGTGCACAGGCAACGCCACTCTCTCTAGCTGGCTATCAGTACCTGCGTTTTATTAGAGCTGAGAGTGGCTAAATATGCTGGGTATTGCATCTCAGCCTCCAACCTCACACAGGCAAAAGTAGAATCTTTTTAAAAGAAGAAATTTGGCTTGAATCAGTGTTATAGATCAACAAGCCTAGGGCTACAAGATTCTGTGGATTTGCTCCTACTCATTTAGAGGTCAAGAGAGAATAATTATTCTGTTTGCCTGGAAACAGAAGGAAAAACTTATTCCAGTAAGATGTAGAAGCACACCATGCAGATTACTATTTCCCCTCTCCCCTCCTTTTTTTTCCAAGCTGAATACACCGTGAAACAGAACTGGAGGGCCCTATGTTTGTGTCTGTTTTCCAGACTCTTGTCTCTGGGCTCCATGACCTGTAATGAAGCCTCCACCCTTCCTGATTCCAAGCTAAAGATCCTGAGAACTTCCTGTCAGTTACTGTCAGAAGACTGAAGTTACCAAAGGTATGTCTGTCACCAGCACTGTCCCCAGATGGAAACACTTAACCAAAGAAATAAAGCAGGGAACTTTTCTTAGGAAATAGAATTTGAAACAGCATCTGGTATTCCTACTGAGATACCTGGCAGTGCTCCTGGAAAGTATTTAGGGCAGGACTACCTGATTCTGACCTGATCACTCAGGCTAGAAACATGCCACTATTAGCAAAATGCAAAGTGGAAATAAACGTTCTGGAGTGCCAGCACAGGGTGGAGGGAGTTGGGGCCCTCTCAGCGTGTAGCAGAGACTGCCAGCATTTACCCAGCTCAGGGCACACCCTCAAATCAGAAAGCTCCAGGCAGCAAATGAGGTCAGTGGGGTGGCAGTGCAGGGAAGTTATCTCTATGCTGCCCATTTTCCAGGTGATCAACACTGTGGCCTAAGCAGCTAAAACAAAGCCACAACTAATGGCAATTTCAAAATTATTTATGTATAGTGTTTTCATAACTCTGTGGTATCAATTAAACCAAGGTGTCCCTTTCAAAAGGGACCAATCACTTGAAGTGTGTGCCCTTCATTGGTCTACCAAAACAAAAAAAAAAGGAAAAAAAATTTAAAAAAAGGGGGGGGAGGGCAGAGAGCATTTGAACCATGGCCAGCACAGTTCACTCATTGCTAATGAGCCAACAGATGCACTTTGTAATAACTGAGGGATGGGCTACAAGAGCCATAGGACCGAATGTTACAGGTATCACTCCAAGAAGTTCAAGATCCTTTATCATGTATTACTTCTCATTTTGCTAGTCACAATCTTTTCTGTCTTGATTGTTTCAGGGGTCTGTGCAGGGCCACCTGCTTAGCAGGCACTAAAGTTACAGGAACAGAGTTTCCACACCCTTGTCTTTTAAGCCAACATGAGATCTCATGACAGGCATCTCTCCTGCAATGCACTGAAGACAACAGCTCAACAACATACAAATCACTGTCCAAATAAGCTTTTTTCATGTTATATTTTACAGGAAATCTAGACAGCCCCGGCCCAATGTCTCACACTGGAAGCACCCTCACTCTGTCCAAAGGCAGCAAAGATGCATGATATGAACATAATCACATATTTACATATATATACATAATGCATATTTTCCCAAGGACTCTGCTTTTGGATGATAGAATTTAGTATTTTTTCTTGTGAGCCAAAGAGTTAGATATTGCGTTTTTCCATTATATATCAATCTAAAAAATATTACAATATTTTTAGGAAACTACAGAGAGCATTTCTGAAGCTGTTCTTCAAGGCTTCCTCCTCCAAAGCTCACACAAATATTTCTTTATCTCCAAGATATCTCGCGATTTCACAGAAAAGGCTCTGAACTTTGTTATTGTTAAATTTGAAGAGGAACAGTTTCCAGAAGAGATACAATGTAACACCAAAATTACTTCTCACCATCATTCCCTAGCATAAGAGGGTGAGGTGGCAGCAGGGAGCTGATCTGTCCCAGCAGAGAGGGACCAAGAGAAGCTGCTTGGTCAGATTTTGACCAGTCCTAAGAAATTGGTTTGAGTCTTGTACTCATTTCCCTGAAACGTGAATCACCTTTTAAGTGCAGAACAAGCTTCATTTTCATTTGTACTGTGAGAGAGCTTACTACTGATCACAGTAATGATAGCAGGTTATGCACTAAACATTTCTGGAGATGCAAAACTATTCTGGTACAAATCCTCTAAGGCTACATGTTTTTTTACATCGGTTAGCATCTTACAGACCTACAGCATGTATGCCTGCACAGCTATGCCCAGACAGCTCGGATACTGTTTCACATTACCAGGTTTTCTTAGCAGAGATCATTTAATCTAGTAGTGTTTTCTTAGCCCAGATCCCTTCATGATGAATTGAAAGCAGACCTGCACCAACAGCTTGATGAGCCACCACGGCAGACACAGTGAATGGAAAATGCAGTGAGCAAAGTAGTTAGTTTGGGCTCCTAGATTCTGGAAGTCACACCTCCATTTTTTCCCTTGGTGTCCTCCAATAAACACTGAATTTCCTCAGTAAGAATCTGAACAGATGTCAGCCACTCACATGACACAAGTTTTCACTAGGGGCTGCAGAAGCACACTCCTTGTGCAGCCTGATAATAGCTCCTGACTGCACAGATGCTCTATTAAAAGGGGAGCTAAAACACAGCTCTTGCAAACACTTCACCTACACCCCCCATGACAACCCACTCGTCTGCACGGCCCTCCCCATCATCTAATCCAAAGGCCTCTTCTAAAGACTCCAGAATTTCTGTTTTTGATGTGCATGCAGTGTACCCAGTGGTGGGCACAGCTCAGAGCACTGCCTTTCCTTGTGCTTTATGACAACAGGTAGTAAAGGTTCATGTTCACCAAGCATCAGTTCCTGCACTGCCTTTGTGTGGCACCCAAACCACCACCATGGTCCAGGGCATGGAGCTAAGACGATACCAAGGCACAGCAAGTGAGTGATAAGTCCTCCTTTGCTTGACAGGCCAAGTTTAAGAAATTACCATGGAGAGCTGCTTTTCTTATCTCTGCACACTGCTGTACTGGACAAGTACAGATTCCAAAGGATCTTTTTGTCCTCTTGCCATGCAAGCTTCAAACAGCAAGAAACCGTCTGTGCCACTTGTGACTCGGCAGTGCAGCTGGAACTATTACAGGGGAAATACTGCTGAAAATACAGATGAAAAATAAATTGGCACTTCTTAGCAGCAAGCTGTGTCTATACCACTTGCTCTTTTTTCACATTCTTACCTGGAGGTTTGTGGGTTTTTTCCAATGCCGCACAACCAAAGTGACAGTACCTGACTGGAACGACCAAAGGACGAGAGTCCATGCTTTCCTGCACGTTCCACGGGGGCTGCATCTCCCCAGCATATAATTATTCTCCCACAGTTGTCTAACCACTGAACTGACAGTGGTGTGCAAGATCTGCACCTGGGTGTGTTCCAAGCACTGTGCTTAAATGCCCTAGCAGGGAGAAGCCATGCCGAGGGCTCTGGCTTCTCAGCATGTGCCGTTTCTTTACTGGCACTGTTTGTGTTAAATCATTCACTGCATGAGCCCACACAGTCTGAACTGAAAAAGTACGACAGCTGAGCTTTGTAAAAAAAAAACATGCAGCACAAAGACATTTTTCTGTTCTGCAGAGCAAGCAAGACTCTCCATATTCTCTCGTCCAGGGCAAGCTGTGGGTGGGGTTGGTAGCAGTGTAAGGACACATCACTCGGAGTGCCACTGCTCTGTTCCTGTTTTCCAAATCATCTGTCACTGGTCTATAATATCTTGCTAAATTTTTCTATACATTTCTAAATTTTTCAGTACAAAGCCTGAACACCTTCCATGTTGCAGTATCAATTTGATCTGGCTTAGCACTGATTTCTGAGATGTCAGGGTTGCAGGAACACCTATTTCTGAAATTAAACTGCCATAACATTCTCAATGCACCTTGTGAGAACCTCTCTTTAGCAGCAAGTTGTTCCAGATCATGATCTCTACCAGCAAATTAAAGTACTTGAAATTTTTACTTCGTATTCTAGGACAAATGCATATCTATGCTAATGAGGAAGGTCACTTCCAGGCCCTTTGATTAGCAAGAAAAGCCACAATTACCAAGGCATGAGATGAGGGAAGCACTATGTGTACACTCTGAGCCTGATGCAGCAGCTGAAGAAAGTCCCTGTTTTCACACAAGAAATGAACACTACTGGGCATGGGCAGGAATAATGAAGTCATACCATCCTGCACATACAGGCATTGTCAGTGATTTAAAGCCATTAATCCACCTAGCAAGGCATGATTTTTTACCGGCAACTCTTTTTCCAAAGTTCTTCCAATGCTGTAGGACTTCAGCTATTACTCCCATGCCATCTGGAACGACTTTGTTCCTCTCTATCATCCCCAGCAGCCAGTGCTCCCTCAAAATAGGGTACTTTTCTACTTTTCTTTATCATGCCATTACTAGAGAAGAGAAGGAGGGTGGTTCAGGCTGACTTCTTCAACAAAGCACTTGCTGCCCTATTTTTCAGGCTTCTCTTCCTCAGGTCTTAGAGGGGGTGAGATCTTAATGCTATCCAGGAACAGCTACTTCAGCAAACAAAGGAAGACTTTAGACATGCCATGTGGAGTTCTGTATTTTAGAGGTAGGGCACACTGCTAAAGACATCACTGAATGTACTGTTTTGTAAATTGTGTAAAACGTTGGCTGCCTAAGGTCAGCCTTCGCATCTCCGGTCAGAAGTTGGGTTTCCCATGGGTGCCAATATGAAAGATGTGCAAGATGTGCTTTTGAATGTATGCAAAGCGCAGCAGCCTAGGAGAGCATGCTGTGCTGCTGCTCACCTGCACACAGCTACTACCCACAGCCCTTGCAGATTCCCTCCTCTAAGGGTTACATGCTAAAGGAGCTATTATAAACAGGAAGAAAACACCTCATGCCATGTTATGCAGTATCTGTGCTTACAGTACTGTGTATGCTACATATGGACACGTACAGTAACAATTCGGACTCGAGTTTTCTCTCATTAAAACTACAACCTCAAGAGTCACTGGAACAAGTGAGCAAAAGAAACCCAGATCTCCTTCACTGGAAGCTTTCAGAAAGTCTGACATGATCAGCCACGTTTATCACATCTAAACTGCGAGTGACCTACAGGGTCTCTTGAAGTCCCGTTCCCAGTCCTACTTTCTCATGAAATGCGCTGCAAAACAAGTTTTGCAATAACGTGGTGCAGAGTAGGTGTGTGCTTCCAGCATGCCTAAGATCCCCAAGGTTTGGGCTACCAACCTCCTCCTCTGCTGAACCAGCTGCCCAGAACGCAGGGCTGTGAGCTGGAGGCACTCAGATGTAATCTGCCCTGATGCACACACACGTGATGCTACAATTAAAGTGCTGTCACAACTCTGAGTCTGCATCGAAATATCACCCAGGAGGGGCTGGGGCCCAACAAGAGAGGGAGAGTAGAATGAAACACGACCACGTCCCACAGCTGAGGGCAGAGGAAAGGGGGGGGAACAGCGAGCAGCAAGGCGTGCAGTTACGCTGGAAGTGTAGCAGAGTGAGGGACAACACAGAAGCATGCAGGTTTAAACCCAAACAAGCACTGCATGACACATTATCCTGTAATACTTACTGGAAGCAGTACCTTGTCACATCTGCACATCCACCTGCAAAAGGCTGGGGGTCCCGGACCCCTCTGGGGTCCCTCTACCTGCTTCCAGGTAAATAATGTGACAACACTTGCCACCAGAAGACTGACCTGGGAGTCTACAAGGCATCAGCGGAGGCTCCAGCCAGCATCTGGCGCAGCCCTCTCAGCAGGGGCGGGCAGAGCAGGCTCCCCCCAGACCTGGTTGTCGTCTTTCGCATCCTCGCAGCCAGCTGGAGCTCCGCCGTGCTGCCGCAGCGCCGGCGGCTCTCAGCGGTGCCCCCCCCGCGCCCCGGCGGCCGCAGCGGGCGGGCTAGCGCTGGCCGGCATGGCTCGGGCTGGGGCTCGGGGCGGCCCCGCCAGAGGACGGTGCCGGGCGCCCTTCAGCGGCCGGGGGCATGGCGGCGAGCACGGCCGCCCGAGAGCTGCAGCCGCGGGGCCGGGGTCGGCAGCCGACTCCGGGGGACACGGGCCGGCATGCGGGAACAGGGCCACTCCTCGCCCCGCGCCCGCCGCCCCGCGCCCGCCCCGGGGCCAGCGCCGCCTCAGAGCCTCGGGCGGCTCGCTGCCGGTCCACGGCTGCCGCCCGCCCCGCCGTGCGCCGCGACCAGAACCGCGGGGGCGGCGGCCAGAAGGCAGCGGCGTCCCGGGCAGCGGCTCAGGCAGCGGCTGGGACTCGGAGGCCGCCCCGGTCACCCCGGGCGCGCCGACGGGCCCATCGCCGCGCCGGACACCCTCTCGCACCCGCAAATCCCCGAGAGCCGGTTCTCGCCCCGGGGCGCCCGGGCACTTTGCGGGGCTGCCGGAGCCCCGAGACGGCGCCGCGGAGCGCTCCTGCTCGGGCCGCCCGGGCGGGGAGCTGGGGCGCGGGGTCCCACCGCCACCCTCAGCCCACGCCGGGGCCCCCCGCTCCCCTCATAGCGGGCTCCCCGCCCCGCGCTCAGCGGCGGCTGCGGGCGGGCAGCGCCCGCCGCCCCCTCCCATTGTCTGCGCGGCGCGGCCGCTCCGGCCCTGCCCGCTCCGCTCCGGCCGCCGGGCCCGCCCCGCCCTGACGTCACCGGCCCCCATGGGCGGCCCCGCCGTGTTTACAGCGCGGCCCCGGCGATGGAGCGCCCGCCGCTCCCCGCTGCTCCCCGCCGCCGCTCCCCGCCCGTGCCCGCCGCTCCCGCAGCCTGCGGTAACGCGGCCTCCGGCAGCGAGCCGGGCCCGGGGCGCGACATACCTGCGGTCACCTTCCCGCAGCCAGGCTCGTACGCACAGTTCTCCTCACCTCGCTACACACGCAATATTTGTACTTGTACTAATTGTTATCATTAACGCAGAGCGTTAAAACCTGACAGAGCACTCCGGAGAATGTACCGTCCCACGATCCACAGAGGAGCCGCGGGCCCCACGGCAGACTGCCGGGGCAGCAGGGCATGTTCAGCCATCGGCCTGAGAACAGCACTAACATCCCAGAGGAATCCCATGCCTGACCATGAAATCAGGCTGGCTCAGAAGACAACACTCCACACGGAAAATTAAATGCTCATTCACTCACATTATGGCCAAAGTGGAAAAGGGCAGTCTGGGAAATGCAGTCAGAGCAGTAGGACACTGGCTTCCTGAAACTCTGTCCTTGACAATGGTGTGTGAAAGGAAAAAAACTACCCAAGAAATCTCAGCAGGAATGTATACAGAACAGACAAAGTCTCCATACTGCAGAGGAGTCAGCAGAGAGGAGGATGAATAGAAACTTAAATGTACTGTGTAGTTCCTAGGAAAGAGCAAGGTATCTTAGTCCTCTATCAATGCTCATACGTGCCAGTGAGCTGCATGGCAGCCTTGTAACATGGTACAAAACATTTATTCCTCTTCCCAAAGAGAACCCAAATAGGCAATAATAGATATTAATAGATAATCTTTTATGGTAGAATCCAAGATGTAAAGTTAAACATCCAGTTACCTCTACCCAGATGGAAAGATGAGTGAAAAACAGTGATACTGTTTATGAACATGGGCTTTTTTTCTACCAAAAGTCTCTTACAGCTGCAAAACATTCCTAAGGACCTCAGTGATACTGAACACATCTCTCCTACATGACTGTTGTCTTGCATCTCATCACATCTGCATGCTAAGAAGGGCATCTGGTCCTGCTAAATAGACATGTGCCATGGTTTTTGGTGGCTGCCTGTCAAGTGCTCCTGCATTAGTGCCATTTACATTCAGTACCAGTCACACCTTTGTCCAAACCATACACGCTTGACTCATCAATACACACATGGCCTGCCCCTATTTTTAAGTTCTGTTCTCTTTCCTGCAGATGCATAAGTGTAATGCCAAGAGCACCCATACTCGTTTCCCTGGAATTTCTGATCACATCCCATGCCAGGGAAACACCATCTCTTCAGACACTTTATGAAAGCATCAAAGACTTCAGCAGAGGGCAAATATACATGTTTTCCACTGGGAATCTGCACTGAAATGCCTTTATAATTTGTCATGCATCTGCCATAAGAAGATCTCTGCCCTTCATTTCAGAAGGGGCCTCATTTGCTTTTCTGTTGTTCTTTCTTAAGAGAACCTCTCTACAGACAGTGAATGGAAACTGAGGTCAAATGGCTATAGAAGCACATGATGACTTCAGAAAACTGACAGTTCTACACAGAAAAAAGAAAAGGCTGCCAAGTTTATGAGCAGAGAACAGGATCACATGGAAGTGCTTCATGAGGAGGAAGGCTTGCTTTGAAAAGAAAGAACATCACTATTCTAATTAACTAGAAAAAAAATGCAAGAACATCAGCAGCTGGTGTCAAGTGCCCATTTGTGAGAGATCTAACTCATCCATTGGGTAAAATAAGGAAAACTCAGAATAAAAGAAGCATGTCTGTGTATAGGCCAGAACACGGTACACTATCCTTCCCAGCACAGCAGACATGGACAAAGGAAGGAGCCCTACAGAGGATGGCACCAGACATGCTGCCACCTTCAAAATCCTTCTCTGTGAATTCCTGTGCTCAGCTCGATACAGTCCTAGAAGCACCAGCATGCAGGAAGATGGTCTTACAACACTTCCCAGTCATTTGCAGGACTGCTCCCTGATCCCAAAGGCCAGTACTTGTGCTGTGCTCAAACAAAAAAGTGATTTTTGTCTTAATGTAACTAAAAACAGAGTCCATATACAGAGTGTCTTTGACATAAATAAAAGAAATTTGTGGAAGAGAATTGTTTATTTAAACTTAGGTGAGATGGAAATTGCTTGTTCTTTTCCTATGCTATTCCTGGGGTATGACTGTTAACATTGCCTTTCTGGTAGTGGTCATTCCAGCTGGAATCATGAACTGTATTTTAACAGTGCACTGCAAAGGAACTCAAAGTGTTCCACTGAGTTAATTAAAAAGAAATTTAAGATTCCTGACAATATTTTGTGACTACAAATATTCCTTGAAAATCTTCCCTCAAGATTACATAACAGGCAAGGATTTTAAGCAGGGAAATGAAAGCAAACAGAGAAGACAGGGATTGTGTATTTATTCAATTGATAGAATCAACTCACATTAGCTTATACCTTAGCTAGCTAAGCTAACATTTGTTCTCGAACAATAAATGGGTAGATGCTGCTGGTCCTTTAAATAAGAGTGTAATTTGCTCCCTTTGGAGCATTGTGCATCAAGGCAGAGGCTTCAATAAGTCATGGTTAGTATAATTATTCGGTCTTATTCCCTGAAGGGCCTCTGCAATGCAGCGGTCCTCTTACTTTTTTTTTCCCCCTCCCTGTTAGCAATGCCCTAGTTTGTTCACTGCTGCAGTCCCCCTCCTTTTCACCACCACCACAGCATAACAGTCTCTAATTGGGAGCTGGCCTGCTAACCAAGAGCTCCCAGACAAACTGCAGGGACACCACAGACAGCACTTACAGCCACCTCTCAGCTCCTCTGAATTCATCAGCACTGAGGGAACTGTCAAACAAGGGGTTTAAAAACTATCCCTGTAGCATGCTACTCTGGAGAGATTGCTGACAGCTGAGTATCAGTCACCATCACACGGTGTGGGCTGTACTCCACAGGCAGCAGAGGGCTCTGTGGCAGATGAAAAGCACCTGCAGACTCTTACAATACTCTGAAGTCAAGCAAACTCGATGCTGATGCTGCACATAAGACTATGTGTACTTGCTCATTAAGAGCCATTTCCATTTCTGTTCGCAAGTGTTCCTCTACAGTCACGTCACAAACCTCCCTTTGCTCTGCAATACCACAGTTCTCTGTCTGCACGCAAATCTTTGGAGGTGGGACCACCCCAGCTTCCTTAGAATGTCCCGCTTGTATGTCTCAGTATCTCCCCACTTTCTGCTTAATAAATCCACAGTTTTCTAGACAAGCTCAAGATTTAGAGTCCTCTGGAAAGACAAATCCAGGGTAAATGGTTCTGTCCTGCCAGGGACTGGGCAATCCCCATTTCAGGGAAATTATCAGCTTTCTATTCAGACAAAGAAAACGCCCCTTTGTCATCAAGGACAGCAACATTTTGTTCCCATGGAAAGAACTAGTAAGAAATGTCAGTGAGAGACTTTAATTAATATTGCCACAGCCCTTTCCCTCAGCACAAACTTGCACCTCTACATATTCCCCCCCTCCTCCTCCA